>CM042239.1:74200379-74465379 GCA_023566225.1 Romanogobio albipinnatus | reverse complement strand
TTAGATATCTCAAACATTTTGACACTGACGAGCGCTTTTACACCACTGACACTGATCAGGCTAAATATATTAGAGTTTCCCCCTCAAGTGGGCCGTGTGGTGATTCGTCGTCTGGGCTGATAGAAGGATATAGACTAGGCTACGTACATTTACTATTCATATTTACGTAACAGGCCGGCCCGCTTTGTCCAGCGGCCCACCGGGTAAACGGCCGGTGCTCCCGATGGCCAGTCCACCCCTGACATGATCCATAGCACACGTAGGCTAGTGCCTTAGCAATAACCACTTATGAAAAAATTACAAGCTGATTTATGATTATCTGTAAAATCAGAAAAACGTACCTGCCTTCAGTCTGTCTTCTGCACCAGTGAAACTAGATCAACAGAAACATGAACCGTTTCTGAACTGCGGAGTCATAACCCTGATTCAGTGTTTTATAACTGTCTTTAACAATGCACATGGTGCTCTTTAAGTTTTAAAGAGCAAATCTAGGGAACGAGGTCAGTCAGAAATACCAAGCCTTTTAAACATTTAGGAATGCTTTCAAGCTCAGAAATAGTCATCGGGGGGGCTGTGAGTTATTGTTTTCTTCAAGGCCTGTTTTTCTATTTTATTTTATTGTTTCAAACATTTAGTATTACCACTGTGATGCATATAGTTGTTTAAAGATCTACTACTTCATAAACCATGTGAATTAATGTCCATTGCAAAGAGTGAAGCTGTTACAACATACCATCATTAAACAGATGAAAATGCTTATTCATGTGATGCAAATTTGTTAAGATCCATTTCGAAATCAAATGATCAAGCCAGAATTTGAACCGTAAACACTGATCTAAAGATTCTAATATTCATCATCTTACAGTGTAAACACTCATACTACTTTAATATCGTACTGTTTATTATAGAGCATAAAAACATCCTTGTGTCGTACATGTATATTAATTTAGCATTGAAAGGTTCTGTCTATATTTCAGTATGTTTCTGTTGATTTCACTTGTTTTAGTCTGGCAATAGTTCAACTACAATGTGATGTTTATGTAACAATAACACGTTAACTAATGTAAGTAAATACCTTACCTTCGCTGGATCCGTTGTGTTCTTCTTCTGAGATAAATCCTAAGCTTTTTCCTCACAGCACGTCTTGCTCGATAAAAAGGAATGATGAAGCTTGATGGGGGGCGTTTACAGGTTAGCGCGGCTCACGTGTGGACGATTAGCGCATCAAAGGCGTGTCAAAATAATGAGCAAGAATTTTGTTGGTTGCATACAGATTACATAAACAGAGAATATCTTTTTATATGAATTACTTCATTTAAAAGTAAACACTTTAAGCTTTCTAGAGACTGTATGGCAAGTATTCGCTGAGTTACAGTTCATTTTCTGGCGCGTTTCAGAATGTACCTCACCGAGCGAGAGAGACGGCAGAACGTGCACAACATTTAGTTTTTATTGAGAGTGTACACAAATAAAAGCAGACACTTAACAGTTTAGAATGATGTATAACACTTATCTGTATGACAAATATCGACTGAGTTATTTGAGTCTCTCTAGCACTGATAAGAAAAAAAGTGAGGTGGTCGCACCGGCAAGACCGCCGACCACAAGGGGTTAAGTCTCTTTTTATTGCAACGATATATCTCTCTTTCCTAGCGTTTGTCTTGGACTGGTGCAGGGTCCACTTTTTGGTACATCACTCTCCACTTCGTCTGGTCCAGGGTGACCTCGGGGGCAGCGTTGACTTGTTTCATATCTTCTTTGATCCAGGTTCATCCATCTCTTATTCGATCTACCACATGACGCCATCCATTGGGGCTAAGGCGCAATGCTCGTCTGGCAACCGATTTTTCTTCGCTGCAAACGGCATGGTCGTACCAATGGAGATGCGCTTCCCTCATCTTCTCTATGATTGGGGCCACTCCCAGTACTTTCTGCACGTCCTCGTTCATGACCTGGTCCAGTCGGTTCAGCCCAAGTGACCATCGGAGCATACGCATCTCCATGGTGGATGCAGGCCAACACTCCAATTCATAGAGTGCAATTGGCTGCACAACGGTCTTGTAGATCTTCACCTTGAGATAGGTGGGCATTTGCAGATCGCGTAGGAATCCCGTGACTTGGTATCACTTTAACCAGGTGGCTTTGACATGCGCATGTGCGTCTGGGAGGGAGTGGAGCTGAGTCCACTTTCTTCAGGTCTTGACCATCTCCGATGATGGTGCCTACAGTTTGGGGGGCGCATACCATATATTCAGTCTTTGTGAGATTGAGCTGTACTGGGAGTGGACCCAATCATAGAGAAGATGAGGTCCATTCTTGTTCCATTCAGGCCCCAATCATAGAGAAGATGAGGTCCATTCTTGTTCCATTCAGGCCCCAATCATAGAGAAGATGAGATCAATTCTTGTTCCATTCAGACCCCAATCATAGAGAAGATGAGATCAATTCTTGTTCCATTCAGACCCCAATCATAGAGAAGATGAGGTCCATTCTTGTTCCATTCAGGCCCCAATCATAGAGAAGATGAGATCCATTCTTGTTCCATTCAGGCCCCAATCATAGAGAAGATGAGGTCCATTCTTGTTCCATTAAGGCCCCAATCATAGAGAAGATGAGGTCCATTCTTGTTCCATTCAGGCCCCAATCATAGAGAAGATGAGATCTATTCTTGTTCCATTCAGGTCCATTCAGTCCATTCTTGTTCAGACGATCTTTCCACTTGGTCATTGAGGGTCTGGCAGTAGAATGTCGTCAGCATACAGGAGCATCCACGGGTCTGCCGATTGGATGTCCACCATTGCTGTATCCATGCATAGGATGAGTAGAAGGGGACGAGAGGGCCTTTCCTTGGTGAACTCTAACGCTAATGCTGAAAGCTGGTGAGATCCCCGCAGGGCAGCGGGCTACGCTGGTTATCCTGGTAGAGGGTTGGGAGATCTTGTTCACCCCTTCCGGTGTATCCAGTTGGTTATACAGGTCGTTGTAGTGCTTCGCTTTGGCTATTGCCCACTTCACCGCTGATCTGAGACTTTTGTATTGCTGAAGATTGGTGGCCAGATGTGTTTAGAATCAGGTCTTATAGGCCATCTTCTTGGCCTTTATTGCCACTTGGACTTACTCTGTCCACCACCAAGTCGCCTTATAGTTGAATTGTCTTCCCGGCTTTGTCTTTCCCAGCACATTGGTGGCCACTTCTTGGATTTGGGTGGTGATTTAGTTCCAAAAGTCAATACCAAATCAAAACTAGTTAGGACAGTATTTGTAATAGAAAGGATTTAATGACAGAATCTGGTTATGGTTACACTTAAAATAGTTTCAAAAAGGATGTATGAGATGATAAACTTATACCATTAATCGAACACAGCATGAATAAAATGTTACCTGAGGGAGAGAGAGAGAGAGAGAGAGAGAGAGTGGGGGAGAGAAAGAAGAGAGCAAAGAAGAGAAGCCCCAATGACCTCAAGAGCCAGAGAAAAAGAGAGCCAGAGGAAAAAAGAGAAAAAGCAACAGTTCCAATCTTCTTTTATCTATTCCTTGACCATGTGGCTGAAACCAAATGTATTCATTTAAACTGACCAATCAGACCAAACTCCCCCCCCTGTAAAGGTGTGGCACCCATTTGGCATACATGCCTCTCTATTGTCATAAGGAATGTGGGTTGACAACAGTAAAGCAAATTTCTTTGTTGGATTTCAAATAGATTATTTTCAATTCCTTCACAGGTGTGTTCAGAATCAGGTCTTATAGGCCATCTTGTTGGCCTTGGAATTCCTCTGTCCACCAACAAGTCGCCTTATAGTTGAATTGTCTTCCCGGCTTTGTCTTTCTCAGCACATTGGTGGCTACTTCTTGGATTTGGGTGGTGATTTAGTTCCAAAAGGACTCCACTGGTTGATCAGAATCAATGTTGATGGTGTTTAGGACTGTTTCCAGTTGGTTCTTTTGTTCGGACCAGTTCCACCACTTGATTCGCTCATGCTCTGTCCTCCGGACGCAAAGTTGTTGCTGCAAGTGGAGCCGATGTTGGGGGCTATGTCCTTTGAAGGGACCACCTTGGCATCAATCACTAGTCTCAAGTCTCGGCGATGTAGCATTCAGTAATCAATGTGTGTGGAGCACTCACGAAAGGAAGTACAAGGGGTCACTTCTTGAAAAAGGTGCTGACGATGGCGAGGTCATGAGCGAGGATGCGTGATCCATGGTGCTGCTCATATCCATCCCTCGCTGTGCCCACATGCCCGTTTAAATCCCAGCCGATTAGGAGATGCTCATCCGGACCAGTGTTCGGTGGTGGGTGTAAGGGGCATCCCAGAATTCGCCCTTCTCATCATCAGGACAGCCAGTTTGGGGAGCGTAGAAAAATACGATACGTGTGACATTTGAGCTCAAGATGATCTTGACTGAGATAAAACGGTCAGAGATGTTGTTGACCTCAATGAAACTATCCTGAAGTTGCTGGCTGATAACCATGACTAAGCCATTTTGGGTCATCTCGTGCCATAATAGATGATCATATATCCCTCGCCGATGTCCCTGGCTTTGGCTCCCTTCCATTTTGTTTCCTGGATGGTTTATCGTAATGTTTCATTATTATCTCTTTAAAATGTACTATTTTATTTGCAATTTCACTGCAATGCAAAATGCATTATTATTTGCATTCCCTTCAAATGAAGAGGTTATTTCATGTTGATGACCCGTTTTTGTCTGTAGGCTATCTGTGGCTGTGTTGCTCTTAAGCACTATTACTTGCCTGCCAGATGCGTCTCATGCTTTGAACAGAGTCAGAGAGCATGTTTCGGGAAACAAACAACCTCCTCATCAGACATGACCAATTGGCCAAGTGGCACGCTAAATCACATGTTTTCACAACAACAGTAGTATGATATTTATGTTGTGATAACTGCTTCATAAATATACATGCACTGTTATTTACCTTTGTGTGAATAAAAATGGGTTGTTATTTAACATTTAAAGTGCATGTCATACCATGTTGCACAGTGTGATTTTTAATGATCTTATAGGTTTGATAAAATCGTGCAGTGTATCCCGGGCTCTACCCAGCCTAGAGCTGGCTTGGGCATGGCGGCAGGCCTCGACACATCAAGCCATGTGTAACTTCCTCGATCATAGAGTCAAACTAACACAAGTTCATAATTTCTTTGTTCAAAGCTGAAGAAATTGATTGCAACTTCAACACCATCGACTCACGGTAAGACTTTCTTCTGACACGCTCATTCAAGAGCTAAGGCTGAGCCACTGAGGATGCAGTGGATTAATTTTATTTATGAAGGGAATGGGCCCAAGCAATGAGCTAAATTCATATGTTTGTGTGAATCATTAATCAGCAGCTCATTTGCATTTAAAGAGACACATGAAAACAGGGCGTTTTTGCTGCAACCCAAATAGGGGCTTTCAAAACATCCTATAATAAATTATCTGTGGGGTATTTTGAGCTGAAACTTCAGACACATTCTGCGGATATCTGAGACTTATATTACATCTTGTGAAAAGGGTATTATAGTACCCCTTTAAACCCATTTTTGAAACAAAAAAGGCAAGATATACTGTACAATTTGAGTGCTAAATGAACAAAAATGGGCAAAATTAAGGCAAAAATGAACTTTGAGAACATTTTAAAGAAGGGAGAAAGGGTTACACACATAGGTGTAATTTCACGGGTTGGACGGGTTAGTAGCAGAATATTCATTTCGTAGCATTTCGTAGCGACTAGCAGAATATTAATTTCGTTCATTAAATAAAAGAAGATCTGCACTGGAATATGTTTTTTTTTTTTTTTGCTGCTGTTGCTGGAATCACAAAACACTGCTTCTTAACATCTTTGGTTTTAATGAGAAGAAAAAAATACATGAAGGTCAATCAGAAATACCAAGCTTTTTATACATTTAAGGGGGTGTTGTGAGCTGTTTTTTGTTTCAATATCAATTTAGCATTGTCATACTTCTGTGACATTCTACATTCAGAAACCATGTAAATTAATGTAATTTGCAAAGAGTGAAGCTGTTACAAGGTACCCATGAATCATTAAACGTAATAATTTCCTAATCCCAAATCAAATTATATATATATATATATATATAATCAAAATCAAATGATCAAACCAGAATTTGAGACATCTGCAATTGTATGTGTTCAACAAAAGATTGCCATGTTTTGCTTCTGGAAATTTCATGTGCTTAAACTTATATGTCAACAACTTATATGTCAACAAAACTCTTTAAATCTATTTTTATTGCAACATTGTAGGGCACATTGCACAACCCTAGTGGTAGGGTTTGCAAAACTTGGACTTACTGACACTGCCAGTTAATGAATCAATATTTCACGCAAGATGTTCACCATTGAGCAAATACTTTTTTTTTCTTCTGTGGGTTACATCATCACAAAAGTATGGAAGCTGCCCATACAGAAATGTAATATATGTGCATATATCATTAGCCTCATAGCATAATTGCCCAGATCATATTTGGCCAAAAAAAGACTTAGGCAATTATGCTATGAGGCTAACAATATGAAATATCAATATATGCAATATATGCTCATAAAGTAAAAACATATAGAAACCTATTAGAAATTAGAACAATTCCATATATTGACATATACATGTATCCCATTATATATGTTTATGTATGTATAATACATATATTGACATGTATGTCTAATATATGAAATATCCTAATATGCTCATATAGAGTAAAAACATAAATGCACATATATTACGGGCTTATTCCAAACCAAGAATAAAATCTTATCCAAGTAAAATATATGTTCATAATTTGCTGTCAACCATATTTTGTAGTTATTCGTGCGATCCAATTTCAAACAAAATTAAAAACTATTTGACAGTGTAGACTGCCCAAAATTAATAAATGGTAAATGGTAAATGGACTGCATTTATATAGCGCTTTTAACAGACCAATGGCCATCCAAAGCGCTTTACACATTGCCTCACATTCACCCATTCACACACCGACGGTGGTGTCAGCCATGCAAGGCGCCATCCAGCTCGTCGGGAGCAGCTGGGGTTAGGTGTCTTGCTCATGGACTCCTCGACACTTGGTCAGGTGGAACCGGGGATCGAACCACCAACCTTCCGGTTTGTAGACAACCTACATGAACCACTGAGCCACTGCCGCCCCATGAAGAGAATTCTATGAGCATATTTGCATATCTTTAAATAACATTTTACAAATATAAATTATTACAAGTATATATTGTTTACATATATGATCTTAACATACTGCACAGTACCATATAGAAATTCATTATACAAATATCTGTAATTAATTACTATGTAAATCCATATAACATCCTACACAAGCATACTGAATATTTGCATATTTGTTGTTTAAATAAACTTGCATACATAAAGTAGACATATATTCTTTACATATATGGCATTAACTTACAGTACCATATAGAAATCATATAAAGAATTGTAATACTGTATATGTATATATAATAATTCTTCTATGGGTATTTCATACATGGTATAAACCTATATCTTCATATATCGTGAGGATGTATATACACTCACCTAAATGATTATTAGGAGCACCATACTAATACTGTGTTTGACCCCCTTTCGCCTTCAGAACTGCCTTAATTCTACGTGGCATTGATTCAACAAGGAGCTGAAAGCATTCTTTAGAAATGTTGGCCCATATTGATAGGATAGCATCTTGCAGTTGATGGAGATTTGTGGGATGCACATCCAGGGCACGAAGCTCCCGTTCCACCACATCCCAAAGATGCTCTATTGGGTTGAGATCTGGGGACTGTGGGACGGCCATTTTAGTCCAGTGAACTCATTGTCATGTTCAAGAAACCAATTTGAAATGATTGGAGCTTTGTGACATGGGGCATTATCCTGCTGGAAGTAGCTATCAGAGGATGGGCACATGGTGGTCATAAAGGGATGGACATGGTCAGAAACAATGCTCAGGTAGGCTGTGGCATTTAAACCATGCCCAATTGGCACTAAGGGGCCTAAAGTGTGCCAAGAAAACATCCCCCACACCATTACACCACCACCACCAGCCTGCACAGTGGTAACAAGGCATGATGGATCCATGTTCTCATTCTGTTTACGCCAAATTCTGACTCTACCATCTGAATGTCTCAACAGAAATCCAGACTCATCAGACCAGGCAACATTTTTCCAGTCTTCAACTGTCCAATTTTGGTGAGCTGGTGCAAATTGTAGCCTCTTTTTCCTATTTGTAGTGGAGATGAGTGGTACCAGGTGGGGTCTTCTGCTGTTGTAGCCCATCCTCCTCAAGGTTGTGCGTGTTGTGGCTTCACAAATGCTTTGCTTCATACCTCGGTTGTAACGAGTGGTTATTTCAGTCAAAGTTGCTCTTCTATCAGCTTGAATCAGTCGGCCCATTCTCCTCTGACCTCTAGCATCAACAAGGCATTTTGGCCCACAGGACTGCCGCATACTGGATGCTTTTCCCTTTTCACACCATTCTTTGTAAACCCTAGAAATGGTTGTGCGTGAAAATCCCAGTAACTGAGCAGATTGTGAAATACTCAGACCGGCCCGTCTGGCACCAACAACCATGCCACGCTCAAAATTGCTTAAATCCCCTTTCTTTCCCATTCTGACATTCAGTTTGGAGTTCAGGAGATTGTCTTGACCAGGACCACACCCCTAAATGCATTGAAGCAACTGCCATGTGATTGGTTGATTAGATAATTGCATTAATGAGAAATTGAACAGGTGTTCCTAATAATCCTTTAGGTGAGTGTATGTGCTAATAATGCCTTATATGAAACATATATGACATCATTACTCGGATATAGGGACATATATGTACATATATTACATTTCCGTATGGGTTGTTTCTGCCACAGAATAATTGTGACTTTTTATCTCACAGTTGCGAGTTTACATCTCAGACTTTTTTTTTCTCGTAATTGTGAGATAAAAAGTCGCAACAATCTTTTAAAATGTTTTATTCTGTGACTGAAACAAGCTTCCACACAAAAGAGTGTTTATTTACATGCAAACAGAAGAGTAGGAGTAGGTCGCTCACGCTGCCTTTGGAAAGTTTTGCTACCTTTAACCTGAATAGTGTCAACATTCAAACACAGATAAATTTCCCTGATTATGAAATCTGTGTGTTTTGATCAAGTTTTCTTTTTTTTCCTGGTATGTCCAGCTGATATAAATGCCAGAACCTCAATGACCATAAGATGATTAAAGACGGCTCTTTTGACTTTTTCCAAAACGTTTTCATCATGAGGTGGTAAGTTTCTTTTTTGTTCCCATAAATTAAATTTTTTTTAAAAATAGTGATGTGTGATCAATTATTGGCTTGAAAGTAATTAAAATGCATCTCTAAATGTTTTATGATTATCCCTTCCAATGTACTATTTCACTGCAATGCATTATGCATTATTAATCTGAATGAGGTTATTTCTCGTTTTTTTTCTCTAGGCTATCTGTGGCTGTGCTGCTCTTAGGCGTTATTGCTTGCCTGCCAGATGCGTCTCATGCTTTGGACAGAGTCAGAGAGCATGTTTCGGGTAACAAACAACCTCCTCATCAGACATGACCAAAAAATGTATATATTTGACAGCTGCTTAAAAAGATCTCATTCTCATTTATTCTACAGGGCACAGGATTTCAGCCCTACGTCCCAAACGAATGGTGGGGGGATCACTGACCACATCCGTCCCCTGGCAGGCAATGGTGTACCTCAGTGAAAACATACTAGATGGAGGTTTTGCTGGAGGAGCCCTGATAGCTGAGCGCTGGATACTAACTGCTGGCCGTAATCTATTTGTAAGAAAGAGTCAAAATCATACAAGAGGACAAGAACCATTAATCCCAAAAGTCTATCTTGGAATCAGTGATCGTTCTAATGCGAATGCTTCTACAGAAGTAGCGGTGGAGAAGGTAAATATCCATGCAACCCACCAAATTCCAAACCTGCTAAGATAAATTAGTTAAATCATGATCTCCATAGATTATGTATATAAAGACAAAAAAGCATTAGTTGGCCTGCTAACTGATCACCATGTTAAAGGGTTAGTTCACCCAAAAATGAAAATGAAAATTCAGTCATTAATGACTTCCCCTCATGTCATTGGAGACCCGTAAGACCTCCGTTCATCTTCGGAACACAAATTAAGATATATTAGTGTAAATCCGATGGCTTAGAAAGGCCTCCATTGGCACAATGCACTTTACACTCTCAAGACCCATAAAAGGTACTAAAGACGTCGTTACAAAGTCCATCTCACTACAGCGGCTCTACAATAACTTTATGAAGCGACGAGAATAGTTTTTGTGTGCAAAAAACCCCTAAATAACGACTTATATAGTGATGATCGATTTCAAAACATGGCATCATGAAGCTTCGAAGCGTTATGAATCAGTCAATTCAGCGGTTTGAATCGCCAAAGTCATGTATTTCAGCAGTTTTTGCGGTTTGACACACGATCCGAATCATGATTCGACTCGATAAAGTTATTGAAGAACCACTGTAGTGAGATGGACTTTGTAACGATGTCTTTACTGCCTTTTATGGGTCTTGAGAGTGTACATTGTGCCAATGGAGGCCTTTCTGAGCCTTCGGATTTCAACTAAAATATCTTAATTTGTGTTCCGAAGATGAATAGAGGTCTTACGGGTGTCCAACGACATGAGGGTCAGTAATTAATGACAGAATTTTAATTTTTGGGTGAACTAACCCTTTAAGCTTACTTAGCTGCTAATGTCCCTTTTGGTTAGTCTGATAGAAGAAGAGCTATATTAGAAAGAGTAGCATCAATGCTAAAAATTATTTTATCTTTAAAACACTTGGTGGCACTATCTTCAAACTTCTCAGGAACTTTAGGACATGCTGTCAATGATATATATAACCCTTCCAGTTCCGGCATGGCAGGCGGGCGTTAACAAGGACAACACAGTCTCGCCACAGTCGCCAGTGCACATCTCAAGAGTGAGGTTTACCCGCAGAGCTCTTACTAGCTGGCCTCCGTTACACTCACCCCCCTAAACCGCACTCCCACCCGGGTCACGGCACCATTATAACCCCTCCGGTTCTACTCGCCCTGCTCCGAGTGGGATTTTAGTGTATCCGGATTTTAGGATTTTAGTGTATCCGGCATGGGAGGTGCATCTCTTGAGATCAGGGGAGTGAGGTTTACCCGAACAGCTCTTACTAGCTGGCCTCCCTTTTACTCACCCCCCTAAACCCCACTCCCATCCGGGTCATGGCACCAATATAACCCCTCTGATTCTACTCGCCCAGCTCCGAGTGGGATTTTAGTGTATCCGGCATGGGAGGTGCATCTCTTGAGATCAGGGGAGTGAGGTTTACCCGAACAGCTCTTACTAGCTGGCCTCCCTTATACTCACCCCCCTAAACCCCACTCCCATCCGGGTCATGGCACCAATTTAACCCCTCTGATTCTACTCGCCCAGCTCCGAGTGGGATTTTAGTGTATACGGCATGGGAGGTGCATCTCTTGAGATCAGGGGAGTGAGGTTTACCCGAACAGCTCTTACTAGCTGGCCTCCCTTATACTCACCCCCCTAAACCCCACTCCCATCCGGGTCATGGCACCAATTTAACCCCTCTGATTCTACTCGCCCAGCTCCGAGTGGGATTTTAGTGTATCCGGCATGGGAGGTGCATCTCTTGAGATCAGGGGAGTGAGGTTTACCCGAACAGCTCTTACTAGCTGGCCTCCCTTATACTCACCCCCCTAAACCCCACTCCCATCCGGGTCATGGCACCAATATAACCCCTCTGATTCTACTCGCCCAGCTCCGAATGGGATTTTAGTGTATCCGGCATGGGAGGTGCATCTCTTGAGATCAGGGGAGTGAGGTTTACCCGAACAGCTCTTACTAGCTGGCCTCCCTTATACTCACCCCCCTAAACCCCACTCCCATCCGGGTCATGGCACCAATTTAACCCCTCTGATTCTACTCGCCCAGCTCCGAGTGGGATTTTAGTGTATCCGGCATGGGAGGTGCATCTCTTGAGATCAGGGGAGTGAGGTTTACCCGAACAGCTCTTACTAGCTGGCCTCCCTTATACTCACCCCCCTAAACCCCACTCCCATCCGGGTCATGGCACCAATTTAACCCCTCTGATTCTACTCGCCCAGCTCCGAGTGGGATTTTAGTGTATCCGGCATGGGAGGTGCATCTCTTGAGATCAGGGGAGTGAGGTTTACCCGAACAGCTCTTACTAGCTGGCCTCCCTTATACTCACCCCCCTAAACCCCACTCCCATCCGGGTCATGGCACCAATATAACCCCTCTGATTCTACTCGCCCAGCTCCGAGTGGGATTTTAGTGTATCCGGCATGGGAGGTGCATCTCTTGAGATCAGGGGAGTGAGGTTTACCCGAACAGCTCTTACTAGCTGGCCTCCCTTATACTCACCCCCCTAAACCCCACTCCCATCCGGGTCATGGCACCAATTTAACCCCTCTGATTCTACTCGCCCAGCTCCGAGTGGGATTTTAGTGTATCCGGCATGGGAGGTGCATCTCTTGAGATCAGGGGAGTGAGTTTTACCCGCACAGCTCTTACTAGCTGGCCTCCATTACACTCCCCTCTAAACGTCACTCCCACCCTGGTCACGGCACCAAGGTAACCCGGTTCTACTCGCCCCGCTCCGAGCGGGATTCAAACTGGCATTTCCGACATGCGAGGTGGGTGCATTATCTAGGATGGTAAAGACCACAGACTCTAGCATCAGTCACCATTGTGCCTCTTGAGGCCAGTGAAGTGAGGTTAACCCGCACAGCTCTAAATAGCTGGACTCTGTTACATATATACCAATGGTCCCCAATTCTGGTCCTGGAGTACCCAGAGCACAGCATATTTTAGATGTCTCCCTAATCAGACACACCTGGTTCAGCTCATTAGTAAAGACTCCAAGATCTCAAAAGAGTGTGTCAGATAGGAGCAATGTCTAAAATGTGTTTTTTTAGGACCATGACTTGGAGCAACTGATATATACAAAATTCTGGGCCAATATGTCAAAGCTTTTAACAAATTTGAAAATGATTGATATGATCCTGGCAAATTCAGTATCAGAAGATTCAGCATAACTTAAGGAATCCATAGACACCAATCATGATCTTCTGACAAACTAGTCAAACGTTATAAGCAAAAATAGCCAACTTTGGCAGGTGCACTCAGATCATGGTCATGGTTCCAGTTACTATTTAAGCCAATTTTGGTAGGAATCTGACAAAAAATTGGGAAGAATAGCGAAAATATATAATACAGTACATTTCAAAATGGAGACTACTTGACTGATATGATCAGCATGAGAAGAGTTATCAGGTGGTTTTATTAGGTCAAAGGGGTTCAAAAGTTCTAACCAAAAAATGTTGAACCATTTTGGGTGGTTATATAGAGTTGGTCCTAGAGACCAACTCATGGTGACCTTCACAAATTTCCCGATGTACGATTCCCAGGGCTGCCATAGACTCACATTTTGGAAGAATAAAAAGAAAACTTACAACTACATAATAATAATATGGGCTACACCTTCTGTGCTAGGCCCCGATTCATTTTCTTCAGGGTTGGAGGGTGATAATCCCTTTTTTACTTTTGTGTATGCAAATAACATACAGTGACCCTAAAAAGTATTTGGATACTTAACCCAGCAAGCAATTTTGTGTTTAAAAGACGTCTAGCTGTCCAACCACAGCCCTGAGGTCTAGGCTAAAACAAGGCAAAATTTGGGCTGTCAGTGAACCATAGCCCAAGAAGCCTAATCATCTAGAACATGAACATTTCAAAGAAATGAAACCAAATATCTTGTAATCACTGTTGACTTTGCTTACATGATGGAATATCATACATCTTGCAAGTTATTTTGGCAAAAACTACATGTAACCCAATTCAAGGTTATTTTGACTAAAAGTGGGTTACTCACAGCTGGGCTATATCAGGTCTATAGTTAACCGAGATGGTGATATGACGGCTATTGCTAGCTGGGAAGCTACAATTAAAATTGCATCAATGTCACTGCATTAGGCAACTAAATATTAAACTTGGGGGCATATGATGCAATGAAATTCATGCTTATTCATAGAGTTCTAAACATTTGCAAAGGTTTTTGGGACCAATGTATCATTGTAACAAGTTAATTTTGTATGTACAGTGATGTCAAGAAAACGATAATTGTTGCATGAGACCATTGATCATTGAAATACATCTTTCCTGCAGGTGTTTTTGCATCCAGACTTCCAGAACACATCCGACTGGGACAATGACCTTGCTCTGATCAAACTGAAGGAGCCAGTCAAATTTAATGAGTCTGTAATGCCCATTCCCCTTCCTGAGATTGGAGATGACCAGGAAGAGAGGGAAGGAGAGAGAGGCATCATCGCTGGGTGGGGCTGGGGGAAACTTTTTTCCCCTGCTCCAATACTGAAGTTTCTCGCTCTGCCCATCCAGTCATGCAAGGGTAACTACTCGGCAAAGGTCCTCGCAAACACACCAAATGTGGATAACAGACAGCTCTGCACAGGACCCAGCAAGTACCAGGAAAACGTGTGCTTTGGTGATGCAGGGGGCGCTCTTGTGTTCCTGAACCCCAAAACCAGTACAGTCTACGCTGCGGGCATCCTCTCCTTTGACAAGGCTTGTTCTCTAGAAGAGAATGCAGTCTACACAAAGATTTCTGCATACCTGCCCTGGATTCATAGTGTCATGAGAGGGGATTCACAAGAATTCCCAGAGCGGCGCGCTTCAATCATAAATCACATGTTTTCACAACAACAGTAGGATGATCTTTATGCAGTCATAATCGCTTCATAAATACTCATTTATTTCACTGGTTTGTCATTTGCACTATTTACCTTTTGTGTAAATCAAAATGGGAGTTGTCCTTTAACATTTAAGCAATCCACACTGTCAAAACAAATTTGTTCAGTTTACTTAATTGAATTGTGCAAACTCGTTGCCTTAATTGCATCAAGTTGTTCTTACTTAAACCGTTTAAGTTTAGTCAACTTAATTCTATCTGTGATCTGAGGAAGTGTACTCCCAGAGTGCATTGCGGCATGTGTAAATTAATTGCTTCATTTGACTATTTTTGGCTTTATTTTACTATTTGTCTTTTGTCAGTATAACCCCAATAACGACAGCAAATAAAATTGTAAAGGTCTTATTAATAAATACATTTAAAAAAAATCCTTGTTATCATTGTTGTGTTTTGCATTCAATGTTGAAGTCTGTGTGTGACTTACTCAAGCATGGTCAACTGCTATTGTCACAAATACAGAGGGATTATATCAACCCAATTAAAAGGTTATGCCATAAATATTAGCATTTAAAAAAAAAAGATCATTATTTTACATGAAATGTAGTTATATTACATATCATTAATTCACAAATATTATATATATATATTACTTTCCTTCTTTTGAAATCAGATAATTATGATTTCTTATTGCATCGCTGCATTAATAGGAAGATAATTACAATAATATGAATGAAGTGCCCGACCAAAGGGAACACTAATCACAATTATGGTAAGAGGAAGGGGAGGAAATGAGTGAAAAATTGCCTCGCCTCAAAAACACTTTGCCCGCCCGCTTGGTTTTTTTGCTTTGGCAAAATGGTACTCAAACCAGTCAAGTAATGTTTACTTGGGTTTTCTAAGTATCAAAGGCATAGCATGCAAATAGTTCAGATTACTGAATTGTTTTAAATAAGTTCAACAAATTATTGGACATTAAGTAAAGTTTACTTAGTAAGAACATCTGTTGGATTTTACAGTGCATATTTGAAACGAAAAAGGCAACATACACTGTACAATTTCAGTAATTAATGAGACAGAGGCAAATAAATCCTGGCTTTGAGAGCATTTTAAAGGAACACGCCACCTTTTTGGGACTTTATCTTATTCCCCATATCCCCCAGAGTTAGATAAGTCCATACATACCATTTTCATCTCTGTGCGTGCCATAACTCTGTCTGATGCATCCACCACTAGCCTAGCTTAGCACAAAGACTGGAGGTAAATGGCTCCAGCTAGCCTAGCTTAGCACAAAGACTGGAGGTAAATGGCTCCAGCTAGCCTAGCTTAGCACAAAGACTGGAGGTAAATGGCTCCAGCTAGCCTACTGCTCAATAATTGTCAAAATAATGCCAACATTTTCCAATTTACATGTTGTGATGTGTATAGTTACATTGTGTACTAAGACAGACGAAAAATGAAAGGTTGCGATTTTCTAGAACGATATGACAGGAACTATTCTCTCATTCCTGCGTAATGATCAAGGAATTTTACTGCCTTACCATGAGTGCAGCGGCGCAATTATATTATGCAGCTCCTGAAAATAGGCTAACTTCCATCAACATAACCAACATTTAACATACTTCATTGTGATTTATTTTATAATTAGTTTTTTGTACATTTTTGATATTTCTTTGTGTTTAAATAAGTTTAAGACCTGCATTATCTGTCTTAATAAGTAGGGACTTTTATTTTGACGGATGTTGTAGTCTACGGAAAGATAGTGAGAGCTTGCGGTTCATCGGAGTGGTTAGGCAGATTTAAAGTTTGCAGTTTGTTAAGAACCCCCTGAAAAGGCATAAGGTGTGTATGTTCTTGTTTACTGTCATCTGTAATGAGTATTTTTGTGTATTTTGCTGTATGTTTATGATAATGCTATGAAGAGAGAGAGTTTGTGTACGAGGTGTTAATGCGCACTTCTTTGCTTTATTTGTTCAGCTCTTACAGTGATTTTTTGAAGATCACCCGATTTCAATAAACTCCATGAAACATCAGTCTGGCCATCATTCGGACAGGGTCCGCTACACAACGTGACAATCTGCTAGCACAGAGAGCGCCTCTTACGTCGGTTCAAGTCCTGTTCGGAGTGGGTCGAGTAGGACCGGTTACATTTGGTGCCGTGACCCGGATGGGAGTGAGTTTTAGCGAGGTGAGTGTAATGGAGGCCAGCTGTGTGTGTAAACCTCACTCCCCTGGCCTCAAGAGGCCTGTGGTCTTTAGCATCCTTGTTAGCATGCCTGCCTCTTACGTCGGTTCGAGTCTCGCTCGGAGTGGGTCGAGTAGGACCGGTTGCATTTGGTGCCGTGACCCGGATGGGAGTGAGTTTTAGCGAGGTGAGTGTACTGGAGGCCAGCTGTGTGTGTAAACCTCACTCCCCTGGCCTCAAGAGGGCTGTGGTCTTTAGCATCCTTGTTAGCATGCCTGCCTCTTACGTCGGTTCGAGTCTCGCTCGGACTGGGTCGAGTAGGACCGGTTGCATTTGGTGCCGTGACCCGGATGGGAGTGAGTTTTAGCGAGGTGAGTGTACTGGAGGCCAGCTGTGTGTGTAAACCTCACTCCCCTGGCCTCAAGAGGCCTGTGGTCTTTAGCGTCCTTGTTAGCATGCCTGCCTCTTACGTCGGTTCGAGTCTCGCTCGGAGTGGGTCGAGTAGGACCGGTTATATTTGGTGCCTTGACCCGGATGGGAGTGAGTTTTAGCGAGGTGAGTGTACTGGAGGCCAGCTGTGTGTGTAAAACTCACTCCCCTGGCCTCAAGAGGTGTGTAAGCGGCTGTGGTCTTTAGCATCCTTGTTAATAATAATAATAATAATAACTTAGACTTATATAGCGCCTTTCATGATACCCAAGGTCGCTTAACAAATATGGGGGCAAGGGGGGCGGGGTTAGAGGTCAAATGACTTAGTGAGAAGGAATGTTTTGAGGTGCTTTTTGAACATAGGCAGGGACGGGGCAGAGCGGACATGGAGCGGTAGACTATTCCAGAGTGTGGGAGCATTGACAGAGAAGGCCCTGTCACCAAAAGTCCGCAACCTGGTGCGGGGGGTGGCCAGCAGGTCCTTGTCAGAGGACCGCAGGGAACGCGACTGAGTGTAGGGGTGGAGGAGATCTGTAAGATATTGTGGTGAGAGTCCATGGAGAGATTTGTAGGTGAGCAGGAGGATCTTGCAGGCGATGCGTGACTTGACTGGCAACCAGTGGAGCTGTTTGAGGATGGGAGTGATATGCTGCCAGGGCTTTGTGTGGGTTAAAACCCTGGCAGCTGAGTTCTGGACATACTGGAGTCTGCTAAGGGCCTTGGTGGGCAGTCCAGACAGGACACCATTGCAGTAGTCCAGACGGGAGGTGATGAAGGCATGGATGAGTGTCTCAGTTACTGAAAGAGTAAGTGAAGGCCGGAGTCGTGAGATTTTTCTGAGATGGTAGAAGGCGGACTTAGCGACGTTAGCATGCCTGCCTCTTACGTCGGTTCGAGTCTCGCTCAGAGTGGGTTGAGTAAGACCGGTTACATTTGGTGCCGTGACCCGGATGGGAGTGAGGTTAAGGGGGGTGAGTGTAACGGATGTAGGCCAGTAATAGCTGTGTGTGTAAACCTCACTCCCCTGGCCTCAAGAGTGGTGTAAGCGGCTGTGGTCTTTAGCGTCCTTGTTAGCACACCTGCCTTTTACGTCGGTTCGAGTCCCGCTCGGATTGGTTCGAGTAGGACCGGTTACATTTGGTGCCGTGACCCGGGTGGGAGGGAGTTTTAGCGAGGTGAGTGTAATGGAGGCCGGCTGTGTGTGTAAACCTCACTCCCCTGGCCTCAAGAGGTGTGCTAGCGACTGAAGCTAACATCTGTGGTCTTTAGTGTCCTTGTTAGCTCGTCTGCCTCCCACGCCGGAGACCCCATTTTGAATCCCATTTGGAGCGGGTTGTGAGTAGGACTTCTTACATTTGGTGCCGTGACCCAGGTGGGAGTGAGGTTAAGAGGGGTGTGTGTAATGGATGTAGGCCAGTAAGAGCTGTGTGTGTAAACCTCACTCCCCTGGCCTCAAGAGGCGTGTTAGCGGCTGTGGTCTTTAGCGTCCTTGTTAGCACACCTGCCTCTTATGTCGCTTTGAATCCCGTTCGGAGCAGGTCGAGTAGGTTACATTTCGTGCCGTGACTGGGATGGGAGTGAGTTTTGGGGTGCGGGGTGAGTGTAATTGACATAAGCCAGTAAGAGCTGTGTGTGTAAATCTCACTCCCCTGGGCTCAAGAGGCATGCTAGCGGCTGCTAGTGGCTTAACGTCCTTGTTAGCACACCCGCCTAACGCCGGAGACGCCGATTCGAATCCCACTCTTAAAATATCAATTAAACAATGGAAATAAACATTTGCTAATTTGTTTCTTTGCTACTGATTTCAGGGTTACATTTAATTGAATAGTGGTATTCAATTCTAAATTGTAATATTGATTTATGCAATTAAAAAGTTTTGCAGCACATTCCATAAAAATTAGGCAAACATGAGAAAGCACATCATACAATTTTAGCTCATTAAATATGTAAAGCTCTGCTGCAGAATGTTACGTACCACCTAGTGCTGTCAACTAGACCTTACTTTCTGTAAAGAACACTTCAAGAGCAGCACTGTCAAGGTTATATAACCACATATCTTGTGCATATCTTTCTGAGACCAAAGGAGCATGACTTAAAATCCCCACTGCTTCAGAAACGCTGCATACCTCTCTCATCTTTCATCAGGGAATCAAATACATTGCAAACCTGATAACCCACAGCTAGGATAACCTTGAATCAAGTTCTTCTGTTTACCACCAAGTATCTCGATTAATTTGAGTCAACAGATTTTGTGCATCATGTAGCTTGTCAACAGCTCTGAACAGCATCTTCGTTTGAGAAAAAAAGTGTTTTCTCGCAAAAGCATTGCTTGCAGCATACCAATGATCATGTTTAAAAAATACAAATAATAGACTATATCCATGGAATATCCCATATAAGGTAGCTTTCATTGCATGGTTTGAATTCACAAAACCTTGCCCAAACATGTTTTAAGTGTGTTCTAAATGTTTCAGACTCAACCTCAAAGACATTTGAGTCTAATGCAACTATGAAACTCTCAACAAATAATAAAACTGAAGGGGAGTTTGTGATGAGTTGACTGTGCAACTCTAATAAACCTGTTTACTCCAGGTAGTATCTCAGCCCATCACGCCACTTCCCCACCACCAGAGGTCACTGTCTGAATAATGTTTGACACTACGCTTTCCCACACCTGTTCATTAAGTGGTTCAAGCAGGAATGTCTATAACACAATTTGTGGACTTCTACTTGTCCCCCTCTCCTTTTGAGGATTGACTACAGGTACTCTATGTGGGATTAAGATCCGGGCCTGACAACGTATCCAAAATGTATTATATCCACTTTATTATAACTCTAGCCTTGTGGCATGGTGCTCTATCATGTTGGAAAAAGCACGGATCATCACCCAATCGTTTCTGGGTTGTTGGGAGAAATCTCAGGCACTTTTTACTTAGAGGTGCTCTAAGCCAGGGGTTTTCAAACTGGGGTCTGGGGACCCCCAGGGGTCCTTCAGAAGGTTCTAAGGGGTCCCCAGAAAATTTCAGAGAATTAAAAGACAAAGCAAAAATGGATAAAGTCTACCGAATATTCTAACTGTTTAATTTCTAAATGTTTCTCTCCTTTCTCGCAGTATACATTACAGAATTGTATATGTTTGCTTTGTATCTTTAGTTTGTTTTTCTCATTTTTTTTCTTCTTTTATACTCCCCTTTATCTCACTCACTGGGGTTGTAAGGCGGTTTTCTTAAAGCAGTACGTAAGCTGCTTACAAATATTTATTGTGAAAGTTGCTTATATAAATAATTTGTAATTGAAAATGTTTTTTTTTTCAGGTTTATTCATCAAACATTAATAGCCAATTTAAGTCGAATGCAGGGGGTGCTCACCCTGTGGTCTGTGTGGGTCCTAACACCCCAGTGTAGTGATGGGGACACTATACCATAACAATCTCGTCCTTCGGATGAGACGTTAAACCGAGGTCCTGACTCTCTGTGGTCATTAAAAATCCCAGGATGCCCATCGATAAAGAGTAGGGGTGTAACCCCGGCATCCTGGCCAAATTTGCCCATTGGCCCCTGTCCATCATGGCCTCCTAATCATCCCCATATATATATACGATTGGCATCATCCCTCAGTCTCCTCTCCACCAATCAGCTGGTGTGTGGTGGGCGTACTGGTGCAAAATGGCTGCCGTCGCATCATCCAGGTGGATGCTGCACACTGGTGGTGGTTGAGGAGATTCCCCCCCTTCTATGTAAAGCGCTTTGAGTGCCTTGAAAAGCGCTATATAAATGTAACAAATTATTATTATTATTATTAAGTTGGGAAACAATATGTTGTATTTATAATGTCACCCTAACAGTTTAAATGTTTTTTTTTTTTTACATAAAAATAGATGGATTTTAGGAAGGGGGTCCCTCATAAAGGTTCATCATATTTGGGGGTCCTTGGCATCATAAAGTTTGAAAAACCCTGCTCTAAGCGATCCTGGGTGGAGTAACTTCTTGTTGACGTTCGAAGTGTTGTCACACAAAACAGAGGTTAAACCCTCCCTCCTCTTCCACCTTCCCTCCGTGCTTCCTGATTGGAAGCAGTTCTCGCCACCTTTCGAAGGCTTTTCCGATGTAAATTTGGGACTTTGCACGTTCATTCTCCTTTTCCCTTTTCGTTGCAAGTTGTTCATCAGAACGTCGTCTGTCAGCCATATCAAAATCATATCATTCGAACTTCCCTCTTTATGCGTCTCTCTTCTACACACATGTGCACGCACACTAACCCCAAACCTTCACCCCCAAATCATTCTTGTTGGTTATTGGCTGGAGCACTGTTTATTATGTTTCGTTATCCAGACTGCCCAAGTTTGTTTTTGTTGCTGTTTGTAGAGCTTGTGCTCACTACAGAGACCGCATTTTTTTACTGTGTTCAGGGGACAGGCATCTAGCGGATAGTGAAGAGATGTTTGCTGTATGTGACAAAAAAATGTTTTGCCTAAAAAACGTGTGACATCGCTTATAGCACCTTTAAACTGCGTCTGACAGAAAAGTCAACAACTTCAAGTTTTTCAAAATAAAAGTCTTGCATCAGAAAAAAACGTAGGTACCTATTTTAACGATTTTCGCTCATGGTGCTTTTATGCTGCGTTCACACCAAACGCGAATAGAGCGTCAAAATCGCCACACAAATGTGGTCCAGGCAACTCCTACATTATCTTCACTGCATGTATATTTAAATATCCTTAAAAAATAAAGTTATGAAACTTCTCTTTGCCCTCAGTCAAAACGATTTGGCAGACAACAAATTATAGATTCATGAGAGCAAAGATCGGCTGTTAGATCTACACAAGACGAACCACTACAGGACATCAGAGCCAGCGGCAGACGTCAGAAGGACTGGCCGAGGAAAGGTTGCTCTCGCCGGGGTTAATGAGCGCTGAGCGCCCGGTGATCGCCTGGATCTCACACCTCCAAAAACACAAGATTCTTTTTTTTTTAATAGGCGCTCTCTTTATAAATAAAGCAGATTTGAGCTTTAAACAACTACATTCTCACCTGAAAAAGTCTTAAAACTACATTTTGTGGCACAATAGTAGTATTTTTAAATTATGAGAGGTTTCTCATCACGTCTCTTTATCACGTGACAGCAGCGAGCAGGCTCCTGATTGGTTAACGCGGCGCGAATTGACGCCAAAGTTCAAATTTTTTACTTGGGCGTCAGACACAAATTTGCTTCAAACGCGTGAATGCACAAAAACACCACTCGCGTGTAACGTGTGTATCGTGCAAGACGCTCAATTCGCACCCCCTTCCGCGTCATTGGACTGGACGCGCGAATGAGGCAGAATCACGTCCATTGCGCCGCACGAACCGCATCTATCGCGCCGCAAGACCTCCAGATGCGCGTCAACGCGCCTTTCCATTGACTCAACATTGAAATCACTTGCTCCTGACGCTCTATTCGTGTTTGGTGTGAACACAGGGCGTGTCTGAATCTACTTTTGCTAGTTTAACGACGGGAAAATGGTCGGCGCGTCCAGTGCATGGTCCAAAATGGTCGTCCCTCGTCTCTTAATGAGTCATGGGTGTGTTTTGGGCGTAAAGTGCAATAAACCAATTAGAGTCTCATCTCCCTTTCCCTTTAAAAGCCAGTTGCGCTCATGCTGTGGCGGATTCACTATTTACATGTGAACGGAAAGACTGAACGCTTCTCCAGAGAGAAATCCTTTTATTTGTAATATTTAAAGGTCCCGTTCTTCGTGTTCTTTTGAAGCTTTGATTGTGTTTACAGTGTGCAATATAACATGTGTTCATGTTTCGCGTGTAAAAAAACCCAGTATTTTTAACACAATTTACTCATCTGTACACCGCTGTTTTCACTGTCCTAAAAACGGCTGATGAGTTCCTTTATTCTATGAAGTCCCTCCTTCAGAAATACGTAACGAGTTCTGATTGTGCCAGCGGTTCCCGTGCTGTGATTTGACCGCAGCTTAGCAAACGTGGCACGGTTCCTGTGTTGTGATTCGACAGCAGCTTAGCGCACGTGGAAAGGTCACGCCTCTTAACGGGAGATGTATGCGCTTAATGATCTCTACAGCGTCCCTGGGAAAGCCAAACAAAGGTGATTTGTGATTTGACTGGATGAAAATAACAGCGTCTCGACGACATGGCGACAAACACACTCAAACGCAGCACTTCCTTTTCTCCACGCGACACGTCCTCTTCTCCACGCCCCCTTTTTTCGCGTATTCTTGTGGGCGGAGGTTAGTCTGTTCTACTGTTCTACTGACGTCATTAATGAAGGAAGTACCAGGATGTAGTCCAAGCCGGCCGTTCGCTGTAGGCTTTGAAAGGGAACTTCTGTTAAATAAAATATCTCGCTTGGCATTGAACTTTGAGCTTTATAATTTTACAGGTATTATTTATGCTCTAACAGCAACATTACACACTAACTAAAGTTTGAACAATGGGATCACGAAGAACGGGACCTTTAAAAATGTGTGTGTGCTGCTGCGCGTCCCTGTGTGTGTAATAATCAGAGTGTACGCACACCAACAATGCGCCTGAACACACCTGGTTTTCAGATCAGACACCCATGGGCGAACAGATGGAGCCAGTGCATTTGATATTTAAACAACGTGGCCATAAATGATAACAGGGGCAGGTGTATGATAGAGGCCTCAAAATTGTGTTTTTGGTTGTTTCTTTGACTGCACACTCCACAACCCACTCAAAACGGTCAAGGTCCTTGCATGTAGGCCATTTGGAAGCAAAGATGGCATCTATATTTGGAGGTGACCATTGCTAACACAAGAATACAATGATTGAAAGCACTTCTTCCCTCTTTTAATAGCAATCAGGCTGTTCTTATGATCCAGTGATTTCACCGGACTAGTTCTCGTTTACTCTTTCCCAAGTGGTGATGATATGATTAGTGAAATTATGTTAGCTGGTCATTTGCTGATAGGGCCAAAAAACTGGTTGATAAAGTGATAAAGTTCATTTTTTCGGAGGCAATTAAACATGGCCCAATGCATCCGATTACCAGATAAGCAGCAAACCTTGCAAAACACAACATTTGTAAATGCCAAAACTTTTGGCGATGGCTGTACAGAGAGTAACATGTTTTTCATGAGATTGTGCGACTCAGCTAGAGTCTGAAATCTTGTTTCTTCCTTCCGAATGCAAATTTCAAGTGCCATCCATCGCTTCAAGTGCAGCGCAGGTGCAGACCCATCTCTAAATACTTCACTCTCCTCATTAAAGGGCATTTTAAAGATCTGGCCCTTTAGATCGGCCTCACGAGAACATCTAATGAGCTCAGCGAATTCTTGCCACGATTGTAGAGTAATTTCACTTGATAGCAGGTTCAAAATGACCACAATTAACATAAGAGGTTGTCAATTTATGTATATTTTGTTTTGCTTCACAATAGCATTGCACATTAATGATATTTTTCCCAAGTGATACTAAATGAAAATGAATAAATTATTCATAATTACATGCAACTAATCATAACCCCTATTCCTAACCCTATCGTAAGTACATGTAGTTAATTATCTTTACTCAGTACTTAAATGTAAAATTACACTGTAACACGAACACCTTAAAACATAGTGTAACCAATGCTTCAAGGATATGCGTAGCTTTAGTACACTTACATGCTTTATATTGACAGGTCAAACAATAATAATAATAATTCTACCCATCTGATACACATGACTGGTTTTGTTCAACTTCATACATTATAAAAGCAAGATACATTGCATCAAATACACATATAAAAATAATAGTAATATATTATATAAATAACATTTCTCTGAAGGTCTCAGGCTGAAACCTTTTTTTTATTTTTTATTTTTATATTTATGCCCATGCCGAAAAAACAGGAAGGATTAGCTTATTTCCACCAGGGCATGTCAGTGTGAAATACGAGGAACTAAATGTAAAATGAAGCATATTAAGAGTTTATGTGGGTGATGTTGGGTTATAAATGTTTATCCGAGGTCTAAGTCTCCCTAGGGCATTCCCATTCAAACAGCAGAGAGGAATCTGCCATCTGGGAAGAGTAGACGTCATCAACGAGACAGCTCTGCTCCTCAGTGAACATGTTCCTCCAGTCTCCAACTTTACCTTAAAGATAAGAGGATTGGAGCGTTCAGATGATTATATAAAAAAAGGGATTTTATAAGTTTGACTCAGAAGCCCCAATGTTTTGGGCAGGACTACTTGTTTTTCCCACTGAATTACACAAAAAGTCTCTGTTCATATTTAAATAGGCAAATGCTTCAGAGTCTATGATTGGATCATTATTGCAGTGATAGCAACATAGTGTGGGTCCAGATCCGGCCCACATCTGGGACGCTCTAAAAAATGCTGGGTTAAAAACAACCCAAGTTGGGTTGAAAATGGACTAACCCAGCAATTGAGTTGTTTTAAGCAAACATTTAACCCAACCGCTGGGTTAAAATGACCCATTCACTGGGTTAAAACAACCCAATTGCTGGGTAAGAACAACCCAGTTGTTTTTAACCCAGCATTTTTAGAGTGTGTTGAATCCACACGTAAACTCTAAAAATTGCTGGGTTAAAAACAACCCAAGTTGGGTTGAAAATGGACTAACCCAGCAATTGAGTTGTTTTAACCCAACGATTGGGTTGTTTTAAGCAAACATTTAACCCAACCGCTGGGTTAAAACAACCCATTCACTGTGTTAAAACAACCTAATTGCTGGGTTAAAACAACCCAATTGCTGGGTAAGGACAACCCAATTGTTTTTAACCCAGCATTTTTAGAGTGTGTTGAATCCACATGTAAACTCTAAAAAATGCTGGGTTAAAAACAACCCAAGTTGGGTTGAAAATGGACTAACCCAGCAATTGGGTTGTTTAAACCCAACGATTGGGTTGTTTTAAACAAACATTTAACCCAACCGCTGGGTTAAAATGACCCATTCACTGGGTTTAAACAACCCAATCCTGCTGCTCTGTGTCATTAATGAGAATCAAACAAAAGACCGGTCTTGACTGAATAACCTTTTTAGCTTTAATAAGAATACATTTATATTTACTTCATACAGTGAAGACTGTGATATTTTATTTACATTTGATTATTAAGTTATAAATTCTATACTCAAAAAAAATGCTGTGTTAAAAATAACCCAAGTTGGGTTGAAAATGGACTAACCCAGCAATTGGGTTGTTTCAATCCAGTGGTTGGGTTAAATGTTTGCTTAAAACAACCCAATTGCTGGGTTAGTCCATTTTCAACCCAACTTGGGTTATTTTTAACACAGCATTTTTTTTGAGTGTACCTGATCTGGACCGACACTATGTTGCTGTCTATGTTTCTAGCATGTTATATGTTTGGCAACAGTTCTTCTAACCCTAATTGATGGAGTGTGAAGCTTTTCATTTCTTAAACAACCATGTAGGAAGACACACCATGGCCATAATTCAGGATGACAATGCCGAGATTCATCAGGCTCAGATTGTGAAAGACCTTTAATTCATTGGAAGTCTTTGTGATGTGCTGGAGGAGACTTCACAGAGTGCTGGACTCTTGCATTGGCAATGAGATTGTGAAAGACCTTAAATTCACTGAAAGTCTTAAAGGTCCCGTTCTTCGTGTTTTTTTGAAGCTTTGATTGTGTTTACAGTGTGCAATATAACATGTGTTCATGTTTCGCGTGTAAAAAAACACAGTATTTTTCACACAATGTACTCATCTGTATACCGCTGTTTTCACTGTCCTAAAAACGGCTGATGAGTTCCTTGTTCTATGAAGTCCCTCCTTCAGAAAACGTAACGAGTTCTGATTGTGCCAGCGGTTCCTGTGTTGTGATTCGACAGCAGCTTAGCACACGTAACTTGCACGGAAAGGTCACGCCTCTTAACGGGAGATATATGCGCTCAATGATCTCTACAGCGTCCCTGGGAAAGCCAAACAAAGGTGATTTGACTCCGGGATGAAAATAACAGCGTCTCGACGACATGGCGACAAACACACTCAAACGCAACACTTCATTTTCTCCACTCGACCGTCCTCTTCTCCACGTGGGACAGCAACAAGACCACGCCCCCTTTTTTGCGTATTCTTGTGGGCGGAGGTTAGTCTGTTCTACTGACGTCATTTATGAAGGAAGTACCAGGATGTAGTCCAAGCCGGCCGTTCGCTGTAGGCTTTGAAAGGGAACTTCTGTTAAATAAAATATCTCGCTTGGCATTGAACTTTGAGCTTTATAATTTTACAGGTATTATTTATGCTCTAACAGCAACATTACACACTAACTAAAGTTTGAACAGTGGGATTACGAAGAACGGGACCTTTAAATGTTGTGATGTTATTCCCATCAAGAGGCGCATACATTTTTGTATTGGCACTGCAAGAGTCAAGCACTCTGTAAAGTCTCCTCCAGCACATCCCAAAGACTTCCTACATGGTTGTTCAAATCCACACTCTCCATCAATAGCTGCGTTTCCACTGTTGGGCCAAAAGCGGACGTGCTAGTGAGTGCCAGTCGCGTGTTTCCACTGTCACTTCTGGGGCTTGATCGGGCCTCGTTGGGGCTTCCTCTGGGACAACGGCCAGGGTTTTTTGGCCCGCCGAATACCTTGGTCCAAAGTGGGAAAGCTCGGGCTTGAGGAGTAGAGATGGTTTCATATCCCAGCTAACATCAGCATTAAAGACTTCTACAATCATTTCAGCTCAAATCTCACTTTCAGACAGCAGCAAGTGTTTTCTGACTCACTGACTCACTCACACATCGACTCACTGATTCATAACGCTCTGAACTGCTGAATCGACTCACTGATTCATAACGCTCTGAACTGCTGAATCGACTCACTGATTCATAACGCTCTGAACTGCTGAATCGACTCACTGATTCATAACACTCTGAACCACTGAATCGACTCATTGATTCATAACGCTTCAAACTGCTGAATCGACTCACTGATTCATAACGCTCTGAACCGCTGAATCGACTCGCCGGGAAACTGCTTTGCGCGTCTTTTGCTGTTATTTTTGTTGGCCAATGGGAGTTTGCGCTTCATCATGGTTTCACTGATATCTATGGTTTCTCCACGGGGGTTTGCAGCTTTTCGATGACGTTCGCGTCGGGTAATTACGTCACTTCAAAACGTTCCCATGGCAACAGGGGGAAATGGCGGCTCTTGTGTGAAGTAAACAAACATTTTTCAACTTTCTGCTAATATATATATGTGACTTTTTTTGCAACGAAAATGCGGGGATTATGGAATCATGCTAGCCCCGCATATTTTGCATGTGGAAATAGGCAATTTATGCGGCGAAAGTGCGGCGTATTTGAAAAAATGCGGCCCCCGCATAAATATGCGTACTTTGGCTGATTATGCGTTAAATCACGCGATCACATAATCACGTTTTTCTGGAGGGACTGATTATGGTCGGATGAAAACATCCACAAAATTAAAGTGCTGTAAAAATGTATCAGATAATTTTATTTTTAAAATCTTTTTCCATAAATTGATTAATCAACCTCAGAGGTTACTAAATGTAAATAATATATTTTTTTTTTACTCTTTAATTGCCAATGATTTTCAAAAATTGATTCAAAACTGATTTGGGGAAAATGACTTATTTTCAATATAAAAAGTGATTGTGGACTGGATATGTTTTTACCTTTTATCAAAGTCTTGGACATGTCAAAGATTAGAAACAACATTGGCTTTGATGCTTTGTTAGTTTTTTATCAGATTTAATTTTTTTTCTCCCTCATTTATTCCTCGTGGCTGTTTTTGCCCAATTGACTTCCATTATAATCACATTTCTTTTTTGTGCTAAACATTAATGTCAGCCGTTTTTAAAGACCAAGAAGAAGCTGTTGTCCTGGTGAAACCTCCAGACATTTGGTATCCCTGCAAAGCCCCGAATGTGCTCTTTAAAGGACATCCAGACTGTGACATGTGACATGTATGATGTCAGAGAAATTCACTAAAATATAATGTCCACTACAGTGGACAAAAGTCTTGGGTCCCAGGGGGATATAGCACTTAAAAAGGTTCCCCTATGATTACGAGCCAGGAACCATTTTTGGTGCCATATAGAGTGTAGGGTCAGAAGAACTGTTGCCAAACATTCAACATGCTAGAAACATAATAATCCCCGCAATAATGTTCCAATCATAGACTCTTAATCATTTGCCTATTTCAATCCAAACAGCAACTTATGTAATCATGCTTGTGTCAAAATAATAATTTCAAAGCCCAATTCTATACTATCATGATCCGCCGTGATTATATACTAATGATTGAAGAAAACGTCAAACACACCTTTCCTCATGAACGTGCCCTTGCTGTGGTCCATGATCTCCAGAGGGATGAGGGTGTAGTTCACCATGGCATTTTCCTTCATGCTACTGAACCTGCAGTGTTTCTGAGCCAGGATCAGCTCATCCTCAGATAAAGGCGACTGCAGGAAATGGCTCACTTTCTGAAGAGCCCCGTGGAGATCCTGATCAAATCGAAACATTGCAAACTGAATCTGCTTCTTTTAAGTTTTCAGTATCTGATCACAAAATGAAAGTTATCTCACCTGCCACATTCCCTCATATGTGACGTGAAGAAAGTTCTGAATATCTTTTGAGTGACTGGTCCAGCCCTTGACATGATCAAACCAAGAGCCATAATGCACTGACGGATAAAGAAAACACCATAAATACAAGGAAAAGAAAGTGGCATATCATATAACTGGTGACTTGAAATCAAACTGGTAATAACTGATGGAAAATGTAAACATCAACTAACCTGAGCCCTTCAGGAAAGCTTTCAGAAACTCAGAGAAAGTGCCTGGGTCAGGCAGAAAATTGGCCACCTTGTGGAAGTGATAATATGACACACACACGTCTTTGATATTTCTGGACACATATATAACCTGAGGAAAAGGCAAACATTTGTCACACGCAAGCAAATTCGACAAAGAAAGTTTAGTTTAGGTGATTCTGGACTAGTTTTCTAAACAACATTGCCAAAGAATTGAAGAGGAGGGGTTACACAAGGCACAAGTAATCAATAACCATAGAAACTAACAAGGCCAGTCCCTCCAGAAAAACGCGATTATGCGATCGCATGATTTAACGCATAATCAGCCAAAGTCCGCATATTTATGCGGGGACCGCATTTTTTCCAATACGCCGCACTTTCGCGTAAATTGCCTATTTCCGAGTGCAAAATATGCGGGGCTAGCATGATTTCATAATCTCCGCATTTTCGTTGCAAAAAAGTCATATATATATATAAGCAGAAAGTTGAAAAATGTTCGTTTACTTCACACGAGAGCCGCCATTTCCGCCTGTTGCCATGGGAACATTTTGAAGTGACGTAATTACCCGACGTGAACGTCATCGGAAAGCTGCAAACCCCCGTGGAGAAACCATAGATATCGGTGAAACCATGATGAAGCGCAAACTCCCATTGGCCAACAAAAATAACAGCAAAAGAGCAAAGCAGTTTCCCTTGATACTAAAATGGGCAGTCTTAGCAGTTTCCGCGATTTGCCTCTATTTATTAATTTTATAATGAAATTTTTTCGTCGTATTGAAATGATAGCATGCGGAAGATTGGTGTGCAAATAGTTGCTCAGGTTGGTCAAAAAACACATGAGGAGTAGCGTTAGATTTCTCAGAGGACCGTTGAGTTTGCCGGAAAACAGTGGGCAATTTTCTTCTGGAAGTTTTACTGAGGTTGTGTGAGAAAAAAACTACATATTTTCCTCCGGAAAAACTAGTCCCGGCCAAATTTTGCCCATCTACTCACCTTTGCTTTGGACTGTTGCAGGGCCGGTGCCAGCAGGTGATAAGGCAGATGTGTAGTGATAATGCGAGGCCCGGTAGAGAATTTGAGAACGTCAGGACAGTAGTACTGCTCAAGCCATGGGGCACGGGCCCAGTTGGGCTGAGTTTGGGCTATAGTTGGGTCCCCTTTACTCAAAACTAAAGTGATGATTTCCTGCATCCATGTGGTTCCTATGAGCCAAGAGAAAGCCATGAATAACAATCTTGCCTGGGGGAAAAGGGTAGCTTACTGCACAAAATAGGACTGGGCGTTATGACGATATATCATTACCACCATGGCTTGACATTAACACACAGAATTTGATATACAGTACATACATTTTTCAATTGTAGTCTTTTAAAAAAGGCATCTGAAATAATAAACTAAGTCCAATTTAGTGTTGTCATCGTATCAATATACATATCTGAAATATCCCACAGAATACAATACTTACTTTATTGTTTATTTTTACAGGGACAATGCACAATTAATAGTAATTGCACCAGATCTAGCTAATGGCTAATTTACATCTGCTGTCCCTGGGCAGGTAAACAAATAAAATAACTTACAATGCATCACATACAACATCACAATACATATATCCAGAAATATAATATGTAAAACACAAGGAATTTACAACACAGTCACAGGTTTGAATTTCACAGTGGGATTGTGCATATTGCGCATAATTTTACTCATTCCGGCAGATTTTGTGCTCACATTCAAAGCTGCCTCTCAGCACTAAATTGAGCTCTTTTTCGCTGCTTATTGCACTTAAACAGTCAAATACACACAAAATAATGTCAAAATGCCACGAATATTCACGTAAACACAGTCAGTTTTGTTTAAAGTGAACATAAACGGAACAAAAATGCATGTGTATCAGTGTAATGGATCCGTGCGTCAGCTCTTAAAGTGACAGCAGCAAATTATGAGATGATATTACAAATATCTATATGGCCGTTTTTGCCCATGGGATCTGTCACATGTGCTCCGTGTCTGTCCTTGGACTTTTACGTTAAAGTGTTTCCTGTGCTTTATTTTGTAGTTCTTTGTAGTTTTTCATGTTGATTTGAGTTTCAGTCCAGGTGTGTCTCATCAGTCTTGTCAGCTGTGTCTCGTTTCCATGATCTGTTTGCCTGCGTATTTAAACCCTGTGTTCAGTCTTGTTCTTTGTCTGTTGGTTGTTCTGTTTCTGAGCCTTGTTCTTGTCCCCTATGATTTTGTATTTGTGAAGTTTTGAGTTTATTTAATAAAAGTACGACTGCACTTGGATCCTGCTTCCTCATCTGCTGCAACCAATCGTGACAATGAGTGCTGATGAGTCCGGGCAAAGGATTATGGGTAATGTAGTCTTTGATGGAATGACAGTCCGGGGTGGAGTGCCCTCTGGTGAATTGTGACAGTATCGATGTCAAAATTGTGGCCAGTGACTAGTAACTTTGGAAAAGCACTACCCACAGTGGGTGGTGAGCAAAAAAGTTCAATGTCTATCGCGGTATGCAATATATATATATAGCACTATTGACACTTCAGAGCGATGAAATGCATGAATGGGGATATAAAGAGCGGGACTTGCTTGATGTTAAAAAGTGCAATATATTCTAAAAACTAACTCGGTGTGCGCACAGAAAGCATATGATCAAGAGTTCTCTTTCACATCTTATTGCGCTTGAATGGTCGAATACACACGCAATTATGTAAAATGTCCATTGTGCGGAGTATTGATGTAAACACAGCCGGTTATGTCTCAAGTGAAAGTAAACCGGATGTGTATCAGTGTAATGGATCCGTGTGTTTGCTCTTAAAGTGATAGCAGCCTAATAAACCTGCTGCTCTGTGTCATTAATGAGAATCAAACAAAAGACTGCTCTTGACTGAATAACCTTTTTAGCTTTAATAAGAATACATTTATATTTCATTCATACAGTGAAGACTTTGCGATATTTTATTTACATTTGATTATTAAATTATTCATTCTAACTACATTAAATAAACATATTGTACCTGAAGTTTAGCTTTGTTATATTGTATTTATCCTATTGTTTGCTTCTTTTTTCTTCTTTTTAATAACATAAATTAGATACAATAACACTAAATATCATGCTACAGTTATATATCATTGTCATGAAGTAACATTTCTCATATCATGCAATAAGAATAAATTAAATGTACAACGGAGTAAAAGAAGAACTAAAGATGAACGCATTCATTACCTGATTTTGGGTAAGTGACGATTACAGTGTCCGTGTCCCGGAACGTGAAGTTGGTCGCAAAACTCAGGGACTCTTGGGTATGCAGGTGACCAGGAAACATGATGCTGTGAAAGGTTTCGGTGACATCTAGCCGAGCCATGTCTGCATGTGTGTGAATAAATGTCTGCAGAAGGAATACAGAACGGTGTCATACTGTCGGCTTATAAAGGAAGAGAAAAAGGAAGAACTCTGGTGTCACAAACACAATGAGAAAGGGAAAGTACACACGCCTACAGAAATTACCTGAGAAACCGGTTACTGGAGAATTTCCAGGTAAAAACGTTATGGCGAAGGGAGTTGTTATTAGATAATGTAATGTATACATTTATCTTTACAAAGCCTTCTTTGCCAATGCCCAGCAATTATAAGATTGTAGGACAATAATGTTGGTAGCTTGGTTTCCCTTTTGACCTCGTTCACCAATGATAATTTGCCTTACCTGATGTTTAACACTATACATAGCCTGTCTACCCCGTTAAAACAGTAAGTTAACATTAGAACAACTGCACATCGTCCACAAGGGGGGAAGAAAGAGGGGACTGCATTATTCCCTGTATTTTCAGTCAGAGCAGCAAGGGAACTCCATCCCATCAACAACTAGAAGACTGGAAACATATGGTTCTTTTCAATTAGCCTAAAAAAATGCTGTCAACTGTCAACATTAATATTTTACTCCTTTTGCTATCTCTTTTTTTTTTACCTCCTTTTCTACCTCTTATAGTCTTATGTAGCACAATATATGTTTAGATCTAATTTTCTTTTTTTGGACCCACTTTATATTAGGTGGCCTTAACTACTATGTACTAATATGTTAATTAATCATTTGATTCAATGCACTTACTTTGTACTTACATTTGAAAAATTCCCTGCATGTAATTACATCTGTTACATTAATAATTACACTGTTGACACTTCCCTTACACCTAATCCTTAAACTTACTCACACCACCACACCTGTCCCTAACTTTACTCTTAAACTTACTCATACCACCACACCTGTCCCTAACTTTATCCTTAAACTAACCATACCACCACACCTGTCCCTAACTTTACCCTTAAACTAACCCATACCACCACACCTGTCCCTAACTTTACCCTTAAACTACCCATACCACCACACCTGTCCCTAACTTTACCCTTAAACTTACCCATACCACCACACCTGTCCCTAACTTTACCCTTAAACTACCCATACCACCATACCTGTCCCTAACTTTACCCTTAAACTTACCCATACCACCACACCTGTCCCTAACTTTACCCTTAAACTACCCATACCACCACACCTGTCCCTAACTTTACCCTTAAACTACCCATACCACCATACCTGTCCCTAACTTTACCCTTAAACTTACCCATACCACCACACCTGTCCCTAACTTTACCCTTAAACTACCCATACCACCATACCTGTCCCTAACTTTACCCTTAAACTACCCATACCACCACACCTGTCCCTAACTTTACCCTTAAACTTACCCATACCACCACACCTGTCCCTAACTTTACCCTTAAACTACCCATACCACCACACCTGTCCCTAACTTTACCCTTAAACTTACCCATACCACCTCACCTGTCCATAACTTTACCCTTAAACTACCCATACCACCACATCTGTCCCTAACTTTACCCTTAAACTAACCCATACCACCACACCTGTCCCTAACTTTACCCTTAAACTTACCCATACCACCACACCTGTCCCTAACTTTACCCTTAAACTACCCATACCACCACATCTGTCCCTAACTTTACCCTTAAACTAACCCATACCACCACACCTGTCCATAACTTTACCCTTAAACTTACCCATACCACCACACCTGTCCATAACTTTACCCTTAAACTTACCCATACCACCACACCTGTCTATAACTTTACCCTTAAACTTACCCATACCATCACACCTGTCCCTAACTTTACCCTTAAACTTACCCATACCACCACACCTGTCCCTAACTTTACCCTTAAACTACCCATACCACCACACCTGTCCATAACTTTACCCTTAAACTTACCCATACCACCACACCTGTCTCTAACTTTACCCTTAAACTTACTCATACCACCACATCTGTCCCTAACTTTACCCTTAAACTAACCCATACCACCACACCTATCCCTAACTTTACCCTTAAGCTACCCATACCACCACACCTGTCCCTAACTTTACCCTTAAACTTACTCATACCACCACACCTGTCCCTAACTTTACCCTTAAACTACCCATACCACCACACCTGTCCATAACTTTACCCTTAAACTTACCCATACCACCACACCTGTCCATAACTTTACCCTTAAACTACCCATACCACCACACCTGTCCCTAACTTTACCCTTAAACTTACTCATACCACCACACCTGTCCCTAACTTTACCCTTAAACTTACACATACCACCACATCTGTCCCTAACTTTACCCTTAAACTACCCATACCACCACACCTGTCCCTAACTTTACCCTTAAACTTACACATACCACCACACCTGTCCCTAACTTTACCCTTAAACTACCCATACCACCACACCTGTCCCTAACTTTACCCTTAAACTAACCCATACCACCACACCTGTCCCTAACTTTATCCTTAAACTTACACATAACATCACATCTGTCCCTAACTTTACCCTTAAACTTACACATACCACCACATCTGTTCCTAACTTTACCCTTAAACTTACACATACCACCACACCTGTCCCTAACTTTACCCTTAAACTTACCCACACCACCACACCTGTCCCTAACTTTACCCTTAAACTAACCCATACCACCACACCTGTCCCTAACTTTACCCTTAAACTTACCCATACCACCACACCTGTCCCTAACTTTATCCTTAAACTACCCATACCACCACACCTGTCCCTAACTTTACCCTTAAACTTACACATACCACCACACCTGTCCCTAACTTTATCCTTAAACTACCCATACCACCACACCTGTCCCTAACTTTACCCTTAAACTACCCATACCACCACACCTGTCCCTAACTTTACACTTAAACTAACCCATACCACCACACCTGTCCCTAACTTTTCCCTTAAACTTACACATACCATCACATCTGTCCCTAACTTTACCCTTAAACTAACCCATACCACCACACCTATCCCTAACTTTACCCTTAAACTAACCCATACCACCACACCTGTCCCTAACTTTACCCTTAAACTACCCATACCACCACACCTGTCCCTAACTTTACCCTTAAACTTACCCATACCACCACACCTGTCCCTAACTTTACCCTTAAGCTACCCATACCACCACACCTGTCCCTAACGTTACCCTTAAACTTACTCATACCACCACACCTGTCCCTAACTTTACCCTTAAACTTACACATACCACCACATCTGTCCCTAACTTTACCCTTAAACTACCCATACCACCACACCTGTCCCTAACTTTACCCTTAAACTTACCACTACCACCACACCTGTCCCTAACTTTACCCTTAAACTTACCCATACCACCACACATGTCCCTAACTTTACCCTTAAACTACCCATACCACCACACATGTCCCTAACTTTACCCTTAAACTACCCATACCACCACACCTGTCCCTAACTTTACCCTTAAACTTACCCATACCACCACACCTGTCCCTGACTTTACCCTTAAACTTACCCATACCACCACACCTGTCCCTAACTTTACCCTTAAACTAACCCATACCACCACACCTGTCCCTAACTTTACCCTTAATTTAACCCATACCACCACACCTGTCCCTAACTTTACCCTTAAACTAACCCATACCACCACACCTGTCCCTAACTTTATCCTTAAACTTACCCATACCACCACACCTGTCCATAACTTTACCCTTAAACTACCCATACCACCACACCTGTCCCTAACTTTACCCTTAAACTTACCCATACCACCACACCTGTCCCTAACTTTACCCTTAAACTTACCCATACCACCACACCTGTCCCTAACTTTACCCTTAAACTACCCATACCACCACACCTGTCCATAACTTTACCCTTAAACTTACCCATACCACCACACCTGTCCATAACTTTACCCTTAAACTACCCATACCACCACACCTGTCCCTAACTTTACCCTTAAACTAACCCATACCACCACACCTGTCCCTAACTTTACCCTTAAACTTACCCATACCACCACACCTGTCCCTGACCTTACCCTTAAACTACCCATACCACCACACCTGTCCCTAACTTTACCCTTAAACTTACCCATACCACCACACCTGTCCCTAACTTTACCCTTAAACTACCCATACCACCACACCTGTCCATAACTTTACCCTTAAACTTACCCATACCACCACACCTGTCTCTAACTTTACCCTTAAACTTACTCATACCACCACATCTGTCCCTAACTTTACCCTTAAACTAACCCATACCACCACACCTATCCCTAACTTTACCCTTAAGCTACCCATACCACCACACCTGTCCCTAACTTTACCCTTAAACTTACTCATACCACCACACCTGTCCCTAACTTTACCCTTAAACTACCCATACCACCACACCTGTCCATAACTTTACCCTTAAACTTACCCATACCACCACACCTGTCCATAACTTTACCCTTAAACTACCCATACCACCACACCTGTCCCTAACTTTACCCTTAAACTTACTCATACCACCACACCTGTCCCCAACTTTACCCTTAAACTTACACATACCACCACATCTGTCCCTAACTTTACCCTTAAACTACCCATACCACCACACCTGTCCCTAACTTTACCCTTAAACTTACACATACCACCACACCTGTCCCTAACTTTACCCTTAAACTACCCATACCACCACACCTGTCCCTAACTTTACCCTTAAACTAACCCATACCACCACACCTGTCCCTAACTTTACCCTTAAACTACCCATACCACCACACCTGTCCATAACTTTACCCTTAAACTTACCCATACCACCACACCTGTCTCTAACTTTACCCTTAAACTTACTCATACCACCACATCTGTCCCTAACTTTACCCTTAAACTAACCCATACCACCACACCTATCCCTAACTTTACCCTTAAGCTACCCATACCACCACACCTGTCCCTAACTTTACCCTTAAACTTACTCATACCACCACACCTGTCCCTAACTTTACCCTTAAACTACCCATACCACCACACCTGTCCATAACTTTACCCTTAAACTTACCCATACCACCACACCTGTCCATAACTTTACCCTTAAACTACCCATACCACCACACCTGTCCCTAACTTTACCCTTAAACTTACTCATACCACCACACCTGTCCCTAACTTTACCCTTAAACTTACACATACCACCACATCTGTCCCTAACTTTACCCTTAAACTACCCATACCACCACACCTGTCCCTAACTTTACCCTTAAACTTACACATACCACCACACCTGTCCCTAACTTTACCCTTAAACTACCCATACCACCACACCTGTCCCTAACTTTACCCTTAAACTAACCCATACCACCACACCTGTCCCTAACTTTATCCTTAAACTTACACATAACATCACATCTGTCCCTAACTTTACCCTTAAACTTACACATACCACCACATCTGTTCCTAACTTTACCCTTAAACTTACACATACCACCACACCTGTCCCTAACTTTACCCTTAAACTTACCCACACCACCACACCTGTCCCTAACTTTACCCTTAAACTAACCCATACCACCACACCTGTCCCTAACTTTACCCTTAAACTTACCCATACCACCACACCTGTCCCTAACTTTATCCTTAAACTACCCATACCACCACACCTGTCCCTAACTTTACCCTTAAACTTACACATACCACCACACCTGTCCCTAACTTTATCCTTAAACTACCCATACCACCACACCTGTCCCTAACTTTACCCTTAAACTACCCATACCACCACACCTGTCCCTAACTTTACACTTAAACTAACCCATACCACCACACCTGTCCCTAACTTTTCCCTTAAACTTACACATACCATCACATCTGTCCCTAACTTTACCCTTAAACTAACCCATACCACCACACCTATCCCTAACTTTACCCTTAAACTAACCCATACCACCACACCTGTCCCTAACTTTACCCTTAAACTACCCATACCACCACACCTGTCCCTAACTTTACCCTTAAACTTACCCATACCACCACACCTGTCCCTAACTTTACCCTTAAGCTACCCATACCACCACACCTGTCCCTAACGTTACCCTTAAACTTACTCATACCACCACACCTGTCCCTAACTTTACCCTTAAACTTACACATACCACCACATCTGTCCCTAACTTTACCCTTAAACTACCCATACCACCACACCTGTCCCTAACTTTACCCTTAAACTTACCACTACCACCACACCTGTCCCTAACTTTACCCTTAAACTTACCCATACCACCACACATGTCCCTAACTTTACCCTTAAACTACCCATACCACCACACATGTCCCTAACTTTACCCTTAAACTACCCATACCACCACACCTGTCCCTAACTTTACCCTTAAACTTACCCATACCACCACACCTGTCCCTGACTTTACCCTTAAACTTACCCATACCACCACACCTGTCCCTAACTTTACCCTTAAACTAACCCATACCACCACACCTGTCCCTAACTTTACCCTTAATTTAACCCATACCACCACACCTGTCCCTAACTTTACCCTTAAACTAACCCATACCACCACACCTGTCCCTAACTTTATCCTTAAACTTACCCATACCACCACACCTGTCCATAACTTTACCCTTAAACTACCCATACCACCACACCTGTCCCTAACTTTACCCTTAAACTTACCCATACCACCACACCTGTCCCTAACTTTACCCTTAAACTTACCCATACCACCACACCTGTCCCTAACTTTACCCTTAAACTACCCATACCACCACACCTGTCCATAACTTTACCCTTAAACTTACCCATACCACCACACCTGTCCATAACTTTACTCTTAAACTACCCATACCACCACACCTGTCCCTAACTTTACCCTTAAACTAACCCATACCACCACACCTGTCCCTAACTTTACCCTTAAACTTACCCATACCACCACACCTGTCCCTGACCTTACCCTTAAACTACCCATACCACCACACCTGTCCCTAACTTTACCCTTAAACTTACCCATACCACCACACCTGTCCCTAACTTTACCCTTAAACTACCCATACCACCACACCTGTCCATAACTTTACCCTTAAACTTACCCATACCACCACACCTGTCTCTAACTTTACCCTTAAACTTACTCATACCACCACATCTGTCCCTAACTTTACCCTTAAACTAACCCATACCACCACACCTATCCCTAACTTTACCCTTAAGCTACCCATACCACCACACCTGTCCCTAACTTTACCCTTAAACTTACTCATACCACCACACCTGTCCCTAACTTTACCCTTAAACTACCCATACCACCACACCTGTCCATAACTTTACCCTTAAACTTACCCATACCACCACACCTGTCCATAACTTTACCCTTAAACTACCCATACCACCACACCTGTCCCTAACTGTACCCTTAAACTTACTCATACCACCACACCTGTCCCCAACTTTACCCTTAAACTTACACATACCACCACATCTGTCCCTAACTTTACCCTTAAACTACCCATACCACCACACCTGTCCCTAACTTGACCCTTAAACTTACACATACCACCACACCTGTCCCTAACTTTACCCTTAAACTACCCATACCACCACACCTGTCCCTAACTTTACCCTTAAACTAACCCATACCACCACACCTGTCCCTAACTTTATCCTTAAACTTACACATAACATCACATCTGTCCCTAACTTTACCCTTATACTTACACATACCACCACATCTGTTCCTAACTTTACCCTTAAACTTACACATACCACCACACCTGTCCCTAACTTTACCCTTAAACTTACCCACACCACCACACCTGTCCCTAACTTTACCCTTAAACTAACCCATACCACCACACCTGTCCCTAACTTTACCCTTAAACTTACCCATACCACCACACCTGTCCCTAACTTTATCCTTAAACTACCCATACCACCACACCTGTCCCTAACTTTACCCTTAAACTTACACATACCACCACACCTGTCCCTAACTTTATCCTTAAACTACCCATACCACCACACCTGTCCCTAACTTTACCCTTAAACTACCCATACCACCACACCTGTCCCTAACTTTACACTTAAACTAACCCATACCACCACACCTGTCCCTAACTTTTCCCTTAAACTTACACATACCATCACATCTGTCCCTAACTTTACCCTTAAACTAACCCATACCACCACACCTATCCCTAACTTTACCCTTAAACTAACCCATACCACCACACCTGTCCCTAACTTTACCCTTAAACTACCCATACCACCACACCTGTCCCTAACTTTACCCTTAAACTTACCCATACCACCACACCTGTCCCTAACTTTACCCTTAAGCTACCCATACCACCACACCTGTCCCTAACGTTACCCTTAAACTTACTCATACCACCACACCTGTCCCTAACTTTACCCTTAAACTTACACATACCACCACATCTGTCCCTAACTTTACCCTTAAACTACCCATACCACCACACCTGTCCCTAACTTTACACTTAAACTACCCATACCACCACACCTGTCCCTAACTTTACACTTAAACTAACCCATACCACCACACCTGTCCCTAACTTTTCCCTTAAACTTACACATACCATCACATCTGTCCCTAACTTTACCCTTAAACTAACCCATACCACCACACCTGTCCCTAACTTTACCCTTAAACTTACCCATACCACCACACCTGTCCCTGACCTTACCCTTAAACTACCCATACCACCACACCTGTCCCTAACTTTACCCTTAAACTTACCCATACCACCACACCTGTCCCTAACTTTACCCTTAAACTACCCATACCACCACACCTGTCCATAACTTTACCCTTAAACTTACCCATACCACCACACCTGTCTCTAACTTTACCCTTAAACTTACTCATACCACCACATCTGTCCCTAACTTTACCCTTAAACTAACCCATACCACCACACCTATCCCTAACTTTACCCTTAAGCTACCCATACCACCACACCTGTCCCTAACTTTACCCTTAAACTTACTCATACCACCACACCTGTCCCTAACTTTACCCTTAAACTACCCATACCACCACACCTGTCCATAACTTTACCCTTAAACTTACCCATACCACCACACCTGTCCATAACTTTACCCTTAAACTACCCATACCACCACACCTGTCCCTAACTTTACCCTTAAACTTACTCATACCACCACACCTGTCCCCAACTTTACCCTTAAACTTACACATACCACCACATCTGTCCCTAACTTTACCCTTAAACTACCCATACCACCACACCTGTCCCTAACTTTACCCTTAAACTTACACATACCACCACACCTGTCCCTAACTTTACCCTTAAACTACCCATACCACCACACCTGTCCCTAACTTTACCCTTAAACTAACCCATACCACCACACCTGTCCCTAACTTTATCCTTAAACTTACACATAACATCACATCTGTCCCTAACTTTACCCTTAAACTTACACATACCACCACATCTGTTCCTAACTTTACCCTTAAACTTACACATACCACCACACCTGTCCCTAACTTTACCCTTAAACTTACCCACACCACCACACCTGTCCCTAACTTTACCCTTAAACTAACCCATACCACCACACCTGTCCCTAACTTTACCCTTAAACTTACCCATACCACCACACCTGTCCCTAACTTTATCCTTAAACTACCCATACCACCACACCTGTCCCTAACTTTACCCTTAAACTTACACATACCACCACACCTGTCCCTAACTTTATCCTTAAACTACCCATACCACCACACCTGTCCCTAACTTTACCCTTAAACTACCCATACCACCACACCTGTCCCTAACTTTACACTTAAACTAACCCATACCACCACACCTGTCCCTAACTTTTCCCTTAAACTTACACATACCATCACATCTGTCCCTAACTTTACCCTTAAACTAACCCATACCACCACACCTATCCCTAACTTTACCCTTAAACTAACCCATACCACCACACCTGTCCCTAACTTTACCCTTAAACTACCCATACCACCACACCTGTCCCTAACTTTACCCTTAAACTTACCCATACCACCACACCTGTCCCTAACTTTACCCTTAAGCTACCCATACCACCACACCTGTCCCTAACGTTACCCTTAAACTTACTCATACCACCACACCTGTCCCTAACTTTACCCTTAAACTTACACATACCACCACATCTGTCCCTAACTTTACCCTTAAACTACCCATACCACCACACCTGTCCCTAACTTTACCCTTAAACTTACCACTACCACCACACCTGTCCCTAACTTTACCCTTAAACTTACCCATACCACCACACATGTCCCTAACTTTACCCTTAAACTACCCATACCACCACACATGTCCCTAACTTTACCCTTAAACTACCCATACCACCACACCTGTCCCTAACTTTACCCTTAAACTTACCCATACCACCACACCTGTCCCTGACTTTACCCTTAAACTTACCCATACCACCACACCTGTCCCTAACTTTACCCTTAAACTAACCCATACCACCACACCTGTCCCTAACTTTACCCTTAATTTAACCCATACCACCACACCTGTCCCTAACTTTACCCTTAAACTAACCCATACCACCACACCTGTCCCTAACTTTATCCTTAAACTTACCCATACCACCACACCTGTCCATAACTTTACCCTTAAACTACCCATACCACCACACCTGTCCCTAACTTTACCCTTAAACTTACCCATACCACCACACCTGTCTCTAACTTTACCCTTAAACTTACTCATACCACCACATCTGTCCCTAACTTTACCCTTAAACTAACCCATACCACCACACCTATCCCTAACTTTACCCTTAAGCTACCCATACCACCACACCTGTCCCTAACTTTACCCTTAAACTTACTCATACCACCACACCTGTCCCTAACTTTACCCTTAAACTACCCATACCACCACACCTGTCCATAACTTTACCCTTAAACTTACCCATACCACCACACCTGTCCATAACTTTACCCTTAAACTACCCATACCACCACACCTGTCCCTAACTTTACCCTTAAACTTACTCATACCACCACACCTGTCCCCAACTTTACCCTTAAACTTACACATACCACCACATCTGTCCCTAACTTTACCCTTAAACTACCCATACCACCACACCTGTCCCTAACTTTACCCTTAAACTTACACATACCACCACACCTGTCCCTAACTTTACCCTTAAACTACCCATACCACCACACCTGTCCCTAACTTTACCCTTAAACTAACCCATACCACCACACCTGTCCCTAACTTTATCCTTAAACTTACACATAACATCACATCTGTCCCTAACTTTACCCTTAAACTTACACATACCACCACATCTGTTCCTAACTTTACCCTTAAACTTACACATACCACCACACCTGTCCCTAACTTTACCCTTAAACTTACCCACACCACCACACCTGTCCCTAACTTTACCCTTAAACTAACCCATACCACCACACCTGTCCCTAACTTTACCCTTAAACTTACCCATACCACCACACCTGTCCCTAACTTTATCCTTAAACTACCCATACCACCACACCTGTCCCTAACTTTACCCTTAAACTTACACATACCACCACACCTGTCCCTAACTTTATCCTTAAACTACCCATACCACCACACCTGTCCCTAACTTTACCCTTAAACTACCCATACCACCACACCTGTCCCTAACTTTACACTTAAACTAACCCATACCACCACACCTGTCCCTAACTTTTCCCTTAAACTTACACATACCATCACATCTGTCCCTAACTTTACCCTTAAACTAACCCATACCACCACACCTATCCCTAACTTTACCCTTAAACTAACCCATACCACCACACCTGTCCCTAACTTTACCCTTAAACTACCCATACCACCACACCTGTCCCTAACTTTACCCTTAAACTTACCCATACCACCACACCTGTCCCTAACTTTACCCTTAAGCTACCCATACCACCACACCTGTCCCTAACGTTACCCTTAAACTTACTCATACCACCACACCTGTCCCTAACTTTACCCTTAAACTTACACATACCACCACATCTGTCCCTAACTTTACCCTTAAACTACCCATACCACCACACCTGTCCCTAACTTTACACTTAAACTACCCATACCACCACACCTGTCCCTAACTTTACACTTAAACTAACCCATACCACCACACCTGTCCCTAACTTTTCCCTTAAACTTACACATACCATCACATCTGTCCCTAACTTTACCCTTAAACTAACCCATACCACCACACCTGTCCCTAACTTTACCCTTAAACTTACCCATACCACCACACCTGTCCCTGACCTTACCCTTAAACTACCCATACCACCACACCTGTCCCTAACTTTACCCTTAAACTTACCCATACCACCACACCTGTCCCTAACTTTACCCTTAAACTACCCATACCACCACACCTGTCCATAACTTTACCCTTAAACTTACCCATACCACCACACCTGTCTCTAACTTTACCCTTAAACTTACTCATACCACCACATCTGTCCCTAACTTTACCCTTAAACTAACCCATACCACCACACCTATCCCTAACTTTACCCTTAAGCTACCCATACCACCACACCTGTCCCTAACTTTACCCTTAAACTTACTCATACCACCACACCTGTCCCTAACTTTACCCTTAAACTACCCATACCACCACACCTGTCCATAACTTTACCCTTAAACTTACCCATACCACCACACCTGTCCATAACTTTACCCTTAAACTACCCATACCACCACACCTGTCCCTAACTTTACCCTTAAACTTACTCATACCACCACACCTGTCCCCAACTTTACCCTTAAACTTACACATACCACCACATCTGTCCCTAACTTTACCCTTAAACTACCCATACCACCACACCTGTCCCTAACTTTACCCTTAAACTTACACATACCACCACACCTGTCCCTAACTTTACCCTTAAACTACCCATACCACCACACCTGTCCCTAACTTTACCCTTAAACTAACCCATACCACCACACCTGTCCCTAACTTTATCCTTAAACTTACACATAACATCACATCTGTCCCTAACTTTACCCTTAAACTTACACATACCACCACATCTGTTCCTAACTTTACCCTTAAACTTACACATACCACCACACCTGTCCCTAACTTTACCCTTAAACTTACCCACACCACCACACCTGTCCCTAACTTTACCCTTAAACTAACCCATACCACCACACCTGTCCCTAACTTTACCCTTAAACTTACCCATACCACCACACCTGTCCCTAACTTTATCCTTAAACTACCCATACCACCACACCTGTCCCTAACTTTACCCTTAAACTTACACATACCACCACACCTGTCCCTAACTTTATCCTTAAACTACCCATACCACCACACCTGTCCCTAACTTTACCCTTAAACTACCCATACCACCACACCTGTCCCTAACTTTACACTTAAACTAAACCATACCACCACACCTGTCCCTAACTTTTCCCTTAAACTTACACATACCATCACATCTGTCCCTAACTTTACCCTTAAACTAACCCATACCACCACACCTATCCCTAACTTTACCCTTAAACTAACCCATACCACCACACCTGTCCCTAACTTTACCCTTAAACTACCCATACCACCACACCTGTCCCTAACTTTACCCTTAAACTTACCCATACCACCACACCTGTCCCTAACTTTACCCTTAAGCTACCCATACCACCACACCTGTCCCTAACGTTACCCTTAAACTTACTCATACCACCACACCTGTCCCTAACTTTACCCTTAAACTTACACATACCACCACATCTGTCCCTAACTTTACCCTTAAACTACCCATACCACCACACCTGTCCCTAACTTTACCCTTAAACTTACCACTACCACCACACCTGTCCCTAACTTTACCCTTAAACTTACCCATACCACCACACATGTCCCTAACTTTACCCTTAAACTACCCATACCACCACACATGTCCCTAACTTTACCCTTAAACTACCCATACCACCACACCTGTCCCTAACTTTACCCTTAAACTTACCCATACCACCACACCTGTCCCTGACTTTACCCTTAAACTTACCCATACCACCACACCTGTCCCTAACTTTACCCTTAAACTAACCCATACCACCACACCTGTCCCTAACTTTACCCTTAATTTAACCCATACCACCACACCTGTCCCTAACTTTACCCTTAAACTAACCCATACCACCACACCTGTCCCTAACTTTATCCTTAAACTTACCCATACCACCACACCTGTCCATAACTTTACCCTTAAACTACCCATACCACCACACCTGTCCCTAACTTTACCCTTAAACTTACCCATACCACCACACCTGTCCCTAACTTTACCCTTAAACTTACCCATACCACCACACCTGTCCCTAACTTTACCCTTAAACTACCCATACCACCACACCTGTCCATAACTTTACCCTTAAACTTACCCATACCACCACACCTGTCCATAACTTTACCCTTAAACTACCCATACCACCACACCTGTCCCTAACTTTACCCTTAATCTAACCCATACCACCACACCTGTCCCTAACTTTACCCTTAAACTTACCCATACCACCACACCTGTCCCTGACCTTACCCTTAAACTACCCATACCACCACACCTGTCCCTAACTTTACCCTTAAACTTACCCATACCACCACACCTGTCCCTAACTTTACCCTTAAACTTACCCATACCACCACACCTGTCCCTAACTTTATCCTTAAACTTACCCATACCACCACACCTGTCCATAACTTTACCCTTAAACTACCCATACCACCACACCTGTCCCTAACTTTACCCTTAAACTTACCCATACCACCACACCTGTCCCTAACTTTACCCTTAAACTTACCCATACCACCACACCTGTCCCTAACTTTACCCTTAAACTACCCATACCACCACACCTTACCCTAACTTTACCCTTAAACTTACCCATACCACCACACCTGTCCCTAACTTTACCCTTAAACTTACCCATACCACCACACCTGTCCCTAACTTTACCCTTAAACTTACTCATACCACCACACCTGTCCATAACTTTACCCTTAAACTTACCCATACCACCACACCTGTCCATAACTTTACCCTTAAACTACCCATACCACCACACCTGTCCCTAACTTTACCCTTAAACTAACCCATACCACCACACCTGTCCCTAACTTTACCCTTAAACTTACCCATACCACCACACCTGTCCCTGACCTTACCCTTAAACTACCCATACCACCACACCTGTCCCTAACTTTACCCTTAAACTTACCCATACCACCACACCTGTCCCTAACTTTACCCTTAAACTTACCCATACCACCACACCTGTCCCTAACTTTATCCTTAAACTTACCCATACCACCACACCTGTCCATAACTTTACCCTTAAACTACCCATACCACCACACCTGTCCCTAACTTTACCCTTAAACTTACCCATACCACCACACCTGTCCCTAACTTTACCCTTAAACTTACCCATACCACCACACCTGTCCCTAACTTTACCCTTAAACTACCCATACCACCACACCTGTCCCTAACTTTACCCTTAAACTTACCCATACCACCACACCTGTCCCTAACTTTACCCTTAAACTTACCCATACCACCACACCTGTCCCTAACTTTACCCTTAAACTTACCCATACCACCACACCTGTCCATAACTTTACCCTTAAACTTACCCATACCACCACACCTGTCCATAACTTTACCCTTAAACTACCCATACCACCACACCTGTCCCTAACTTTACCCTTAAACTAACCCATACCACCACACCTGTCCCTAACTTTACCCTTAAACTTACCCATACCACCACACCTGTCCCTGACCTTACCCTTAAACTACCCATACCACCACACCTGTCCCTAACTTTACCCTTAAACTAACCCATACCACCACACCTGTCCCTAACTTTACCCTTAAACTTACCCATACCACCACACCTGTCCCTGACCTTACCCTTAAACTACCCATACCACCACACCTGTCCCTAACTTTACCCTTAAACTTACCCATACCACCACACCTGTCCCTAACTTTATCCTTAAACTTACCCATACCACCACACCTGTCCATAACTTTACCCTTAAACTACCCATACCACCACACCTGTCCCTAACTTTACCCTTAAACTTACCCATACCACCACACCTGTCCCTAACTTTACCCTTAAACTTACCCATACCACCACACCTGTCCCTAACTTTACCCTTAAACTACCCATACCACCACACCTGTCCCTAACTTTACCCTTAAACTTACCCATACCACCACACCTGTCCCTAACTTTACCCTTAAACTTACCCATACCACCACACCTGTCCCTAACTTTACCCTTAAACTTACCCATACCACCACACCTGTCCATAACTTTACCCTTAAACATACCCATACCACCACACCTGTCCATAACTTTACCCTTAAACTACCCATACCACCACACCTGTCCTTAACTTTACCCTTAAACTAACCCACACCACCACACCTGTCCTTAACTTTACCCTTAAACTAACCCACACCACCACACCTGTCCCTAACTTTACCCTTAAACTTACCCATACCACCACACCTGTCCCTAACTTTACCCTTAAACTTACCCATACCACCACACCTGTCCCTAACTTTACCCTTAAACTACCCATACCACCACACCTGTCCCTAACTTTACCCTTAAACTTACCCATACCACCACACCTGTCCTTAACTTTACCCTTAAACTAACCCACACCACCACTCCTGTCCCTAACTTTACCCTTAAACTACCCATACCACCACACCTGTCCCTAACTTTACCCTTAAACTAACCCACACCACCACTCCTGTCCCTAACTTTACCCTTAAACTTACCCATACCACCACACCTGTCCATAACTTTACCCTTAAACTTACCCATACCACCACACCTGTCCATAACTTTACCCTTAAACTACCCATACCACCACACCTGTCCCTAACTTTACCCTTAAACTTACCCACACTGAAGTAACATAATTGAAGTAACTATTCACACATCTGAAAATGTAAGTAACTTTCACACGTCTTTATGTTGTATTTAAAGCAGCTACATGCATTAATATGTTTTGTTTGCATGTAAATTGGCAGGGAGAGTGATAGCGTAATAACATAATGATGCAAAAACACCTGATACAACTTCTTCCATCTCATTTACTATCATTATCCACATGACTTTCTATAACATTATTAACTTTATAACTCTGAACATTGTAGACTGACAGATAATTTGTTAGAGCTAGCACAGGTTGATTATCATTGTCATGTAATATTACACAGCTGATAACTGTCATAACTGATAACGATCAGAAATCAGTGAACAACAGGATTAAGAGTACTCACTCTTATAGGACGCATGCGAACACAAGATTCATCAAAATCTGAGGCTGATAATGACTTTGATGTACGTCTTCAGAGCTTGTGAATGCAGAAAACCCAACAGCTACCAGTCAGGGCCAATTTGCTGCCCTAGGCAAGATTTGACCAATCCCACCACTGATCAATGAGATACGTTGAGAAACTGATATCGAGTTTTTTATTTTTTTAAATAGGGATTCTGACAATTAAACAAAATAACATGTACTTTACTAGAGGTTCTGACAAAATGTTGATTGCTGCAGTGGCTGAATCCAAAATCGCCCCCTAAACCCTCAATCACTATTCCCTACGTTATCTACTACTACAGTTCACTTAAAGGAATGAATTACAACGAGTGAGTGAATTCAGAGAGCCGTTGTGTGTTCATCAGCTGTACACTCGTTATTGCGGTGCACTGTGGGATTGAATGAGTGCACTCAATAACGTCCACTATGGTTTCGGACACACTACAAATGGCTGTCCCTGCAAATAATGCACTATTTAAGGGTATAGAGGCCGATTTCGGATTCAGCATTGTGTTTTTGAACGAATCTCTTGAAAGACGTCACTTGTTACATTACTGGATGAATCAGTGTAATGAATCACTTGTTTCATTACTGGATGGATCAGTGTTTTTGAACGAATCTCTTGAATGAATGATTCAATGACTCACTCATAAAGACTTCACTTGTTTCATTACTGGATGAATCAGTGTTTTTGAACAAATCTCTTGAATGAATGATTCAATGACTCACTCAAAGACTTCACTCGTTTCATTACTGGATGAATCAGTGTTTTTGAACAAATCTCTTGAATGAATGATCCAATGACTCACTCATAAAGACTTCACTTGTTTCATTACTGGATGAATCAGTGTTTTTGAACAAATCGCTTGAATGAATGATTCAAAGACTCACTCATAAAGACTTCACTTGTTTCATTACTGGATGAATCAGTGTTTTTGAACAAATCTCTTGAATGAATGATTCAATGACTCACTCATAAAGACTTCACTTGTTTCATTACTGGATGAATCAGTGTTTTTGAACAAATCTCTTGAATGAATGATTCAATGACTCACTCAAAGACTTCACTCGTTTCATTACTGGATGAATCAGTGTTTTTGAACAAATCTCTTGAATGAATGATCCAATGACTCACTCATAAAGACTTCACTTGTTTCATTACTGGATGAATCAGTGTTTTTGAACGAATTGCTTGAATGAATGATTCAAAGACTCACTCATAAAGACTTCACTTGTTTCATTACTGGATGAATCAGTGTTTTTGAACAAATCTCTTGAATGAATGATTCAATGACTCACTCATAAAGACTTCACTTGTTTCATTACTGGATGAATCAGTGTTTTTGAACAAATCTCTTGAATGAATGATTCAATGACTCACTCATAAAGACGTCACTTGTTTCATTACTGGATGAATCTGTTTTTGAACGAATCGCTTGAATGAATGATTCAATGACTCACTCATAAAGACTTCACTTGTTTCATTACTGGATGAATCAGTGTTTTTGAACGAATCTCTTGAATGAATGATTCAATGACTCACTCATAAAGACGTCACTGGTTTCATTACTGGATGAATCAGTGTTTTTGAACAAATCTCTTGAATGAATGATTCAATGACTCACTCATAAAGACGTCACTTGTTTCATTACTGGATGAATCAGTGTTTTTGAACAAATCTCTTGAATGAATGATTCAACGAATCACTCATAAAGACGTCACTTGTTTCATTACTGGATGGATCAGTGTTTTTGAACGAATCTCTTGAATTAATGATTCAATGACTCCCTCATAAAGACTTCACTTGTTTCATTACTGGATGAATCAGTGTTTTTGAACAAATCTCTTGAATGAATGATTCAATGACTCACTCATAAAGACGTTACTTGATTCATTATAGGATGAATCAGTGTTTTTGAACAAATCTCTTGAATGAATGATTCAATGACTCACTCATAAAGACGTCACTTGATTCCTTACAGGATGAATCAGTGTTTTTGAACAAATCTCTTGAATTAATGATTCAATGACTCACTCATAAAGACGTCACTTGATTCCTTACAGGATGAATCAGTGTTTTTGAACATATCTCTTGAATTAATGATTCAATGACAAATACATTTTTTAACAGTCACTTGCCGCCACCTACTGGTGTAACAATGTAATGATATAATCGTTATTTGAAGAGTCAAGTTACTTTCAAATGATGATTTACTTTATTTTATCTGCTACTATCAGTGTTTATATCTAAACTATAAACTTTCATCCCAGTACTTCTGTGATGATCTGAATGTTTGTAAGACAGAAATAATGATACTGTGTGGTGGAAAAAGGCTGTTTTATATCTATACATGACGACGGCTCTCTGGATCAGAACACAGATCTGAATCGATGTGATCATCAGCTGAATCGTTGTCATTTAGGAGTAAGATCACGTGGATGTTTGAATCGAGATCGCAACCTCTTAACGATTAATCGTGCAGCTCTAACTCACCCCCCCCCCCCACACACACACACATAAAATAAATTGTAAATACAATATAAATAATATTATTGCACAAAACATATTGCAGTTCTATATTACAGATTCTAACTATATGTGACCATGAATCATCGAAGGTCAGTAGCAAATACATTGGTTAATAAAGTGAGATTAAATACATAAAGTACATTTGTGTAATTCGACATAATAATTATTGCAGGTTTGTGTAATATTCAGAGTTTGTGTTTCACTGTTTTTATTCATTTTGAGGAATGCTGAATGTGTTTTGTGCAAGTGAGATGAGCAAATGCGTGTTTAAATGCACAAATATCTCCACATGAGGACAGGAGAGCTGTCAGTCAATACACGGCAGAACAAAGTCACTTGTGTTACTTATTTGAAAAAGTAACTCAGATATTTTATTGTAAATTTAAAAGTAATGCGTTACTTTACTAGTTACTTGAAGAAAGTAATCTGATTAATTCCCAACACTGATGATCTCAATCTATGGCACATTTCTTCATGTTTTCACCGTGAATGAAACATTTGCCTATTCTGCCTTATAGTTGACATGTAGTTGCAAAGTTACTTATAGTTAGTAGAATGTCTGAAGTGGACCATTAAAAGAAAGTGTAACTGTTATGAATAATGAATAAATATGCTGTTTCAAATGATTAACTTAAAGAATTGTTACATTATATGTAACAAAATAAAGGTAATACGAGGTGAACAGATGTAAATAAGCAATTTAAGCTCAACTTAAGCTCATATATTTAAAAAAATTAAAAAAACAAGAAGCGCTTAAAAACCTTGTGAATCTAGCGTTGCTCGTCACCATAGTGATGACACCATGATCTCAGTCCAGAAGAGTGATCAGGTTACACATTAATCTCTGTCAAACCAAAATGAATATTTTATGATTTTGCACGGCCTTCTTAAGTGCATTGCATATTGTAAAGCAATCACGTATTAGATAACAAAGGTTTATATGTTCAAATTGGTCTGTTCTTTTGTTTCAACAAGATTGGTGTGTAGTGTGAGCCAACAGGAACACCTAAAAAATTGCAAAAAAAAAAAAAAAAAAAGTGTGTTTGAGTCATCAGCGGTCAATTTTGGTCAATGGGGTTTTACAACTGCACGTGCAAAAATATTTAGAACAGATACTATTTGTTTCACTGACACTTTGTGAACAATATGAATAAAATGAATAACACTGATGATCTCTTCATCACCTGTTAGTGGGTGGGATATATTAGGCAGCAAGTGAACATTTTGTCCTCAGAGTTGATGTGTTAAAAGCAGGAGAAATGGGCAAGCGTAAGGATTTGAGCGAGTTTGACAAGGGCCAGATTGTGACGGCTGGACGACTGGGTCAGAGCATCTCCAGAACTGCAGCTCTTGTGGGGTGTTCCCGGTCTGCAGTGGTCAGTCTCTATCAAAAGTGCTCCAAGGAAGGACCAGTGGAGAACCGGCCACAGGGTCATGGGCGGCCGAGGCTCATTGATGCACGTGGGGAATGAAGGCTGGCCCGTGTGGTCCGATCAAACAGACGAGCTACTGGAGCTCAAACTGCTCCAGAAGTTAATGCTGGTTCTGATAGAAAGGTGTCAGAATACACAGAGCATCTCAGTTTGTTGTGTATGGGGCGGCACAGCCGCTGACCAGTCAGGGTGCCCATGCTGACCCCTGACCACCGCCCAAAGCACCAACAGTGGCACGGGAGCATCAGAACTGGACCACGGAGCAATGAGAGAAGGTGGCCTGGTCTGATGATCACGTGTTCTTCTCCGTCAAAATTGGCCTCCAAATTCCCCAGATCTCAATCCAATTGAGCATCTGTGGGATGTGCTGAACAAACAAGTCCGATCCATGGAGGCCCGACCTCGTAACTTACAGGAGTTAAAGGATCTGCTGCTAACATCTTGGTGCTAGATACCACAGCACAGCTTCAGGGGTCTAGTGGAGTCCATGCCTCGACGGGTCAGGGTTGTATTAGGAATATTCGATTGGTGTATATATACGTTTTGATTGGTGTATATATATATATATATATATATATATATATATATATATATGCATATTTTGCAATAGACATAGTGAACACTTTTTTGTTTGCAATGCTTCATGGGATGGTAGTTCTTTCTTGTGCCTTTGCATTTGTGTCCGATTTTCAAACACTTTTTTTTGTTGCTTCAAATCAAAATTTTGCAATATTATGATTCACCTCATAGCTTGTTGGTTTGGTTCATGGCTTATAACGCTAAGATGGCGGACACTAATACGCTCATTGAGTGCATGGGTCGTACACTCATTTTGGCTATGCATTATGGGAAGGAATGAGTGCAATAGATAATCTCCACTCTCATTTTGGCTATGCATTATGGGAATGAATGAGTGCAATAGATAATCTCCACTCTCATTTTGGACGACTGACCATTTTAAAACAGGTCTTCTAAAGTTGACCTCCATTGGCCACTGGTTCAGGCACGTGCAGAGGGGTGGGGGCGCTTTGGGTGCTCGAGCCCCTGCCCTTTTTCAAAATGAATCAAAAGTGCCCCTCTCAGACAAATATCAATAATAATATTGTGGTCAATAAAACGAAATAAATGTGATTATAATAACATGATAATGTATACAATAGTAACGAACAGCTCAAAAGTCGGACAATTTCCGTTGAGGCGTTGCAATAACGCTTTGCTATGGGTTGCGTGCGTTTTGATTGACTGCTGATTTTCCACTATTCGGAAACGGCTCTAGAGCCGAATATGGTCCTTTCAGAGAGTGAAAAAAGTAAACTAATCATTTTTTTTCATCCATAATCAAAGCTAATGTGTTGATTTAATTACAAATCTACATATATTATATATTTTAAAATATTACACAATTCATCAATGGCCGTTTGTCATGTATATACACCAACCAATCGTGATCTAGCAGAACAAGTTTCAAATTCCATTGGGCGATGTGAAGTGGAGCGGTCATTTTCTGTTCTTATTCATAAATCGGTTGAAAATTACATGGACAGATGAACTAACGTTTGTGGGACGATTTCCTGCGGTTTGTCTCATTTTATAAATTGCATCACTGACTAAATGGATGTTAACTGACAACAAACAAATCACCCCACATGAAAAAATACTATAGTATATTATTTACATTTATGCATTTGGCAGACGCTTTTATCCAACGCGACTTACAGTGCACTTAATACAGGGACAATCCCCCTGGAGCAACATGGAGTAAAGTGCCTTGCTCAAGGACACACTGGTGGTGACCGCTGGGATCGAACCAGCAACCTTCTGCATATCAGTTCAGTGGTTTAACCAACTGGACCACCATCTCCATTATGGTAGTATATATTATAAATATACTACAGTAAATTAACAAAGTGTAGTAAATACTATAATATACTATAATATACTACAATTTACTGTAGTATCTTTACTATAGTATGGTTCAAAAACACTATAGTATTTACTAGAGTAATTTTAGTATAATATTCTATAGTATTTTTTCATGTGGGACTGCACAAAGCCATGCAGCAGCAAAAGTCGCGTTAATGGTAAGTAGTGTTAAATTCACTTGTGTTTATGTATATTGCTAGGCTACACCATTCACTATTTCATGAAACTATCAAAGTTAATGAAGCCTAAGTGCCACGAGTACCTACAGGCCTATTATGTGAAGTGTAGGCTGGCGAAATGGTGACGTGAAAGGACTTTATTATATTACCATTTTTGATGATTATGCAGCATTATGAAAGAAGTCTCTTATGCTCATAAAGCCTGCATTTATTTGATAAAAAACATCAGGACGGCGACTCCGATCACTGGCCACGAGGCACAGGAACAGTTTCTTCCCACAGGCCATTTCCCTCTTGAACAGTTAAACCCCCCCAAAGTGCAATACTCCCACTGTTTAGTGCGATCTTCTAAACTCAGGAGATTATTTATGTTTATATGTTCATACTACTCAAATACTGTAAATATGTTCATAATCTGTAAATGCTTTTTCTGACTAAACGTAACTGTGACCTTATATTTTTTTAGACTATTTTTCATATTTTTATTCTTAGAATTTGTATTACTATGTTCTTGTTGTGTTTAATTCCTTGTGTGTGCAAGCACACTTGGCAATAAAGCTCTTTCTGATTCTGATTCTGAATATTGTGAAATATTATTAAAATAATGGTTTTCTATTTTAAAATACTTTAAAATTTAATTTATTCCAGTGATCACAGCTGGATTTTTCCAACACTCTTCAGTGTCACATGATCATTCAGAAATCATTCTAATAGGATGATTTAATGTCAATGATGGAAACTGTGATACTCTTTTCAAGATTCTTTGATTAATAAAAAGTTAAAAAGAACATAAGGTAATAATATTTCACAATATTAGGCTACTGTTTTTTCTGTATTTTTGATTAAATAAATGCAGGCTTGATGAGCATAAGAGACATCTTATATATATTTACATATTGCCCTTTTTTTACATTAGAGCCCCTGCCCCTGAAGAACTCTCTGCATGGCCCTGCACTGGTTGATAATAGAGACTCCCCATCATTCACTGCTCCTAAAGATGAACGTTATGTCTCTCTGAAGGCAGCGGTGTGTGCCAGAGAGCGCACGGCCCTCAGATGGACTTTAAACAAGAAACAGCAAAAATGCACTTACGTCACTTTGCTCTATCATTAAAAATAAAGACATGGCTTTTATGGGACAATTTTACAACCCAAAATTACACATTAACTGTCATTCAGTGCAACATGACACATGTCTTGTTAATCCATGACACTGGTCATTTAGCCTTAGTGTAGAGATACAGCGAGAGAGAGAGAGAGAGAGAGAGAGAGAGAGAGAGAGAGAGAGAGAGAGAGAGAAGAATACATCTGTGGATATAAGCAGTCAGTTAAAAACAAGAGGTGAGATAAATAGGGTTATTTGAGGAGCAGTTCATAATCAAAGGTTATAGAGTGGGTAAACACTGTGATGATGATGATGGAATGGACCAGGACTGTGTGTTTAGTGCTCTGGGCTTTTACAATCAACTCTTTAGCAGACGAATATAAGGATCGCGCACTGAGACTGATGGCTGACACCCCACTTATAGATGGGTAAGTCTATCTATCTGTCTATCTATCTATCTATCTATCTGACTTCCATGGCCACATGTGTATAAATCAAGCACTAGGCCTGCAGACGCTCCTACACACATTAGTGAGAGAATGGGCCGCTCTCAGGAGCTCAGAGAACTCAAGCGTGGGGCCGTGATCGCTGGCCACCTGTGCAAAAAATCCATTCGGGACATTTCCTCACTACTAAATATTCCACGCTCAACTGTTAGTGGTGTTATAACAAAGTGGAAGCGATTGGGGACAACAGCAACTCAGCCATGAAGTGAAATCACAGAGCGGGGTCAGCGCATGCTGAGGGTCACAGAAGTCAATAGTTCAATAGAGTCAAGAGCTCCAGACCTCCAAACTTCTGTGGCCTTCAGATGAGCTCAAGAACAGTGTGTAGAGCTTCATGGAATGGGTTTCCATGGCCAGCAGCTCATCCAAGCCTTACATCACCAAGTGCAATGCAAAGCGTGGGATGCAGTGGGGTAAAGCGCGCCGCCACTGGACTCTAGAGCAGCGGAGATGTGTTCTCTGAGTGACCAATCACACTTCTCTGTCTGCCAATCCCATGGACAAGTCTGGGTTTGGCGGTTGCCAGGAGAACGGGACTTGCCTGACTGCATTGTGCCAAGTGTAAAGTTTGGTGGAGGGGGGATTATGGGGTGGAGTTGTTTTTTAGGAGTTGGGCTTGGTCCCTTAGTTCCAGTGAAAGGAACTCTTTTGGACATTTTGGACAATTTCATGCTCCCAACTTTGTGAGATCTATCTATCTATCTATCTATCTATCTATCTATCTATCTATCTATCTATCTATCTATCTATCTATCTATCTATCTATCTATCTATCTATCTATCTATCTATCTATCTATCTATCTATCTATCTATCTATCTATCTATCTATCTATCTATCTATCTATCTATCTATCTATCTATCTATCTATCTATCTATCTATCTATCTATCTATCTATCTATCTATCTATCTATCTATCTATCTATCTATCCATCTATCTATCTATTTCCAAATGTTTTGTTGGTACAAATAGAGCAGACAGAAAGGAAAGATAAAAATAGGAATAGAATGTGTAATTCACATAAGGGAAATTATAATTTGTTCTCTTATTATCTATGCTTCTGTTTGAAAGTAATTTGTGGTTTCTTTTAAAAACAGACACAATGACCTGCCCTGGCAGATGAGGAGCAGGTTTAATAATCAGCTCAACACGGTGGACTTGTACACACTAAACTCCACACACACCAACATCCCAAAAATCAAAGAAGGGCACCTCTCAGCACAGGTACAAACACACACACTGACACACACACACAAAACATAGGAACATTCAACGTCGCAGACTAACTGAACTATAATGTTTGTTTTTCTGTTGCAGTTCTGGGCTGCTTATGTACCATGTGATACCCAGTACAAAGACGCAGTCAGACAAACCTTGGAGCAGATTGATGTTATCCACAGGATGTGTCATAAATACCCAGATGTTTTCAAATTTGCTGCTAGCAGTCACGGTAAGACAGTGAAGGAGCAGTAAATACAAATCATTGTAACAGGGGAATCAAATAAACTTCAAAATGGAATACAATGACGTTTTCAGTGCAATACCATCTTTGATTCAACATGAACGATACCTCAAATTATGTAGCTTTTTAAGAAGTGGGAAGGTGATCAAATCAGTAATGAATCAAGTGACGTCTTTATGAGTGAGTCATTGAATCATTCACTCGAGATTTGTTCAAAAACACTGATTCATCCAGTAATGAAACAAGTGACGTCTTTATGAGTGAGTCATTGAATCATTCATTCAAGAGATTTGTTCACAAAAACACTGATTCATCCTGTAATGAATCAAGTGACGTCTTCATGAGTGAGTCATTGAATCATTAATTCAAGAGATTTGTTCAAAAACACTGATTCATCCAGTAATGAATCAAGTGACGTCTTTATGAGTGAGTCATTGAATCATTCATTCAAGAGATTTGTTCAAAAACACTGATTCATCCTGTAATGAATCAAGTGACGTCTTTATGAGTGAGTCATTGAATCATTCATTCAAGAGATTTGTTCACAAAAACACTGATTCATCCTGTAATGAATCAAGTGACGTCTTCATGAGTGAGTCATTGAATCATTCATTCAAGAGATTTGTTCAAAAACACTGATTCATCCTGTAATGAATCAAGTGACGTCTTTATGAGTGAGTCATTGAATCATTCATTCAAGAGATTTGTTCAAAAACACTGATTCATCCAGTAATGAAACAAGTGAAGTTTTTATGAGTGAGTCATTGAATCATTCATTCAAGAGATTTGTTCAAAAACACTGATTCATCCAGAAATGAATCAAGTGACGTCTTTATGAGTGAGTCATTGAATCATTCATTCAAGAGATTTGTTCAAAAACACTGATTCATCCAGAAATGAATCAAGTGACATCTTTATGAGTGAGTCATTGAATCATTAATTCAAGAGATTTGTTCAAAAACACTGATTCATCCAGAAATGAATCAAGTGACATCTTTATGAGTGAGTCATTGAATCATGCACTCGAGATTTGTTAAAAAACACTGATTCATCCAGTAGTGAAACAAGTGACGTCTTTATGAGTCATTGAATCATTCATTCAAGAGATTTGTTCAAAAACACTGATTCATCCAGTAATGAAACAAGTGACGTCTTTATGAGTGAGTCATTGAATCATTCATTCAAGAGATTTGTTCAAAAACACTGATTCATCCTGTAATGAATCAAGTGACGTCTTTATGAGTGAGTCATTGAATCATTCATTCAAGAGATTTGTTCACAAAAACACTGATTCATCCTGTAATGAATCAAGTGACGTCTTCATGAGTGAGTCATTGAATCATTCATTCAAGAGATTTGTTCAAAAACACTGATTCATCCTGTAATGAATCAAGTGACGTCTTTATGAGTGAGTCATTGAATCATTCATTCAAGAGATTTGTTCAAAAACACTGATTCATCCAGTAATGAAACAAGTGAAGTTTTTATGAGTGAGTCATTGAATCATTCATTCAAGAGATTTGTTCAAAAACACTGATTCATCCAGAAATGAATCAAGTGACGTCTTTATGAGTGAGTCATTGAATCATTCATTCAAGAGATTTGTTCAAAAACACTGATTCATCCAGAAATGAATCAAGTGACATCTTTATGAGTGAGTCATTGAATCATTAATTCAAGAGATTTGTTCAAAAACACTGATTCATCCAGAAATGAATCAAGTGACATCTTTATGAGTGAGTCATTGAATCATGCACTCGAGATTTGTTAAAAAACACTGATTCATCCAGTAGTGAAACAAGTGACGTCTTTATGAGTCATTGAATCATTCATTCAAGAGATTTGTTCAAAAACACTGATTCATCCAGTAATGAAACAAGTGACGTCTTTATGAGTGAGTCATTGAATCATTCATTCAAGAGATTTGTTCAAAAACACTGATTCATCCAGTAATGAAACAAGTGAAGTCTTTGAGTGAGTCATTGAATCATTCATTCAAGAGATTTGTTCAAAAACACTGATTCATCCAGTAATGAAACAAGTGAAGTCTTTGAGTGAGTCATTGAATCATTCATTCAAGAGATTTGTTCAAAAACACTGATTCATCCAGTAATGAAACAAGTGAAGTCTTTGAGTGAGTCATTGAATCATTCATTCAAGAGATTTGTTCAAAAACACTGATTCATCCAGTAATGAAACAAGTGAAGTCTTTATGAGTGAGTCATTGAATCATTCACAATTAATTCAAATGAACTAAATATTTTGTACTGTATTGACAACAGTAAATAACCCTATACCTAACCATAACCCTATAGTAAATTCATGTAGTTAATTAATATTACCCAGTACTTAAAGTGTAACCTATGTGACATACAAAAGCAACACACACTGAGATAATGTATGTGTATTTATAATTGTATATACTTTCTAATAACCATAAAGTAATCTGTTGTTATAGACATAATGGAAGCCTTTGAGCAAAACAAAACAGCCAGTCTGATTGGAGTGGAGGGTGGCCATTCGATCGACAGCAGTTTGGGGACCCTGCGCACGATGTACCAGCTGGGCGTCCGGTATCTCACGCTCACACACAGCTGTAACACACCCTGGTGAGTGGAAACTCTCGGGCGAGCATTTCTTTAGCACTTGATGTAGGAAGATAACCTGAGATGACACCACACATTCAGAAATACACATACTGGTTGTTCCTGCGAGGTGAGGAAAGAACAGACTATTTAGTGATGATTTCACTCGTTTGGAATGAAGTACACATGAACGGAAAATCTGCCAGAGGAGCTTCATTAAATGTGACACGCCCACAACTGTTATTTTTTGTCATAGCTGTGAATTTTATGGGAAATCCCAGGCTTGTTCTTCAACTCTTACCAGCATTTGCATACAGTCCATGGAAATTATTTAGAAAGAAAGTGGCGGTTGAGGCGAAAGCTCCACCAGGTTTCTGTAGAAAGCCACATTAGTGCACGTACCCATTCTTTCCCTTTACTCTACTTTGTTCTCACTTCCTTCTAGGTCAGATAACTGGCTGGTGGACACTGGATCTGAGCCTGTACAGCATGATGGCTTGTCTGATTTCGGCAAGGTTAGAACTTGGAAATGCTTTTATGTCAACTAAAGCAAAAATTATACTAACATAAAAAAATACTTTAATTACACTCTAAAAAATGCTTTGTTAAAAATAACCCAAGTTGGGTTGAAAATGGACTAACCCAGCAATTGGGTTGTTTTAACCCAGCGGTTGGGTTAAATGTTTGCTTAAAACAACCCAATTGCTGGGTTAGTCCGTTTTCAACCCAACTTGGGTTATTTTTAACCCAGCATTTTTTAGAGTGTAACGTTTAGCATTTAATGGTGGTGGTTAAAATAGGTCCTCTTTTAGAGAAAGCTTGACTTATTATCGCTGTCTATGGTGACCAATTTGACTGACCCTTTCAGCGAGTGATCAGGGAAATGAACCGCATTGGGATGCTGATTGACCTGGCTCATGTGTCCGAGGCGGTGATGAAGCAGGTGCTGGAGATCTCCCAAGCCCCGGTTATCTTCAGCCACTCTTCTGCCTACAGCATCTGCAAACACAAGAGAAATGTCCCTGATGACGTTCTCGTGGAAGTGGTACGTTTACAACCTCAAGCTGTTAGATAACAGAGTTTATTGCCCCAAAAGACAAAGAGGCACTTACACTGTCATATTCATAAAACAAGCATGTGATATGCAATTGATATGAAAAGATGCTATAAAAGATAACGACAGGGCAGACATTAGTAATAATTATAAATTAAGCTTTAATTAAGCAACACCACATGTGTGAGACTATTGTTGTACTGTACTATCAGCACGGCTGTGATTCGGCCCTACAAAAGCAAAAAAAAAGATTTTTAGTTGTCCAGCCCAATTAATAATAGGTAGAACACTGGAAATCTGGCAATTAGATGTTTGGACAGTAAATGGACAGTAAAACAAAGCAGAGTAGACCAATCGCAACAGACTGGGCCATCTGACCAATCAGAGCAGAGTAGACCAATCACAACAGACTGGGCCATCTGACCAATCAGAGCAGAGTAGACCAATCACAACAGACTGGGCCATCTGACCAATCAGAGCAGAGTAGACCAATCACAACAGACTGGGTCATCTGACCAATCAGAGCAGAGTAGACCAATCGCAACAGACTGGGTCATCTGACCAATCAGAGCAGAGTAGACCAATCACAACAGACTGGGCCATCTGACCAATCAGAGCAGAGTAGACCAATCACAACAGACTGGGTCATCTGACCAATCAGAGCAGAGTAGACCAATCACAACAGACTGGGCCATCTGACCAATCAGATGTGGTTTGTGATTTGGTCGTGTGTAAAAGTGTAATTTTCCAAAAATGTTTCCGTTCCAGAAAAGAAAGCAGGGGATTGTCATGGTTAATTTTTATAATGATTATGTAACCTGCCAAAAGGAGGCTAGCATCTCGGATGTGGCTGGTGAGTTAAAAGCCACCTCAGTTTCTGCCTCCCCTTCATAAAGCTCTCCTCACGATACGAGGCAAGACGTTAATATGTGACTCCGCTTCTGTATGTGAAATTCAGATCACTTTGACCATATCAAGAAAGTGGCTGACGCTAGTATCATTGGATTTGGAGGAGATTATGATGGTGTGCCAAGGTAAGCATGAGTGGATAAACTGCCTGCTCTCTAATTTAAAAGGGGACCTATTATGAAAAATTCACTTTTACATGGTGTTTGAACATATATGTGTGTCGGCAGTGTGTGCACACAACCACCCTATAACGGTAAAAATCCACCGCTCCTCTAATACCCATAAATCATGAGCAGTTTCTCAGAACAAGCCGTTTGCAGATTATGCAATGCGATGTCACATATGCTTAGGACCCGCCCACGACTGCTGACAGACTCCGCCCTAATAGCATAGACCCCGCCCTCAACTGCTGACAGACTCCACCCTATTAGCATAGACCCCGCCCTCAACTGCTGACAGATTCCGGCCTATTAGCAAAGACCCCACCCTCAACTGGTGACAGACACCACCCTATTAGCATAGACCCCACCCTCAACTGCTGACAGACTCCGCCCTATTAGCATAGACCCCACCCTCAACTGCTAACAGACTCCGCCCTATTAGCATAGACCCTGCCCTCAGTGAGCTGTACACAGTCCTCCATGTGTATCTCCTTGCCAGAGTACACATGAGTTCTTATGAAAGCTACTGAAGTTATTCAGTCGAGAGCAGTGAGTGATTTTCTGTTGTTGTTTGATTCATATTAACAGCAGATATAGCAGTAGGTACGGTATATTAAGCTGCTGTCACTTTAATACACAGATCTAATATAGATCTAATATATTAATGTGAACCGTGTGTGTTTTTGACAGTTTAAGCGCAATAAGACGTGAAAGAGAACTTAGTTTAATACTCAAGGGACGCTCCGTTTGACACCACACAGCTTTCTGTGCGTGTGCTTCAGGTGTGTGTGTGTGTGTGTGTGTGTGTGTGTGCGCTCTCAGAAAGCCAAATATCAGAAGTTTAGACTGAAACGCATGCAGATCATAAACTCTCAAGATGATGAAGAACTGCAATGTCATGTGAGCGGGATAGAGATGATCACCGAAACTAAACAGATGTTTTAGTTTTTGGCAGTATCGGAGGCACAAACTCCTCTTCTGGATAGGGGGGGGGGGGGGGGGGCAGCAGCTCATTTGCATTTAAAGATACATGCATGAAAACGGCATGGCTTTTCCTTCCACTCAAAAATGCGCATTTAAAACATGATATAATAAATGATCTGTGGGGTATTTTGAGCTGGGGACACTTATACTACATCTTGTAAAAATAGGCATAATAAATCCCCTTTTAATGCATTTCACTTTTTGAAAGCATGTTTAGGCTATTATAAACCGCCTTTAATTGTTTAAAACATGGACAAGTAAACAGGAAGGCATACATAACTATGAATAAATAACGCTGTGGTTTTGAACAGGGTGCCAGTTGGTCTAGAGGACGTGTCAAAGTACCCAGACCTGGTGGCTGAACTGCTTAGACGTCAGTGGTCAGATGAAGAGATCAGAGATGCTCTGGGACGGAACCTGCTGCGAGTGTTCAGAGAGGTGGAGGCGGTAAGAGCAGGACACACATCTGCTTCAAAAACTCACATCAAATCTCCTGCCCTGTTTGCTCACTGAAGATTGACGTATGTTTCATTAGGTAAGAGACCGCCTGCATGGACTCAAAGCAGATGATGTACCCATCCCTCTTGAAGAGGTCCAAAACCCCTGCAGGACAGACTATGGCTATCCAGATACATCCAGCTCAACACGCTGTGCACAGTCTTTTTATCTACTTGTCTTGGGTCTGACACTGCTAAACAAATTATTCTAATCGACCCCTGTGGGCTGTCTACACTACTAAAAATTGCTTTTCTTACTTTGTGTTTATGTCTTGATATCTAAGAAAATCAAAATGAAGTGTTTGCTTATAAAAATAATCTTGTTTCTGATTGAAATCTTGTTTGGGACAGAAACACGATTATTTTTATAAGTAAAAACTTTTTCCAGAAAGCAAGAAAAATATCTTGTCATTTCACTGATCTAGTAAATGCATCTTGATTTTTTTTTTATAGATATTTAGACTAGAAACAAGACAAAAATACTAAATAAGAAGAGCATGTTTTGCAGTGTGGTCCTGTTTGGGACCTTTGATAAAGTTGGCCTGATTTCTAAGAATGAAAATGGTCATGGAATTATTAAAAATGTAGCAATAAAATGATACCACTAGCCTAAATAACAGGGGCTTGCTTGGACATGTCTGTTCTTTATTATTATTATTATTATTTTCCTTATTGTGTGTAAAAACTGCACACATTTCCAAGCCAAAAGCTCCACCTTGTGGACACACAGTTGAATATCCGGAGAGATTAAAGACTGCTTACATAAGGACAAACCTCTCTCTATCTTTTTGTAAACAATGGCAGAACGGATTATTTTTTTTCTTACTTGCTCTTCCTGTTATCTAATTCCAGCCATTATAATAACATAAAACAAAGACATTGTTGGATGAGATGAATGCTTAGGTATCTTTGAACTGAAAAATATAATTCAATAAACATGCATGCATACATAATCCACTCAAATTATTACGTTTTACCAAAACAATTACCCACGATTTCACAGGCAAGGCTTAAGTCTAGTCTCAGACTAAAATGCATGTTTGAGCTGTTTTAATTTAAAGCAAATTGCATATCTTAAAACAGGTCAGTGCCATTGTTTTGCCTCAAGTTGCACATCAGTAAAGTCATGTTTATAAAAGCTACTTAAATGTCCTAATTGAACTAAAGCCTTATCCTTAAGCCCCGCCTTCTTTGATCTGATTGGCCATCATTTTGGCATTGACGAAAGGCAGGCCAGGCTTAAAATGTTCATTTTTAAGATGTATGTCATCCTAAAATCAAAAGTGGTGTGTAATGGTGAGCAGCATTAAAAAATATCAAATATTGGGGGGGACAATTTGGCTATTATCAATCATTGTTCCCCTCAATGCCTATGGTGGTTACGGCCCTGTGATATATATGGAGTGAGAAATTCTGGTCTGGAGTCAGGGTTCAAGGATTGACTTGAGGATCTAAAACCCTTACACACATCTACCATATTGCTGTGTATTTCAGAGAGGTTTAGCATTTTGTTCACTATCACTATTACTGTTGCTTATTAACCGATCAAGCATAAAAATATGAAGTGAATAATACTGATGATCTCTTCATCTCCTGTTAGTGGGTGGGATATATTAGGCAGCAAGTGAACATTTTGTCCTCAGAGTTGATGTGTTAGAAGCAGGAAAAATGGGCAAGCGTAAGGATTTGAGCGAGTTTGACAAGGGCCAGATTGTGATGGCTGGACGACTGGGTCAGAGCATCTCCAAAACTGCAGCTCTTGTGGGGTGTTCCCGGTCTGCAGTGGTCAGTCTCTATCAAAAGTGCTCCAAGGAAGGACCAGTGGAGAACCGGCCACAGGGTCATGGGCGGCCGAGGCTCATTGATGCACGTGGGGAGCGAAGGCTGGCCCGTGTGGGCCGATCATACAGACGAGCTACTGGAGCTCAAACTGCTCCAGAAGTTAATGCTGGTTCTGATAGAAAGCTGTCAGAATACACAGAGCATCTCAGTTTGTTGCGTATGGGGCGGCACAGCCGCTGACCAGTCAGGGTGCCCATGCTGACCCCTGAGCATCAGAACTGGACCACGGAGCAATGGAAGATAGAATAGAAACACAGGGAACCCTACTTTTAAAAAGAGTACTAAATTAGAAATACAGTTGTGGTTATTGATACTGAATTATTGGCACCCCTGGTAAAAATTATCAAATATGGCTGTAAATTTACAATTTAGCCTACTAGTTATTTTCTGCATGTCATGTGCGGGGCTCCGTACTGAAGTATATTCCCATTCATATTTAAATCTTTTATCACACCAGCATGACTTGGAACATGAAATTGACCAGCCATGACTTCCTGTTCCACATGAGTATAAATATGAGGAAACACAAAGGCTAAATTCCCTTAATCATTCATCACAATGAGTAAAACCACAGAATATAGTTCTGATGTGCAGCAAAAGATCATTGAGCTTCAGAAAAATAGAAAGTGGCTGTAGGAAAACAGCTAAAGCATTGAAAATCCACATTTCCACCATCAGGCCAATAATTAAGACATTCCAATCATCTAAAGATGTTACGAATCTGTCTGGAAGAGGATGTGTGTGTGTGGAGTTTGAGTGGACAAAGACTCTCCTACCCCTTTTCCACCAAAGCAGTGCTAGAGCTAGATCGGAGCCAGAGCCTAGTTTCAAATCGGTTCTTTGTGTTTCCACACCCAAAGCCCCAGCTCCGAGCCAGGAAAAGTGGTTCTTAAGTAGCACCAAAACATTGCTGGGCTAGAAGTAAGAACCGGGTCAGGCGCTGGGGGCGGGGTCAACAAGACCAACACAAACTTGAGATCCGCCATTGTTGAAATAGCAGCTAATGGAGCTAACAGCTGCTGTTCGTTTGTAATCTCCGTCTATACAAATTTCGGCGAACTTCATGAATGCGTTGGATTCGCTGTGTTTTCGTTGTGTTTTGATGCCGATGTAGGATCGTAAAGCCATGTGAATCAATAGTAACGCAACGTTTGCATTGTTGATGGAAGGCTTGTTTGCAGCGGTGCTGTGCAGACCGATCGCCGTATGATAACGAGTCCAGCGAGAGCGTATGACTCCTTATGCTTTTGATTCACTCATGCGTTTTTTTTTAAATATCATACGTGGATCGGTCTGTGTGTTTGTGGTTCCCGCTGCCCAGGGTTGCCAGGTTTTCACAACAAAACCCGCCCAATTGCTACTCAAAACAAGCCCAATCGCGTTTCAGGGGGGCTTCCCCGGTAAAAATCACGTTTGGGGGTAAATTGTGTTTTTTTGGCATGGTTGCCTACTAAATTTCGCATTCCCGGGGCTAAATATCACAATTGGGGTCGCTTCAACCTGCGGACATGAAAAACAGTGGCAACAGTGATGAAGTAGCCCAATTCCGCGGGAAAACCGCAGACTTGGCAACACTGCCGTTGCCTTGCTAGTGTTGCTGAGAACGATGAGACGTATACAGTGACGTAAGACCTGGCTCTGTTGTGGCTCTCTAGCCTGTGGAAAAGCAAACGGTTCTTAGAAGGCTCCTCAGTTGAACCAACTATGAACTGGGACTAGCTCTGGCTCTGAACTAGCACTAGCACTGCCTTGGTGGAAAAGGGGTATCCGAGATCACAGATGGAGAATTGCAGAGTTGAGCTTAAAAAAATTATCAGACAACCCCTACATCACCACAATTTGTTTGGGAGGGATTCAAGAAAAATCCTCCTCGCTCAGCCCAAAAAAAACCTCCAGCATATTCAGTGGTCAGACACGACTGGAGCTTCAGTTCTGTGGTCAGATGAAACTATAAAAAGAGCTTTTTGGAAGGAAACCCACCAGATGGTGCAAACAGGGATATAAAGTGTTAAATATACGGCTGGATCTTTAATGTTGTGTGCCTATTTTTTTTTTTTTTGGTGGAGGTCCTGGACATCTTCAGATACATGGCATCATGGATTCTAGCAAATACTAGATTAAAAAATCAAAACCTGGCGGCCTCTGCTAGAAATCTTATAATGGGCCGTGGATGGGACAAACATCAAAAACGTGAGCACAAAGCTTCCGCCATGGCCGTCCCAATCCCCTGACCTGAACCCTACAGAAAACTGAAGAGAAGAGTGGGAATCTGAAGGATCTGGAGGGATTCTGTATGAAGGAAGGATCTCTGATCTTCAAACTCATCAGGCATTATAGGAGAAAACCCTGAGCAAAAGGAGGATGCAGGAAGTATTTAAAGGGGTGGTAAACCACGATTTCACTTTTCTAACTTTAGCTAGTGTGTAATGTTGCTGTTTGAGCATAAACAACATCTTCAAAGTTACAACGTTCAAAGTTTAAAGCAAAGGGAGATATTTGCTTTTAAAGAAATCGATTTCTAAGGACTACAGCAAACGGCCGGTAGGGACTACTACACATTCACCCAGGGTGTGCTGACATCACCAGTCCCAATATTTACATAAACCCCTCCTCCGAGAATATGAAATAAGGGGGGGCCATTTTGTATCGCCGCGGGGAAGCGTTGTTGTGGTGTAGTTAGTAGGCTGGAGTGCTGTTGACAATGCCGACGAAACGCTGTTATTTTCATCCGGATTGCAGGTCCACTTTGTTCAGCCTTCCTAGGGACGGGGCAGCGTTGCAGAGCGTTTAACATACAACGTCATATTCATGTGTGTAAGAGACTTGAGGGGAACACGATCGCATTCGCATCGGATATATGCTGCCCATCATAAATCAAAGCACGAGACAGACAGGGGTCGGAGGAGAAGATCGGGAAATGTGACATAATGGACAATATTCATCTGTATTTGCAATACATGAGCCTTCAGCTGCATGAGACAGGCGGGCACGCGCGGCTCCCGCGGCACATCTCGCGGAGGAAAGCTTCCACAATCTTCGCGAGTACGGGCTACAACCTGTAAGTGTGATTTATGGTTCGTCGATGTGTTTTCCTGTAATAGTTCGTGTTGTTAATTGTAGCCTACGTTGTAGCAAGGAAGTAAACATGACAGCGCTGTTTGGCTCTGCAAACCAGTTTGTTAAATGCTCATTCATACTTAACGTTATCCGACAAACACCTCACGTTACAAACTGTTTAAAATCTCAACAGTGAACTTGGCATTAGTGTAAATTATTCTTTGATTAGAGCTTTTATGTATTGTTTATCTACAGGCATGCTAAACATGGTTCTGTGTTTGATTTGGCTACTAGCAATGTTTAGTGTTCGTTCTTGCGACAGATATTTGGCAAATCGTTCTAAAAATACAAAAGAACGGTGCCATTCAGGAGCGATCACTATAGATCCGCAGTCTTTACTCTTGAGGACTGAACAGGTTCTGCTCGATCAGCTTCACTAAAATTGTCTGGGTCTGATTCGGGCTCTTGGTATGGTTTCATTGACGCTATTGTACACAAAGCTCAGGCTAGTAGCCTGAGGCTACCTGTAGAGGTAAGGGGCGTGACGCTTTCGAGAAATGTTCACTAGGCGGTTAGCGAATCACAACACACTGGGCCAGCTAACCAATCAGAGCCAATTGCGTATTTTTGAGGGACTGGCTTCACAGAATCCGGAAACCATCAGACCGTTTTTACAAGGAGGGACAGAGCAGTGTAGAATAAAGGTAAAATATATGAAAAATACTGCATTTTTTTAAAAACGAAGCATGAACACATGTTACAGTGCAGCCCACAAACACAATCAAGCCTTCGAAAGAGTGTGCTTTACCACCCCTTTAATAAAAGGGTGCTGATAATTATGGCCAACGTGTTTTGGAGAAAAGCATTTATTTCATAATGTGATTTCAATTCTTTTACTTCAATGAAAGGTTAGATTTTTGCACATTTTTTGAATTAAAAATCAAAGGGATTGTTACATGAGAAGGTAGCTTGACCGGTGATTTGTCTGCCCTCTAGGGGTCAGAAATGTTTGTTACCTGTGTCTTGTTATGAGATACCCTACACCTACAGACCTCTCCAATGTGGATGTAAGGAGCTTCGTTGCAACAACTGCACTCTAAAAAATTTTTGTTGGTTTAACTTAAAAAAGTAAGTAGCCTGGTTGCCTTAAAATGTTGAGTTCATTGAAATTAAATATTGGTTTAATAAATAGAAACTCAAAATATTATTGTATCTGAACCACATAAATAAAAAGAAAAGAATTGTGATAAATCATGAAAATAGCTTTCACTGCATTATTACAAATAAAACACAATTACGTAATACATTGAGGAAAATAAGTATTTGAACACCCTGCTATTTTGCAAGTTCTCCCACTTAGAAATCATGGAGGGGTCTGAAATTGCCATCGTAGGTGCATGACCACTGTGAGAGACATAATCTAAAAAAAAAAATCCAGAAATCACAATGTAGGATTTTTTTAACTATTTATTTGTATGATACAGCTGCAAATAAGTATTTGAACACCTGAGAAAATCAATGTTAATATTTGGTACAGTAGCCAGTAGCAGTAGACTAGAAACACAGAGTTTGAGCTCCTCCAGAGATTCTCTATTGGGTTTAGGTCTGGAGACTGGCTAGGCCACGCCAGAACCTTGATATGCTTCTTACAGAGCCACTCCTTGGTTATCCTGGCTGTGTGCTTCGGGTCATTGTCATGTTGGAAGACCCAGCCTCGACCCATCTTCAATGCTCTAACTGAGGGAAGGAGGTTGTTCCCCAAAATCTCGCAATACATGGCCGCGGTCATCCTCTCCTTAATACAGTGCAGTCGCCCTGTCCCATGTGCAGAAAAACACCCCCAAAGCATGATGCTACCACCCCCACCCCCATGCTTCACAGTAGGGATGGTGTTCTTGGGATGGTACTCATCATTCTTCTTCCTCCAAACACGTTTAGTGGAATTATGACCAAAAAGTTATATTTTGGTCTCATCTGACCACATGACTTTCTCCCATGACTCCTCTGGATCATCCAAATGGTCATTGGCAAACTTAAGACGGGCCTTGACATGTGCTGGTTTAAGCAGGGGAACCTTCCGTGCCATGCATGATTTCAAACCATGACGTCTTAGTGTATTACCAACAGTAACCTTGGAAACGGTGGTCCCAGCTCTTTTCAGGTCATTGACCAGCTCCTCCCGTGTAGTTCTGGGCTGATTTCTCACCTTTCTTAGGATCATTGAGACCCCACGAGGTGAGATCTTGCATGGAGCCCCAGTCCAAGGGAGATTGACAGTCATGTTTAGCTTCTTCCATTTTCTAATGATTGCTCCAACAGTGGACCTTTTTTCACCAAGCTGCTTGGCAATTTCCCCGTAGCCCTTTCCAGCCTTGTGGAGGTGTACAATTTTGTCTCTAGTGTCTTTGGACAGCTCTTTGGTCTCGGCCATGTTAGTAGTTGGACTCTTACTGATTGTATGGGGTGGACAGGTGTCTTTATGCAGCTAACGACCTCAAACAGGTGCATCTAATTTAGGATAATAAATGGAGTGGAGGTGGACATTTTAAAGGCAGACTAACAGGTCTTTGAGGGTCACAATTCTAGCTGATAGACAGGTGTTCAAATACTTATTTGCAGCTGTATCATACAAATAAATTGTGATTTCTGGATTTTTTTTTTTTAATTATATCTCTCACAGTGGACATGCACCTACGATGACAATTTCAGACCCCTCCATGATTTCCAAGTGGGAGAACTTGCAAAATAGCAGGGTGTTCAAATACTTATTTTCCTCACTGTATGCTTACAAAATCTTTTAATAATATTTGAATAAAGTGTGATGTCGATTCTCAAAAATGTTCATTGTATTAACTAAAAAAATGTATTTCAACGAATTCAAAATTTTAAGGCAACCAGGTAACTTAATTTTTTTTTTTTAATTTTATGTACAGTGTGGGAAGTGGGTTTTCTGCAGTGGTCCCGTTGCGCTCCTCTTTCCTGACTATTTTTCTCCCCACATTTTTGTTATGATTATTGTCTTCAAATAAATGACCCTAATGGACCGAGCCTTTTTGTGTTCATCCTCTTATATGTTATGGCTGTGACCGTAATAGGGATAAACAATGCAGATTTCATTTTACAGCCATCTTTGATCATGTAACTGTATAACAGTTGAACTGAATGTAATGTTTTTGTGCATTTAAATGCATGTTATGTGCAATTGAATGAACAGTTTACATTTATATTAAATGCAGTTAGCTGCTTTTTTGGCACACTTAAGTAGGACTTAAAGCTGCACTATGTAAGTTTTCCGTCCGCTAGAGGTCGCCTGTTCAAAACAAAGGCGTAGTTTGATGACGCCTCAGACTCTTGGGACATGTGGTCTTCAGCTCACAGCCGGTGGGAAAGAATCGGGATGGGACTCGGGCAGAAATCATGTTGATGTGATTATTAACGTTACTGTAGTCTGAAGCAGAGCAGGACCGAGTGTTGTGGAGCTGAGGAACCGCTGGAGCGATTGTTAATGAGATGAACGCAACACACGCCTCGCGAGCAGCGGGACTTTTATTATGCCATAGTCGCCACTTCCGCTCCTCCGCTCATGAGTGTGAGGTAACGCAGCTCTGCTGATCATATTACACACATCTGAGTGTGATGATGATGGGATGACGTTACTCTATGCGTTCTCTCGCCGGCTGCTATGACACTTGTTCACACTGCAGTGAGAGTAAAGCGTTTCTGCAGAATAAAACTGCAAACTAACGCGGATATGATGTCATCAACAGGCCACGCCCTCACATGTCCCGGTTCCTCGGATAAAATAGCAATTTCTCACCATTTACAAATAGTTGGAAACATTTGGGATATTGTAAGTAGGGGAGAGCGGGGCACAACCTAGCGCTTTTTGACTTTCTCAGTTTGTGTAAATCCACTTGGAGTTCAGGGTATTTATTTTTTCCCACATTAATTGCACACATGTCTAGTACAATTATGTGGTTTTGTTTCATTAATACAGCGTTTACTTTTTTCTTGATTTACCCCGAAAGAATGGAAGTGAAATGTGACAACATGCCCCGTAGGTGGGGCACAATGTAACATGACCAAATGACAGCTTAAAATGTTATAATCAAAAAAATGTACAAGACAAACTAAAATATTTTGTCAACAAAATACAATTATTAACTTTTTAAAATAAAATAATGGCATTTTTTAATCATTAAAAATATAAGCATTTTTGAGTTTGACTACAAACACATCGCTATACAACTATACAGCATAGTTCAAAACATAACAATTAATAATTTCGAACATTAACTCTGTCATTATTCACCCTTTTCTCATGGTTTCTCAAAAGAATTCATAAAAGTATAGAATATAATGGCATATTTCTAATAGGGGCTCATTGTAAGGCAGTGTTAACACACACCCCATCTGCACAACTGGGATGTAAACCGCGGCTCGTGTCTTCTGCTGTTAGATCAGCATTAAAGAACGATCGCAACTGTTACATAACAGATATAAGATTAAAATAATATAAAATATATATTTTAAATAAACAGAGCTGAAAACTAAACTTAAATAAGAAATGTACTTTTGCTATGGTTAAATACATGTTCAGTAATATCTTCCAGAGATTTTTGCGCTATTATTTCTCTAAATAATGTTGATATGGCAACTAGTAAATACACTAAGTTTCGTCATTCTGGCATGTGTGGAAAGGGTTAAAACATGCGTGTTACAACTAACCCCGCGTTAGGTTGTGCCCCGCGCTCCCCTACTCAACTGAACAAAATATATAGCACTGGCCTAGTGGCTTTTGGATATTTTACTGAAAAAATGTTACATAGTGCACCTTTAAGTACATTTTTGTATGTAATTTCATAATTACTTCTGTCGGTTGAAGCATTTATGCTAAACCAAAACACAATTTATTGTAATTTCTATTGAAACATGAATGTCATGCATTTAAATAATTACACATTTGTAATGATGGTTACATTTAAGACATATTAAACAGTTAAAACATATATGCGTAGTAAACACATTAAAATAAGTGTACTTTAAAGCACGACAAAAGATTATTAAATTACAATGATTTAAACGTGTACTTTACTGTAGCTCATAACAAAGTGCACTTTATTAAAGTCATGAAAGTCTACTTATAAGTATAGTGCACTACTCATAAGTACACTTAGTGCCATTTCATTTCATTAATATTATATTATCTGCAAGTAGTTTTTTTTTTATATATATACATTTAAGTGCTGAAGTAAGTGCACATTCAATTAAGCCACCCAGAGCCCTACACATATTTCCCCGCCTATACTGCGAATCATGTGAACAAATATGAGGTTTTCTTGTTTTTCAGAAAGGACAAGGGAGACAAGAGAAGCTGAATGTAAGGAGACCCTGATGTCAAAGCACTTAATAATAAGGCTCTCCTGTTTCTCTCAGTTCATCCAATTACACGTAACCCGAGAGCTGCAGGTTTAAGACCAGGTTGAACATAACAAACAAACTTGATTACAGAAGAGTAAAGACATCTTCTAGACACCCAAACTCTCTTGATAGCATGTTGCTGTTTACCCTAGGTGGTACGTAAAGGGTCGACACTAGTTCATGCTCGCCATCATCTGTCTACAGGAGATTACAGTTAAGCCCTGATATTCATTAGTCTGTGGATCAGGGGCCGCAGAGTCCCAATCTACATATTTACAATCATATAAGGTCTTACATTATGGTGCATAGTGGTGTTGTGCCTAAGAACACCCCTTTTATCTAAGACAGTGTTCAATAACTATCATAATAATTAGGCAATTCTGTAAAGTAGCTTAATAGTTCGATAGGATGTAGCCTATTATGTTGGAAAGTAATCCAGCAATTGAAAAAAGTTCATATTTAACGGAGCCATATTTAATTTGTACACAAATGAAGCCTTTCACGCATGTTTTGTTGTGGCTAAAAGCTGGAGGGGGGCGTGCACGCGTGCGCGCACACAGCCGGTGGTGTTTAATATCGGAAAAAGCAAGAGGGATAAACAACGGAGGACAGCGGTGTTAGATAATCGGTTTTATATATTTGATATTTATGAGACAGGCAGATTATTCCTGTCCATCTGACCAGAGAGACGCACATGAAGAGCTCATGGCAACTTCATCCTATCGACTTTTTAAACTGATGATATACTTTCCTATCTGGAATATAATATAATAATATTGTGACAGTGTGTTAGGATGACTGAACCCTTAACGTTTCATTCAAAGCAGGTAAGTGCTGAAACTTTTGTTTTTATATCACCAAATGGTTTGCATTGACAGACAGATCAACATTGTGGTAAGTTATTTATTGCTGTTGTGAATGTGTTGATTAATAAGTGACATGAAGAAAAAATCTTCCTGTTAATCTTAAATGTCCTTCATTTGGTAATAGCTATAGTATGAGACCTTATTTTAAAGGTTATACCAACTAACTTAGTCATTTATAAGGGGAATAAGAGGTGGGCCAACATATATAAATGAGAGAATAGTAACACTTAAAGGGATAGTTCACCCTAAAATGAAAGTTCTGTCATCATTTACTCATCCTCAGGGCGTTTCACACCCGTAAGAATCTTTGGAACACAATTTAATCTATTTTTAGTAGGGGTGTAACGGTACACAAAACTCACGGTTCGGTACGTACCTCGGTTTTGAAGTCACGGTTCGGTACGAGTTCGGTACAGCAGATTTACAAAATTGCTTTTTATTTATTTTTTATATTTAACAGTGGTTTACTGGGGAGACACAAAAAGTGTCTGTCCTTGAATGAATTAAATTATATCTAACAGTTTATTTAAGATATTTCTGTAAATTATATAGGGAGCCCTTACTTGTACATTAATATAGTTTGGGAGCCCAAACTATTAGCCTAAATTCAATTGCTATTTATTATTAGGTATAATAATCAACACTCAAATAACACATTGTATGCAAACATGTAAACTTCACATAAGGCAGTTTTTGCATTAACTTCTAAATCTAATTATAAAATAGTTTTTTTCTCTCCAAATCGTTGTTGAAATATAATAATTTATATACAATATCTGTCATTTTCATGACAGGTTTATTTAACATGCATGAAATAATCAAGACATCAGGTTCAGTAGAATATAATGAATATAACGGCTAATATAGAGCATATATTTAGCGAAAGAGTTGATTTCTCTAGTGAATAAAATTCTGTGGACACTGAATGACTGCCTGAGGTAAATGTGATGCTAACGTTACATGACATTGTTTAGTTCACAAGCAGTTATATTGACGTCTTTCCGCCGTTGAACCACTGATTTAGCGATTACACCACATATATACATGACAGTAAGTTGAAATGTATCCTCAGCATACCTTCAGATCGTCATTCATGTTTATTCTTTAGTAAGAGATGATCGATCGCCTTCACAGATGATCGCGTTCACACGCGGCCGCTTGAACTGTGATCAGTGACCAGTCACGCCACATAGAGCGTCAAAACGGCATTTATCGTTTGAATTTCGTGATAAAATGGACTGAATACTTCATATGTTTGTGTGGGAACTCGGATTGAAGTGTGTTCCGCGCTTGAAACAAGCCGACTGTTAACCGTTAAAGATTGTATTCGGAAACCGTTCGGTACACGCGCGCACCGAAACGGTTCGGTACGAATACGTGTACCGTTACACCCCTAATTTTTAGGTTTATGTCCTGATAACCAAAACTGAAAAGATCCAAAAATGCATCATTAAAAGTGAAATGTGTTTTATTTATATGATGACAAATATATTATTCACATATAAACACATAGAGTGCGTCACATATGGTAAACAGAAGCTTGTGCGTGCACCAAAACCAATGAGATTTGTTCTGGAATGTGACGCATGAACAAGCTGTTTCTAAAATGCACATGTGTGTCGATTAGTGTTTAGATGTAAATAAAAGCTGTTCAATATATAAAGCGATGGTATATTTAATTAAATCGCTGGATGGATTCGTATCCGATGGATAAATCCACCTTTATAACATTTTTGGGTCTTTTTAGTTTTGGTTACCTTTCAATGAAGGGGCAGAAACCTCTCAGATTTCATTTAAATATCTTAAAGGTCCCGTTCTTCGTGTTTTTTTGAAGCTTTGATTGTGTTTACAGTGTACAATATAACACGTGTTCATGTTTCGCTGTAAAAACACAGTATTTTTAACACAATTTACTCATCTGTATACCGCTGTTTTCACTGTCCTAAAAACGGCTGATGAGTTCCTTGTTCTATGAAGTCCCTCCTTCAGAAATACGTAACGAGTTCTGATTGTGCCAGCGGTTCCCGTGTTGTGATTTAACCGCAGCTTAGCGCACGTGGCACGGTTCCTGTGTTGTGATTCGACAGCAGCTTAGCGCACGTAACTTGCACGGAAAGGTCACGCCTCTTAACGGGAGATGTTTGCGCTTAATGATCTCTACAGCGTCCCTGGGAAAGCCAAACAAAGGTGATTTGACTCCGGGATGAAAATAACAGCGTCTCGACGACATGGCGACAAACACAGTCAAACGCAACAATTCCTTTTCTCCACGCGACACTTCCTCTTCTCCACGTGGGACAGCAACAAGACCACGCCCCTTTTTTTCGCGTATTCTTGTGGGCGGAGGTTAGTCTGTTCTACTGTTCTACTGACGTCATTAATGAAGGAAGTACCAGGATGTAGTCCAAGCCGGCCGTTCGATGTAGGCTTTGAAAGGGAACTTCTGTTAAATAAAATATCTTGCTTGGCATTGAACTTTGAGCTTTATAATTTTACAGGTATTATTTATGCTCTAACAGCAACATTACACACTAACTAAAGTTTGAACAATGGGATCACGAAGAACGGGACCTTTAAAGGGTTAGTTCACATAAAAAAATCTGTCATCATTTACTCACCATCATGTCGTTCCAAATCCGTAAGACTTTCGTTTATCTTTGGAGCACAAAAGAAGATCTTTTTGATGAAATATGAGAGATTTCTGACAGCTATGCAACTACTACTTTGACGCTTCAAAAAGTGCATCTAACGAAACTCTAAACAGCTTTATATGGTGAATAGATTTAATTGAGTCTGTTATTCACATATAACCATCGATCAGTGAACATTAACAGAAGCTCAACCGAACCTGCTTGATGTGCGAGAACAAACCTCTTGCGGAAGCTCAATCGTGCTGTGTAACACAAGAATGAACCTCATTGGTGTAACGGAGGCCAGCTAGTAGTCGCTGTGCGAGTAAACCTCACTCCTCTGATCTCAAGAGACGCTCTAGAGACTGACGCTAGGGGTTGCAGCTTTTATCCTCCTTGTTAGAGCGTCCGACTCTCATGTCGACGGACCAGGGTTCGAGTCCAGCTTAGAAAGGGGGCGGTTCGAACTGGAGGGGTGACATTGGTTCTGAGGAAGCTCAAACGTGCTGCATAATACTAGAATGAGCCTCATTGGTTCTTGCCGAAGCTCAAATGTGATGCGTAACACGAGAATGAGCCTCATTGGTTCTTGCCGAAGCTCAAATGTGATGCGTAACACGAGAATGAGCCTCATTGGTTCTCACAAGTCAAGCGAACATGCTTGAGCTTCCGTTTACCAAAACTGATATGTGAGTTGATGAATATTTAAATGTGAATAAATTTGAAGCATCAAAGTGGTAGTTGCGTAGCTGTCAATGGAGGGACAAAAAGTTCTCATATTTCATCAAAAAGATGTTGTAGTAGAGTTTGTTCGTATGGGAAGAAGGAGGCGGGAACCGGCAAACTTTTAACAACTTTAATCAAATAAATGAACACAAAATGAAAGTAAAAGCAGCAGCCCCTCACGGTCGACTGCCGCGCACATACATAAACAAACATAAACAAAACACAACTTAAAATCCAGGCCTGGGGCCCGTTCTTCGTACCTCGCTAACTCAGTTAGCCGGATTTGATTGTTGACGATTTGGCATGATCTTGGATTGTTTGGTTCTTCGACGCTCATCCTGGACTTGCTGTCATAGCAACAGGTCCGTTAGCTTAAACCTGCTCGCAAGCAGGCTTATTTCACGTAAACAGGATTAGATTGCATCTTGAGGTGATACTTAAAATCTGTCCCAGCCACTGCTACTTTATTACTACAGTTCATTACTGAACCAGGGGCAATAATAATCATTTTAAATAATAATAATATACAAATGTTAAATTGTATATGCATATGAGAATGTATATAATATTATAATGTTTCGTATAATACTGTAGACACAGCCACTTGATTGAGCGATTTATTTGTGATGGAATAATTACTTTATAATTTTGTTGGAAGTTTGCACACATGTTGTACAGTTAATCTGAGCCGTGCATTAATTTAAGTGATGACGGATATTATGGGATGGCTTGATGCAGCGCAGGAGATGCAGAGAATTTGATCTTGACCCTTAAGAAACTTTAATACTGTCATGTTACAAATCTGCTTCAAATTGAATTAAAAATTTAATTACAACATTCAAATAAAAATGTAAAGGGTGTACAAATACTGTATAAAATCGTGAATATAAATAATTGGTAATCATGTAAAAAAAAAAAAAACATTTCTCATTGATCTATTATAACTTTTATGTTGGTTTGGTCGTTTGGCTGTTTCCTTATAAAGGTCCAGATATTCGTGGGGGGGGGGGGGGGGGGGGGGGGTTTGTGTAATTTGCCAAGTTTTTTGCCAGGTGGCTTTTTTAAATATATGATGTCATTATGTTGCTGTCTTGACGCCAGCCAATCGCTGCATTGCTGATCATGGTTTCGAGTATCGATGCATCTGCCCTCTTCAGGGAAAACAAGAACGCGCAGTGATCTTAGATCATTTAATCCAGATATTTAAATCCAATCCGCAAATTCGTTTGAAGAACCAAATTAGCCAGACATCAGTTATCAGGATTAAAAGATCTGGGATCTGTCAAATCATCTCAGATGTATTAAGCGAGGTACGAAGAACGGGCCCCTGGTCCTCTCTCGTCCTTCTTTGGTGTCGCTCGTCCTTGTATGCCTCAGTGCTCCCTCATGAGAGGACTCGAGACCGGTGTGCTTCGTTGGTGACGCTCATTCTCAAATCACGCACACCGATCTCGCTGGTTTCTCCAATGTCTCTTGCTCGTCAACCTCGCCACAGATGTGTTCCGAAAATGAATTGAATTCTTAAAGCTGTAATCAACCAAAGAAAATCTTGGTCGACTAAAATCGACTAAAAATGAAGATAAGAAAAAAAGTTAAATTAATTCGCTGCACACTGTGCAGCGATTAAATCGTTTTTGACCTGATTATTTTGCACTGAAATGAGTCTGACACACGAGTCTGTCGGCTCTGACAGCATCACGTGCACCATCATAGCCTATGATTTCCCAAAATATAGTACTATGTTGTCAACTAGTGATATCATCACAAGAACTTTTGAGGAATATGCAACATAATTTAAACAATTGTTTTTGTCATATGTATTATAATAACTGACAGACACTCATTTCAGCCTCTCTGTGCAGCTCGAACATGGGATCAGCTCAGCTCCGCGACTGAGACACGAATAGACTATTAACTTAAAGCTTTTACTCTTGAACACAAAAGGCACGTCCACTTTAATAAAAAAAGGAATATTTATTAAACAAGCCAGATCAAGAGCAGAAACGCTCTCACAATTAAATAAATAATATACAGCAAACTAGCCTTCTTCAATCTGTCTCTCTTCTCCAGTGGGTTGGGCTAATCCAAAAGAAGTGGAAACAAGGGGGTGTTCTGAAGACAGACTGTTACCTGTGAAACAGGGCTGCTCTGAAAACACCCCCATTAGCAATTAGTGCTCTCCACCTGATGAAATGAATGCAGCAAAACCGACAGTACAGATCCACTTTTGCGGCACGACTGAAGCGTGGTGATGTGACGCTTCCCCTCATGTGTATGTTGATGGGCGTTCCTCAAGTTTGCCGCTATGGGCGTGCGTATGAGCCAGCGGGGAATGAAAAACAAAGGACCAGCGAGAGACTTCTCTTCTCCAGTGGGTTGGGCTAATCCAAAAGAAGTGGAAACAAGGGGGTGTTCTGAAGACAGACTGTTACCTGTGAAACAGGGCTGCTCTGAAAACACCCCCATTAGCAATTAGTGCTCTCCACCTGATGAAATGAAATGAAATGAACGCGGCAAAAAATCGACCAATCAGAATTTTGGTCGAGCCAGAACGTATCGACTAATAATCGACTAATCGACTGGGAGATTACAGCCCTATGAATTCTTATGGGTTTGGAACGACATGAGGGTTTTCATTTTTGGGTGAACTATCAAGTCACATCAACACAAATATTTGCTATGGACATTGATTTGAATTGAAACAATGCTTCCTGCATGTGGATATTGCTGATGCTAATGTTGCAATAATGCTCGTTGTTTACAGTGCTCCACCGGCTCCAGTGCTTAAGCTACACACACTACACTCAAATCATTAAAATGCCACCATGCCCATCATCAGCAATGCCAACCATGACTTCAGCAATCTCTCCGTCAGCACAGACGACAGCAGTCTCGACCTGTTTTTCACAGAAATCCCAGAGACCGAAACCATCAAAGGTGTGTACTTCCAACGGGCCCAGCGACTGCACGGCATCTCCACTCTCAGAGATGTTGACCACAGTAAACTAGCCCTCATCAACGTCGGCGGGGATCGCTACACGTTTCCCTGGAGCACACTGGAGGAGTTCCCGCTCTCTCGCTTGGGACAGCTGCGTCAGTGCAGCAGCCTGGATGATATCGCCCAGCTTTGTGACGACTATGATGAGGCCCGGCGAGAGTTCTTCTTCGACCGCAGCTCGGTGGCCTTCCGGGTCATCTTAAACTTCCTGGCTGCGGGGAAACTGAGGCTTCTGCGGCAGGTGTGCGCCGTGTCGCTGTCTGACGAACTCGCCTATTGGGGTATCGACCCTGTTCACATGGAGCGCTGCTGCCGACGCAAGATGTTATCCCATGTGGAGGAATTGGGAGAGAAGAAAAAGAGGGAGGAAGAGAGGAGGCAGAGGCGGCTAGCTCTTCAGAGGCCTATGGTACAAGCGAAGGGCTACATCGGGCTCATGAGCCGGCTGCAGGAAATAGTGGAAAACCCTCAATCTGGCTGGCCTGGGAGGATTTTTGCATGCTTCTCAGTTGTCATGATTGCCGTGACGGTTATCAGCTTGTGTATTAGCACCATTCCTGATCAGGATGACAGGGTTAGTGCACGACATCCCTCTTTTTATATCTATTGTGTTTGTGTTTTATCTATTTTGAGGGCACACTGTGGTGTATACTACGGTGACGCATTGCTGCCACATACATATTATTTTTTTCACTCAATTATGTTGTAATAACGAGATCTTATGTTGTTAAAACAACATCTTTTCTCGTAATAACGAGATCTTATGTCGGTAAAACGACATCTTTTCTCGTAATAACAAGATCTTGTCGTTAAAATAACATCTTTTCTCGTAATAACGAGATCTTATGTCGTTAAAACGACATCTTTTCTCGTAATAACGAGATCTTATGTCGTTAAAACGGCATCTTTTCTCGTAATAACGAGATCGTATGTCGTTAAAACGACATCTTTTCTCGTAATAACGAGATCTTATGTCGTTAAAACGCCTCGGTTACGACTGTAACCTCGGTTCCCTGAAGAGGGAACGAGCGTTGCATCGAATGACGCTATGGGGAACGCTTGCGTGATGAAGTCATGAAGCACATGGGAAATCAGTCCAATAGTGTGAGGGAACGTCAGAGGCGGATGACGTCATGAACCAGGAAGTATAAAGCCTGCCAAAACAAAGCCGCGCTAGCTTCGAAAGTCTGAAGTAGTCGCTTTGACAGGCATGTAGGAGATATGGCAGGACGATGCAACGCTCGTTCCCTCTTCAGGGAACCGAGGTTACAGTCGTAACCGAGGCGTTCCCTTTCAAGGGAACTCCCGTTGCATCGAATGACGCTATGGGGAACGTTAATACCAACGCCACCATAGCGAGACGTGCCTGTCCAGTGTGAAAAAGCAGCACTAGGACGACAAAACCCCAGACCCTGGTGTAGAGTCCAAGTCCAAAGAGTAGAACCTGACGAATGTATGCGGTGAGGACCAACCCGCCGCATCACAAACGTCCTGCAGAGCCACTCCTGAAATAAGGGCCTTAGAGGCCGCCATACTCCTAGTAGAGTGGGACCGGACGGCCAAGGGAGAAGGCCGTCCGACCGACTCATAAGCCAGTGAGATAGTCTCAACCACCCACTTGCTCATTCTTTGCTTAGATGCTGGGGACCCCTTGTTGGGGGGCCCGAAGCACACGAACAGTTGTACTGTTTTACGCCACAGGGCAGCTCTGTGGACATACGCATCTAAAGCCCTCACAGGGCAAAGCAAATTATTTTTCTCCTGGTCCGGATTGAGGAAAGGCGGAGGACAGAAGGCCTGAAGAATAATAGATCTAGCTACGTTAGTAGGGACCTTAGGAATATAACCTGGCCTAGGATGAAGGAAAGCCTTGACCATGCCAGGTGCAAACTCCAAGCACGAGGGTGCAACAGAAAGGGCCTGAAGATCTCCTATCCTCTTAAGAGATGAAATAGCAAGGAGGAACAGAGTTTTTAAAGTCAGAAACTTAGCCTGAACCTCTTCCAGCGGCTCAAAGGGAGCCTGGGACAGGCCCTGGAGGACCGTAGCCAGGTCCCACGCCGGCACCCTGGTGCGAACTACAGGCCTCAGCCTCAAAGTACCACGAAGGAAACGAGACACCAACGGATCTTTACCCACAGATAACCCACCCAGAAGAGTGTGGTAAGCACCAATGGCCGCCACATACACTTTCAATGTGGAGGGGGATAGACCTGCATTAAACCGTTCCTGCAGGAACTCCAGCACTGTACCAACCGGGCAGTTAACTGGGTCCTGGTGACGGCTACTACACCAAGAAGTGAACACTGTCCATTTCAGAGCGTAAAGCTTCCTCGTGGATGGAGCTCTGGAGTGAAGAATGGTATCTACAACCTCGGTTGAAAGACCCGACCTTATGAGCTGGGCCCCCTCAGAGGCCACGCCCATAGATTCCATAGTTCTGGACGGGGGTGGAATATTGACCCCTCTGCTTGGGACAGAAGGTCCCTCCTGACCGGCAACTGGAGTGGATGCCCGTCGAGGAGTGACACTACATTGGGAAACCATACCCTGCCCGGCCAACGCGGGGCTACCAGAATAAGGCGCACTTGGTCCCTGCGAACTATCTCCAGAACTTCCGGGAGCAGAGCGATCGGGTTAAAGGCATACAGGCGCAGCCTCGGCCACGCCTGTACCATAGCATCCAGCCCCAGCGGAGCTGGATGCGTGAGGGAGAACCAGAGTGGACAGTGAGATGTCTCTCGAGACGCAAACAGATCCACTTGAGCCCGGCCGAACACCCTCCAAATCTGCTCCACCACTTCGGGGTGGAGCCTCCATTCCCCGGGCCTCAGCCCCTGCCTCGACAGGACGTCTGCTCCTATATTCTGGGCCCCAGGGATATAAGCCGCTCTGAGGGAGAGGAACTTCCCCTGAGACCATAGGAGGATCTGGCGTGCCAACTTGCATAGCGGACGTGAACGCAGACCCCCCTGGTGATTTATATAGGCGACCACCGATGTGTTGTCCGTACGAACCAGCACATGCTGGCCCCTGAGGTCTGTGAGGAAATTCTTGAGGGCAAGAAACACCGCCAACATCTCCAGGCGATTGATGTGCCACGAGAGATGGTGGTCTCCCCACAGACCCTGAGCTGAGCGACCCTCCAGGACCGCTCCCCAGCCTGTGAGAGAAGCATCTGTCGTTAGCATCTTGCGACGACCAGAAGCTCCCAACACAGGACCCTGGGACAGGAACCAAGGTTTCTTCCACATAACCAGGGCACGTAAGCAGCGCCGCGTGACCCTGATCATGCGAAAAGGGTTGCCCCTCGGGGAAAACCCTTTGGTTCTGAGCCACCACTGTAGGGGTCTCATGTACAGCAGTCCAAAAGGTATCACGTTGGATGCTGCTGCCATCAGACCCAGAATTCTTTGAAACTGTTTTATAGTGAGTGACTGGCCTAGTTTTACTCTCTTTACTGCTGACAGTATAGACTCTATCCGTGCCACTGACAGGCGCGCCTGCATCGACACTGAATCCCATACCACGCCTAGAAAAGTGGTCCTCTGAAGTGGAGAAAGCACACTCTTTTTGGCGTTCAGCCGTAACCCCAATTTCTTCATGTGAGCGAGAACGACATCTCGATGCCGAACCGCTACCTGATGCGAATGAGCTAGAATCAACCAATCGTCGATGTAATTCATGATACGAATCCCCTGCAGGCGCATAGGCGCCAGGGCTGCATCTACGCATTTCGTGAAAGTGCGGGGTGAAAGTGCTAGACCGAATGGAAGAACTCTGTATTGGTATGCTTTCCCCCCGAAAGCAAACCTCAGGAACTTCCTGTGATATGGAAGGATGGAAATGTGTAAATATGCGTCCTTGAGATCTATCGTGACAAACCAGTCCTCGGACCTGATCTGTGGCACGATTTGTCTCAAGGTTAACATCTTGAACTTGAGTTGCATGACCGCCTCGTTCAGCACCCGAAGATCTAAAATGGGACGCAGACCCCCATCCTTCTTTGGAACTATGAAGTACCGGCTGTAAAACCCGGCTTCCCTGTCTGAGTGAGGTACATATTCTATGGCCCCTTTCTCTAACAGGGCTTTTACTTCTTGTTCCATTACCAGAACCTGCTCGGGGCCCACCACTGTGGGTAGGACCCCCATAAACCTGGGCGGGCGAGACCCGAACTGTATTTGATACCCTTTTTCTATAGTGTGCAGGACCCAACGAGAAACATTTGGCAGTAGCTTCCACGCTGCCAAGAAGTTTTCTAGAGGTACCATCCTCTCGAGAATGGCTTCTGGTTTTCGTTGAACTGTCAGAACGGTGCCCTGTAACGGCGAACCGGCAGGGAACACCTGAACTGACTGCTCTAGGACCCTCCTTGGAGGGGGCATGCAGCCCAGGACCACTACATTTCTGGGTGGACCCTGGGATACACACTCTTGGGAGACCGCTGCGCCCTGTAACACCAGAGGTGGCAGGGTTGGCAGACCGACCTCCAGAGGGCGCCGAAGGGAGACAGGCACCGTATAATGAGGTGTACACTGCTTCCCTTCGGGGAGGAACGCTCCCATAATCCTGACCCCTCTGGCGTCAGGACCTTTTCCCCGCAGCCTTCTTGGAAGTAATGACGGTCCGCAGATCCGTCAAATCAGACAAATCTGTGGCCCGACGTAGCTCACACACTACTTCGGGCCCAATTCCCCCACCCTCATCAATATCACTTAATAATTCAGCCTGGTAGGCCTGCAACAGCGACATGGTGTGTAAGCATGCTGCAGCCTGACCAGAAGCTGAATAAGCCTTACCCACTAGAGCAGATGTTGTGCGAACTGGCTTAGTGGGTAATGCCGGGGCCTTTAGGGAAGATGCCGAATCAGGGGATAAATAGCTCGCTAAATTATCTTCTATTTTGGGCATCTCCCCATAACCGTGCTCTTTATAGTTTAATATAGTGGAATAGTTTGATGTTTGTGCACTATACACCCTATATGAAACTGGTTTCTCCCATGATCTCGACACCTCAGTGTGGAGATCAGGGAAAAACGGCAGACCCCGGCGTTGAGGTTGTGATCGAGTCGGCAGATAACGTTCGTCTAACTTGCTTTTTGAACGAACGTCCTGCTTATCAGCGGGCCAATCAATGTTTAATCGCTCTACAGCCCGTGTCACAACCTCAACTAGCTCTTCAAATGCTTGTGACTGAGGTGGCGAATCCTCTATTTCTCTGACACTAACACTTTCCAGATCCTCAGAACTGGAAAGCTGCATCAGAGGTGCCTCAATAGGGCCGGAAGAAACCGCAGCGCGTGCTTCCAAACCCAGAGAGAAGGCACTGGATCTATCAGGTGAAGGAAGAGATAAGGCTGGGCCCGTCTCTATCCCCGCTGATAAATCCAATTGCGAACCCCAGGACTGTGATCGCCGCTGTGCCTCAGCAGCAGCGGGACCAGAGCCCTGAGGACCGCGAGCCTGAACGTCCTTGCGAAAGAACGCCAGGCGGGATCGGAGTGTCCGTAAAGAAAGCACTTCGCAGTGCTCACAGCCAGCGCCCTCGAGCGCTGACCGTGCATGCTCCTCTCCCAAACAAGCAACACACAGAATGTGTGTGTCCCCACCCGTAATGAAACGAGGGCAAGGGTGAACACACACTCTAAACTGCTGCTTATCCGCCATAGTGTTGTTTAAAGTTATTTTACTGAACTAGAAAAACACTGAATCACTGATCACACAAAGCGCTACTGAAGACAACAGAAGCTAGCGCGGCTTTGTTTTGGCAGGCTTTATACTTCCTGGTTCATGACGTCATCCGCCTCTGACGTTCCCTCACACTATTGGACTGATTTCACATGTGCTTCATGACTTCATCACGCAAGCGTTCCCCATAGCGTCATTCGATGCAACGGGAGTTCCCTTGAAAGGGAACGACATCTTTTCTCGTAATAACGAGATTGTATGTCGTTAAAACGACATCTTTTCTCGTAATAACGAGATCTTATGTCGTTAAACCACTAATAGACTCCACCCTAATAGCATAGACCCCGCCCTCAACCACTAACATATTCTGCCCTAATAGCATAGACCCCGCCCTCAACCACTAACAGACTCTGCCCTAATAGCATAGACCCCGCCCTCAACCACTAACAGACTCCGCCCTCAACCACTAACAGACTCTGCCCTAATAGCATAGTCCCCGCCCTCAACCACTAACAGACTCCGCCCTCAACCACTAACAGACTCTGCCCTAATAGCTTAGCCCCTGCCCTCAGTGAGCTGTACACAGTCTGCCATATTTATCTCCTCGACAGAGCATTCAAGTAAGAAATTAGTTCTTATTAAAGCAACTAAAGTTATTCAGTCGAGAGCAGTGAGTGATTTTCTGTTGTTCTTTTGTTGGTTGATTTATATTAACAGCAGAAGGCAACAGCTCATTTGCATTCAAAGATACATGCACAAAAACAGCATGTTTTTCCTTCCACTCAAATATGGGCGTTTACAACATGATATAATAAATGATCTGTGGCGTGTTTTGAGCTGAAACTTCACACACACACTCTGGGGACGCATGAGACTCATATTACATCTTGTAAAAAGGGTCCCCTTTAGAATGAAACATTGATCTGACATCTCCTTATTGTTCTTTTCTAGGGTGAATGCTCAGAAAAGTGTCGCAACATATTCATCGTGGAGACGGTGTGCGTGGCCTGGTTCTCCATGGAGTTTCTGTTGCGTTTCCTGCAGGCTCAAAGCAAACTGCAGTTTGTTCGAAATCCACTGAATGTCATAGACGTCATAGCCATCCTGCCATACTACATCTCTCTGGTGGTTGACAGCGAAGACGAGTCTGAAGGGGCCGAGCTTCATGGAAGTCATGGCTATTTAGATAAGCTGGGTTTAATTCTGCGGGTCATGCGCGCCCTGCGGATCCTGTATGTGATGCGACTGGCGCGACACTCGCTGGGCCTTCAGACGCTGGGTATTACGATGCAGCGGAGCATGCGAGAGTTCGGACTCCTGCTTCTCTTCCTCTGCGTGGCCGTGGCTCTGTTCTCCCCTCTCGTCCACTTGGCGGAGAAGGAATTCACCAAGGGCAAGGTCACCGGCCCCCACAGCTTCAGCAGTATTCCTTCTTCCTATTGGTGGGCTATCATATCAATGACGACAGTTGGCTACGGTGACATGGTACCGCACAGTATACCTGGCCAGGTTGTGGCCTTTAGCAGCATACTGAGTGGTATTCTCATAATGGCTTTTCCAGCTACATCTATCTTCCATGTGTTTTCTCGTTCATATCACGAGCTGAAGCGCGAGAATGAAATGATTCGTAAAGAAGAGCGAGTGGCTATCCTGGATGCCAGTGCTAAAGAAGACGCCCAGAGGTTGTTGGAAAGACGCTCTTTGACTTTGGCCAACTGTAAAGATCTATGCAAGGACAATGGCACCAGTGCAGGTCAGCCAACCTTCACTGCGACTGCATGCTGAAATGACATCTGATCCATTGATGCTTATTGTCTTCATGTGATTCTAAGGGTGCGTTCACACTTGTCATGTTTGGTTCGATTAAAACGAACCCTGGTGTGATTGCTGGGTTAGTGCAGTTCATTTGAACAGATGTGAACGCTTCCAAACTAACTCTGGTGCGGTTCGATTGATATATGAACGCAACACGAACCAAAGACATGTAAACGAACCAAAAATAGGACGTGATGTCACAAGATGCGACGCTACAAGTCAGCTGATTTGACGACGCGGAAAGATCGGTGTATCCAAAATGAGTAGAGGGCAAACGTGGAGCAGCGAGGAGGTAAAGTGTCTCATCAATATATGCAGATCTGCGTTTCTGCACAATGGAGGAAATCCTGGTTTTATGAGCTCTTCGTGAGTTCTCAGCTGGTAAAAATAAAAGGGGGCGTGGTTTAACGAGGCACGAGCAGGCACGAGTCTGCCAGAGACGGATGGACCTGTGTTCACTTCTCATCAGTTCTCAGTCTCAGTTCAGGGTGAACTGTTGTAGTTACTAGCATATACTTCAGGTTATTAGTCTATTTCTAGTCGGAGGGGCTGTCACTCATGTCAGAAAGTTAGTAACTTTAGTAAATTATGGATCAGCGCTGACTCGAGACGCGAACCGTTTAGAACGATTCAGTCCGATTTGTTGAACTGGTTCGGTTCACTAAAAAGAACCGATTCAAAAGAATGATTCGTTCGCGAACCGGACATCATGGAGACGAAGCGATTGCTAACAAAGTTATTTATAGTAACTTCTGAGTTATGAGAGCGCTGTCAGTCAGCGCTGTGAGTTTATTGTGTTTGTATCTGAGAGTTCTGATTAAACACGAGTCCCAGTCACACCGACTCCGTCTTCATCATTATTACCAACTTTGTAACACATGCAATGTACCATTACAGCGAGATGAACGAGTTAGTAAGTGTTGAGTATAGCATTATTTCTAGATATGTTCCAATCATATGAAAAGCGTCAGTGACGCGCATTGAGTAACGTTACACAGCGCAAACAAAGACACAACAGCTGTAATCGAATGTAATCCAGTTTATTGTGGGGAAAGATGGCTAGCCTAGCCCAGATATGCTCACGCTTACCCCCCGTCTGCTTAATCTCACGCCGCGTTTGGTGCCTCCGCTGTGGGCCAGATGCAGTACTGGGGGTCGGGGATGTTGAAGGCCGAGCTTCGGTGTGTGTGAGGTTTATCTCTAAAGATGTGACTGCTGATGTTAAACAGAAAAGACTGTATGCACATTTTAGAACCGGTAGACGCGACGAGGACGTACAAAAACACTGACTCACAAGATAGAAAACACCGTTCTGTCTGGAGAGAGAGAAGCCGCATTGTGTGCACGAATAATAAATAATTAGCTACACATAAGAGATCACTGATCACAGATCAGAAGGAACTGAAAAAAGACTTCTGTTTTCATTTGTACATCCAAACACTGAGAAACTGCCAGCGTTCACAAGTAACGTTAATGATCTCGAGCGTTTGCATGGGCGTGCCAGATTCTCTGGGCGGAGGAAAGGGAGGTAACCGTTCCTGCTTGGACGTCAAAACAGGAGGCTTCAGGATTGGCTCGTCTGGCCTGTCATTTTCTCAAAGGCAGAGAGAGACAGCCAGAACTCGGGTTTACACCGATCAACATTTCTATCCACTTGGGGACAATATTCAGGCTAGGGGAACTCATATTAATGTTGAAAAACCTCATAAAATGAAAATTTCATGCCATGGGACCTTTAACTATGCTTATTTATAATAATAATAATGTTTAATGATTTAGATATCATTTATGTAATTATTATACCCGTAATCAATTACACATGTATCATTTTAGTTAATCAATCATTCAGTTGAAATTAATATAAATAGCTTATACAAAGGTCATACAAATAATCAATAAATAAAGCTATGAAAATAAGCTTAAATGTTCAATTCTCTATATATCAACTAAACTAACTTCATAACTTTGACTTGCATTGACGTAGTGGATATTTTCTTTAAGTTGTCCTCTTTCATAGACAGCTCTTTTCTTCTTGCTGTGTACATTTGTTTAAATTCTTAATATTTTTCAATCATGTAATATTCTGCAGAAGAGAGAAGTGAATCTCAGTTTCACTGAGAGAAATGTGATTATGTGAAATGTGAATGTGAGATGGTGGTCCAGTGGGTTAAAACCATGGAACTGATCCCAGCGGTCCCAGCGGTCACCACCAGTGTGTCCTTGAGCAAGGCACTTTAGAGAGAAGTGAGAAGTGAATTTTTCAATCATGTACTGATTGAAATGATGAAATCATGTAATGATGTTGCTCCAGGGGGATTGTCCCTGTACGAAGGGCACTGTAAGTCGCTTTGGATAAAAGCGTCTGCCAAATGCATAAAATGTAAAATCACTACTGATGTCACAGCTAAACTCCTAAACTCAGGATCAAAGCCTGAGTTGACAGAGAAAGCTGATGATCAGCATCATGGGACCAACAAAGCCAGGACTATATGTTTTGTTTTTGTTTTTTGGTCCGGACCAAACGAACCGAACTACAAGTGTGAACGCACCCTAACCCTTCGGTTTCACAGACAAGGCTTAAGTCTAGTCCCAGACTAAAATGCATACTTGAGCCGTTTACTGACATATCTTAAAGGGATCCCCTGGTGTTAAGACTTGTCTGGCTTAATATAACATAAATTATGTCTCCTCCTGAAATATGCAGTAGAAAACCCATGAAAGATCCACGTTATTTAAAAAATCCATTACATATTTGGACAGTGGGCGGTGCCATTTTGTTTGTGTTCTAGGTCGATGATGTAGAATGGTTGCACTCGGCAATCAACTGGCACTACCCGTAGATATTTCTACCACAACACAACTCAAAAAATGTTTCAGAGTTAAACAAAACCAATTAATTGCTTTGTAATTGCATTTAAAATACACTCAGTTTAGCACCCGTTAGCGCCAGTTGTCGACATCGACATCGACATAGAACGCAAACAAAAGGGCGCTGCCCATTGTCCAAATATGTAATGGATTTTTTAAATAACGTAGATCTTTCATGGGTTTTCTACTACATATTTCAGTAAGAGACATAAATGTTAAGCCAGACAAGTCTTAACATCAGGGGATCCCTTTAAAATATGTCAGTGCTATTGTCTCAAGATGCACACCAGTACTGTTTTTTTTTCTAAGGCACGTTTATAAAAGCTACTTAAAGAGTTGGTTCACTCTCAAGCCATCCTAGGTGTATATGACTTTCTTCTTTCAGCCAAACACAATCGGAGTTATAATAAAAAATATAACTCTGAGAAGCCCAAAAAAGTGCATCCCTCCATCATTAAAGTAATCCATACGGCTCCAGGGGGTTAATAAAGGCCTTCTGGAGCGAAGCCATGCGTTTTTGTAAGTCATAAGGGTAAAGTTTTTTTCTATTGAGATGGATACATCATATGAAAGCTGAATAAATAAGCTTTCCATTGATGTGTGGTTTGTTAGGACAATATTTGGGCGAGATACAACTATTTGAAAATCTGAAATCTGAGGGTGCAAAAAAGTCTAAATATTGAGAAAATCTCCTTTAAAGTTGTCCAGAGGAAGTCCTTAGCAATGCATATTACTACTAATAATACATTTTTTATATATTTATGGTAGGAAATTTACTAAATATCTTCATGGAACATGATCTTAATATCCTAATGATTTTTGGCATAAAAGAAAAATTAATAATTTTGACCCATATAATGTATTGTTGGCTATTGCCACAGATATACCCGTGAGACGCACGACTGGTTTTGTGTGGTCTGGAGTCACAAATATCCATATTTATAACAATATAAACTATAATCACTGGCTTTTCTGTAACGTTTGACGTATTGTCGAACGCGGAAGACTCGCGCCAAAACTCCCGTTATAATCAACAAATCTCTTATTTACATTGTGTTTGCACTGTTAGTTATGATGAAAGCATTCGTTAATGTGCAGAAATCACAAGATCACTGCATTCATGAGCTCAACATGTGATCGGCTACAATGCTCATCACTGCAACCTTTCATGCCACAATCTGAATATAATATACCATAAATCTAATAATGCAATAATCAACACTTTTCACGATTAGTTAACCTTGAGAGCTGTAATAGTAAAAAACAAGTTTTCAAGAGAGTTCCAGATGTAATACTAGCCATTTCATATGCAAAGATATCAGCCAATCACAGCAGTGGGCGTTTACACTGGAGTATCACAGCGGCCAATCACAGCAGTGGGCGTTTACACTGGAGTATCACAGCGGCCAATCACAGCAGTGGGCGTTTACACTGAAGTCTCATAGTAGCCAATCACAGCAGAGGGCGTTTACACTGAAGTCTCATAGTAGCCAATCACAGCAGAGGGCGTTTACACTGAAGTCTCATAGTAGCCAATCACAGCAGTGGGCGTTTACACTGAAGTCTCACAGTGGCCAATCACAGCAGTGGGCGTTTACACTGAAGTCTCACAGCGACCCATCACAGCAGTGGGCGTTTACACTGAAGTCTCATAGTAGCCAATCACAGCAGAGGGCGTTTACACTGAAGTCTCATAGTAGCCAATCACAGCAGTGGGCGTTTACACTGAAGTCTCACAGTGGCCAATCACAACAGAGGGCGTTTACATTGAAGTCTCATAGTAGCCAATCACAGCAGAGGGCGTTTACACTGAAGTCTCACAGCGGCCAATCACAGCAGTGGGCGTTTACACTGAAGTCTCACAGCGGCCAATCACAGCAGTGGGCGTTTACATTGAAGTCTCATAGTAGCCAATCACAGCAGTGGGCGTTTACACTGAAGTCTCATAGTAGCCAATCACAGCAGTGGGCGTTTACACTGAAGTCTTACAGTAGCCGATCACAGCAGTGGGCGTTTACACTGAAGTCTCACAGCGGCCAATCACAGCAGTGGGCGTTTACACTGAAGTCTTACAGTAGCCAATCACAGCAGTGGGCGTTTACATTGAAGTCTCATAGCGGCCAATCACAGCAGTGGGCGTTTACACTGAAGTCTCATAGCGGCCAATCACAGCAGTGGGCGTTTACACTGAAGTCTTACAGCAGCCAATCACAGCAGTGGGCGTTTACACTGAAGTCTTACAGTAGCCGATCACAGCAGTGGGCGTTTACACTGAAGTCTCACAGCGGACAATCACAGCAGTGAGCGTTTACACTGAAGTCTCACAGCGACCAATCACAGCAGTGGGCGTTTACACTGAAGTCTCACAGCGGCCAATCACAGCAGTGGGCGTTTACACTGAAGTCTCACAGCGGCCAATCACAGCAGTGGGCGTTTACACTGAAGCCTCACAGCGGCCAATCACAGCAGTGGGCGTTTACACTGAAGTCTCACAGCGACCAATCACAGCAGTGGGCGTTTACACTGAAGTCTCACAGCGGCCAATCACAGCAGTGGGCGTTTACACTGAAGTCTCACAGCGGCCAATCACAGCAGTGGGCGTTTACACTGAAGTCTTACAGTAGCCGATCACAGCAGTGGGCGTTTACACTGAAGTCTCACTCCAGCCAATAACAGAAGAGGGCGTTTAAAACAATGAAGTTCATGATCTCTTTAATACATTTATATTATGATTAAATGATTTCAGGCCACAAGTCAAAGCCTTTAGTTTCCTTCAACCTGTTGGTAGTTGTGTTTGGTTGTTTTTAGTGGTCGACCGATATATAGGGCAATATTTGGCATTTTTTAAATATCGGCATTGGTCGATACGTCTTTCTGTTTGGCCGATGTGTCGGAAGCAGGACTTATTGGTATTTGGGGTTGGTTGTTTGCATATTTACTCATCCATATTGCGGAAATCGCAATCAGAGTCTGATAACCCAGATAATTATAGTACCTATTATTTGAGAGAAAAAAAAAGAAATATGTACTTATTTGGTACAAATTAATACAACAAATGATATTTAACAAATACATGACATAAATGCCACATCCGTATATTATTAACACATGGGTCTAGCGGGGATTCACGTACAAAAACTCACTCAAGTTTAGTCAAAGCCCAAAAACATTTATGCTTGTTGTATTCCATGAGACCTTTCAAATGATATATGACACATGACTATCTGAGCTGTATGATGTGTTTGACATATTACAGTACAAGTATTTCATAATCATACAATTTTTTTTATCAACGAATAACTCAGCACTACTTAGGAGTTAATCAAATTGGCTACATTCACTGTCAAGTTCAGACTCTAAGTGTTCGAATGACACCTGTTACTCAAGGCAGAAGTTTAGAAAAATATGATTATTATTAATTTTTTCAGGTGGCGCTCCGGTTTAGAGGGACTACTCAGCACCCGTTAAAAGTTGATCAACCGCCGACGGTACACTTCAGGTTTAAAAGGTTCATAATTAATAACTCCATTAATATTATTAACTCCGATTGTGTTTGGCTGAAAGAAGAAAGTCATGTACACCTAGGATGGTTTGAGAATGAGTAAATCATGGGATAATGTTCAATTTTGGGTGAACTATCCCTTTAAATATCCTAATTGAACTAAGGCCTAATCCTGGCTTAATTTAAGCCCTGTTTGTGAAACCAAGCCTAAATCTGTAGGAATGTGATTTCTGTAATAAATCAATAAAATACCAATATCTGTATTATTAAAACTGAGTTTTTTCTTTCACAATAAACTGAAGTTTTGCATATTGGTGCGTTGCTTTGTCCTTAAACACAGGCATGCCGATAAGTGTTTCTGATTGGCCGATGTGTTGGAAGCGGTGCTTATTGGTATTTGGGGTTGGTTGTTTGCATATTTATTCATCCATATTGCGGAAATTGCAGAATCTGATAAGCCAAATAATTGGTACCTATTATTTGAGATCTTTCTTTGAGAGAGAAAAATATTTACTTCAAGAACTCACTGTATTTTTAATATCCCTTTAACAAAAAATAACAAATATTGTTTGTTGTAGTAAATCACGATGCTTATGTTTTTTTAAATTCTGGATGTTTATAATGTCATAAGAGTCCGCTCAATAACAAACACACACTAGATTAAAGCAGCATACTTAATGCACAATTAAAAGAAAAGTATGTTCCCTGTGGGTTTAGTCTAGCCTGAGAAGCCAGACCCACATCACACCATTGGCATGGGCGGGATAAATGGTTGTCTTTCACATTCCCTCTGCACTAGTGATGGGAAGTTCGGATCATTTTACTGACTCGGATCTTTGAATCTCGTTCAGCAAAATGAACAAATCTTTTTTCAAGTCATTTTGTCCATTTCAGCAGAATCTAATTAAAACGTTACATGCTACATTTTTCAACACATTTAGTACTTTTGGAATAAAAAATAAACTATAAGCTAATGCACCCATGGCCAAACTTTGAGAAATAAATTATTAATGAATTGCTTAAATTGCTTCAGTCTATGTATGCAGTCTGTTAGTTCACCTCACCTCCTGATCCAAATCATGCTTTCCTTTTTCACTTCATATTTAAACACGTCTGTTCCCTGGGAAGTTTAGTTCACCTCTCGGGTATGAGCCGTTAGTTCAGTCATCATGTCTGATCTGGGCCGTGACAGCCTCATGTAATACATGCGTCCGGAAACAGAATTGATTAATTCACCAGTCTCGAGTCTTCGGGTTTGAGTCATTCGTTCATCAAGTCCCAGCCCCATAGGCAAGGCTATGCAGTCACCGGAAACAGAAAAGATTAGTTAATCTCCCGAGTCTTCTCGTTCAAGTCGATCGTTCTTTTTTCACGTGACCGCTTTCCTGTTCAGTGTCTCGCAACATATACAATATTACAGTCGTATTATTAACTGCATGTTTTAATATATTTATTATTATAAAATCATCAGAAGATATGTGCAATAAACATTTGTTATGCCTATCCGTTCTGAACGACCCAATGTGTCCAGACTTCATAGGAAAATCAATTAAACTAGCTAAAAAAACTGAACTAAACAAACATAAAAAACCCTCACTTGTTTGTAAGGAATTGTGCATTAACCATACACTGTAAAGGAATTAACTAATTTCTGTATCCAACACGGCTGTCACGTCACGTGACAAAAGAACGAGACTCGAGAGATGAGCTGTTCCCTTTCAAAAGCTACACTCAATGCTGCATAAGCTTATGCAAATGGGAATGTCTTTGACATAACCAGCTGTGAAAATAGTGTGAAAACACGTCAATGAAATTGACCCGGAGGTATTTATAGCCTCGGCCGGTGACGTCATAGGCGCACCTGCTGCACGAGGCTATAAATAGATGAGCTTCAGCTGGAGCAAACCAGGTCTTTTTGTTTTCAGACCAACTCTGTGTTATGGTGTGTTACAAAGTCTCTGAAAAAAAAAAAAAAAAAAAAAAAATCTCTCTTTCAAGACTCAACTTGAGATCTTTGTTAGGAGTTAGTTTTCAACATGGCAGTGTGCAGATTTTTCTCTCTCTTTCTCATCTCTGTTACAAAGAAACATTAGTGGAAAGAGTTCTAGTTAAATCTAATCAGTTGGAAACGAGTCAGCAGAGTAAAACGCTGTATATCCATGTTCTCTTTCAAATAGAACTGGATGTGCACGTTTATTGCTGTGTGTGTTTGGGGAAGAGCATGTGGTCGCTGCATTGAGTCAGACGAGTGCGAGCATTGCAAGCCTTTACAGTTAGAATGCTTTATGCTCGTCTGGGCTACTTTCAGTCCGCACCAGTTTTCGGAGCTCTCGAATGGATTTGTTGACGAGCAAGAGACGGGTCCGTCCCTTTCGCTTGCTCGCTCACCAAATGCATGTTTCCCCGCGTGATCCCGAAGCGCGCTCCGGCGTTTCTTCGGCTCGCGCGGGGAATGATGATGATGAATCTCTGGGTCCGCGGACCTCGAGCAGCCGCCTGCGATCGTTCCTCACATGATGGTGAATCCATACGAGGAATTTATCGAGGTGGTTGTTCGCGCGGTGGCCAGGGCAGTTTGTCTGGTACCGTGAATGAGAGATCCCCGAGCGCAGTGAGCTTGAGGTTTCTGTCTAGAAAGCATTTACTTCACGTGTTTTTGTACCCTTGACTTCGACATTTTCGACTATCATGGGTGCGAAATCGCGTGGATATGTGAATACCCCCGGTGGGAGACGCTCACGAGCTATCTCTCGCCTGGGTCTGCATTTTCATTAAAGAGACATACCTCCCCATAAAGCCATGTAGAAAATAAACGTTGGCTGTCATGGGCAAAGCTTATATATATGAATTATATATTGTATATTATTTTATATGGAATATATATATATATATATATAATATATTATTTTATATGGAATATATGTTGTATATGATTTATATAAGAATAATAAATATAAAGGGACAGGCTGGTGCTGCGCTGCACACTATGGCTGTCTTGCAAGCATATCAGGCTGACCTTCTGAAGGATTTGAGTGGTTCATTTGGTGACTCAGTTAACTCTGTAGTGGCCAGATTTAAAGAAGTGGAAGAAACATGAAGTGTTCACTCAGTTTCTTCCTCAATGCACTCAAGGGGAGGGGCTATCAGCCACACAACCTCTCTTCAGTCCTTCAAGATTTAGGGGGGTAATAAGCAGAGCGTGGCGAGTCGCGCTCTCCCTCGTAAAGACTGGAGACCGGCTCGTCATCCTCAACAACCTCCCAGGGCAGACCTCGGGACTGTCATTAATATAAGAAGTCCGGTGGTCTGGTGCCCAGTCTGCCCCCACGGGACAGGGCGTGTCAAACATTTGCTCGCCCCACCCCGTTATCCTCAAAACTACTCCATCCCCGCCGCCTCTGGTGATTCGGGGGGGGGGGGCAGTGGTTTCCAGTGAAATGTTAGACGTTCAGTGTTTAAATCCTGCTATCATCCAGGACATAGAACGTCTAACATCCCCTCAACAGGAAGTGTTAAAATTGTCACTCTCAGAGTCTCAGGCAGCGTGTGAACTTCTGCCAGGCGTTTCTGCATGGGTGTTAAGCACAGTAAAAATTAGTAAACTAATTTATTTGTCATCCTCCTTGTTTGAACGGCGTGGTCTCCACTTCCGTGAAGGCGGAGTTGGCGTTCGTACTGTCACAAGTGACAGCAGTTACTTCCTGGTCCCCAGTAGGGTGGGGGGGGGGGTGTCTAATCTCAGATCTTCGAGTCTTAAACCGTGAAGCAGTTAAAGTACTCAAGGTCAAGATGTTACAGTGAAGGCGGTCGTGTCGCATATTCAACATTGTGATTGGATTCGGCACGATTGATCCGAAAGACGCATGTATTCGCATATAAAGTCTGCCACAACACAGGAAGTTCCTGAGGTTCGCTCTTGGGGGCAAAAGCTTACCAATTTCGGGTCTTCCATTTGGCTAGCCTTGTAACCGCACATAAACAAAATGTATGGATGTATTACCGGCTCCATTGGGATTCCGGGGCATTCAAATTTTGAATTACAAAGGCGATTGCTGAAATTAGCACAATCACATGAGATGGCGCTTCAACACAGTGTGTTGGCTCATCTAGTTTCTCTAGGGTTGAGACTCAACACCAAGAAAAGTGTTCTTTCTCCTGCCCAGAGAACGACTTATCTAGGGTTTGTTCGGTTTTTGGTCACAAGGTGGGCACAATGGTTTCCCGCTTGAATCAAGACCATTCAGTATTCCCTGAGCAAAGTCAGGCTAGACCAAGATCTTACTGATCATCAGCACCAGAGTGTTAGGTCTAATGGCATCAGCATCCACGGGTTTCCCTTTGGGGTTGTTGCACATAAGACCGTTTCAGTTGTGGCTCAAAGCCAGAGGACTTAGGGCCAATCCTCAGGCAAATAAAGTGGCGCACCATGTGGCTTCGTACACTAACTATGTGGTTCAGACCCCGGTTTTTGCCTTGGGTCCCACTCTAGGCGTACCTTGTCGTCGCAAGTTGCTAACGACGGACGCTTCCCTGACGGGCTGGGGTGCGGCCTTAAGTGGTCGTCCAGCCCAACGGGAATGGGAGGGTCATCAACTCAGTTGGCACATCAACTGCCTCGAGTTGACGGCTGTATTTCTGGCCCTGAAATACTTTCTCCCCCAATTGAGGGGCTGTCATGTCCTAGTGCGGGTGGACAGTACAGCTAAATATCTTGTATATAATCACCAGGGGGGTCTGTGCTCACGCTATCAGAATAGCGAGACAGATTTTTCTCTGGGCTCAGAACAAGTTCCTGTCACTCGAGCAGTGTACATTCAAGGGCGGTTGAATGTGGGAGCAGATTTACTGTCCAGACAGAGTTACAGATGGGGGGGTGGAAACTCCACCCAGAAGTACTCAAGCAGATCTGGATCAGATTTTACAGAGCTGACCACAGGGAGTGGACCTCTTCGCCTCTTCTCAGACAGCGCAATGTCCCTGCTTCTCTCTGTCACCCAGCCCCGCTGGGTCTGGATGTGATGGTTCATACATGGCCCAAAATGTGTCTGTATGCCCTCCTTCCAGTCGCTCTGCTCCTGGGAGTTTTAGCCGGGGTTCGCCAGCAAGGGTCTTGCTTCTTATCGATAGCGCTGCGTTGGTCGAACAGGGTTTGGTTCTCGGAGATAGTGTCTCTCCTCAACGGCTCACCTTGGGCGATTCCGGCGAGGAGGGACCTTCTGTCTCAGGCAGAGGGCACGATATTCCATTCCAGGCCCGACCTGTGGAACCTTCATGTTTGGCCCCTGAAGGGCACCAACTGAGGGACACGGGGCTTTCGCCTGCAGTTATTGAGACCATCCTATGTGCTAGAGCTTCCTCCACTCGGAAAGTTTATAGCTAATAAATGGGGTGTCTTTGAAAGGTGGTGTACGACACAATGTAGATTCAGTCAACTGCCAGGTAACTTCAGTTCTGGATTTTCTGCAAGAAAAGTTGTCATCAGGCACCTGCCCCTCCACTCTCAGGGTTCATGTGGCCGCTCTTTCGGCTTGCCACGCCTTGGTGGATGGGGTGCCGCTTGGGAGACATCCTCTACTCGCTCGCTTCATTCATGGGGTAGGCGGTTGAGGCCACCTGTTAGAACCAAGATCCCTTCATGGGACTTAGCTTTAGTCCTCGAGGGTCTGGTTGAGACCCCCTTTGAAACATTAGCTTGCCCCTCCACTCTCAGGGTTTATGTGGCCGCTCTTTTGGCTTGCCATGCCCTGGTGGATGGGGTGCCGCTTGGGAGGCATCTTCTGCCTGCTCACTTTGTTGTGCCAGGCAGTTGTGGCCTCCATTAAGAGCCAAGATCCCTTCATGGGACTTGGTTTTAGCCCTCGAGGGTCTGGTTGAGACCCCCTTTGAACCTCTAGAATCAGCGTCTGACGAACTTCTGACTCTAAAGATGGTTTTTCTTATGGCTATAACTTCTCTGAAAAGAATTGGGGACATGCAGGCTCTGTCAATATCGCCATCCTGCTTAGACTTTGCCCCAGGTTTGGTGAAAGTGATTTTGCATCCCCACCCTGTCTACCTGCCTAAGGTTCCTTTGTCGACTGTACATCCTGTCACTCTTGAAACCTTCTGCCCTCTGCCGTTCACAACGCCGGATCAGGAGAAACTTCATAGACTGCGTCCAGTCCATGCTCTTCAGGCCTACGTCCACCGCACTAGCCAGTGGCGTAAGTCAGAGCAACTGTTTGTTTGCCATGGGGGCCGTAACAGAGGTTCTGCCACCATCAAACAATGTCACATTGGGTCAGGGATGCTACTGCTCTTGCCTATGAGGTGCGCGGTCAAGCTTCACCTATAGGATTAAGGGCTCACTCCACCAGGGGAGTCGCCTCTTCTACTGCGTTAGCAAGGGGTGCTCCCTTACGAAGTGTTTGTGATGCGGGAGGTTGGTCCTCTCCACACACATTCTTAAGACTTTATAGCTTGGATGCTCATGCCACTCTGGGCTCTCATGTCCTTGAGTCGACATCACAGGCTAATGCCTGAGGCTTCTTGCGTTCTTGTGCACACCTACACAACCGTAAGGGGTCCAGGCACCATCAAGCACGGCGGCGTGGGTATTCTCGTTCCCATTTGCATAAGCTTATGCAGCATTGAGTGTAGCTTTTGAAAGGGAACACTTGGGGTTACTTGACTGTAACCCTGTTCCCTGATAAAGCGGAACGAGATGCTGCATTGCTAGGCCGTGCTGATGATGCTTCAGGACTGGTCTTCAAACAAAGAAGATCTGGTTTGCTCCAGCTGAAGCTCATCTATTTATAGCCTCGTGCAGCAGGTGCGCCTATGACGTCACCGGCCGAGGCTATAAATACCTCCGGGTCAATTTCATTGACGTGTTTTCACACTATTTTCACAGCTGGTTATGTCAAAGACATTCCCATTTGCATAAGCTTATGCAGCATCTCGTTCCGCTTTATCAGGGAACAGGGTTACAGTCAAGTAACCCCAAGTGTTTCTGCATTCAGCCTATGGGGACTTGAACGAACGACTTGAACGAGAAGACTCGAGAGATGAACTAACCTTTTCTGTTTACGGTGACTGCATAATCTTGCCTATGGGCTGGGACTTGATGAACGAATGACTGAGACTGGTGAACTAATCAATTCTGTTTCCTGTACAGAACATATGAGATGTTGAGCATGCACAGTCAACACAAAATGAACGAATCACTCTCTGAGACAACCCGTTGTTCTCGAGTCATATTAAAGATTTATTCAAAATGAACGAATCGTTCATGAAAGACACATCACTACTCTGCACGCAATAGGATAGCGCTACAACCAACCAGAGCAACGAAGAAGGTGAAGTGGAGCTAGTTGATAGATGAAACTTTCGCCGTATCCGGTCGGCAAAACTCAGAACACATCTTCCTTTCTGAAGAATGACTTCAGTGCCATTCTTTGTTCTTTCCTCAAAGAAATCCGCCATGGATAACTTACAAATCGTGCAATTTCACAATGTCAACACAAGGTGGCAGTACGAGATTTTAGGCCTGGGAAACATTAACGTGCCAAAAGCGGAACAAAACTACAGAGCCCCCCTAGTCCCACTCTGTCAAAAAAATGTATTATAACTATCTCGTGGCCTCAAGATAGTATCTCGTTGCCTCAAGATAGTATCTCGTGGCCTCAAGATAGTAACTCGTGGCCTCAAGATAGTAACTCGTGGCCTCAAGATAGTAACTCGTGGCCTCAAGATAGTAACTCGTGGCCTCAAGATAGTATCTCGTTGCCTCAAGATAGTATCTCGTGGCCTCAAGATAGTATCTCGTTGCCTCAAGATAGTATCTCGTGGCCTCAAGATAGTAACTCGTGGCCTCAAGATAGTAACTCGTGGCCTCAAGATAGTAACTCGTGGCCTCAAGATAGTATCTCGTGGCCTCAAGATAGTATCTCGTGGCCTCAAGATAGTATCTCGTGGCCTCAAGATAGTAACTCGTGGCCTCAAGATAGTAACTCGTGGCCTCAAGATAGTAACTCGTGGCCTCAAGATAGTAACTCGTGGCCTCAAGATAGTAACTCGTGGCCTCAAGATAGTATCTCGTGGCCTCAAGATAGTAACTCGTGGCCTCAAGATAGTAACTTGTGGCCTCAAGATAGTAACTCGTGGCCTCAAGATAGTATCTCGTGGCCTCAAGATAGTATCTCATGCCCCCCACCCCACCCCCCCCCCCAGAAATCAAGAAAAAAATATGTAATTTTCCTTAGTAAAAGCATCTTGATTTAAGAATATTTGGACTGGAAAAAAGACAGAAATAAGTAAGAAGAGGATGTTTGGCAGTGTGGTTTTACCTGTGGTGATCTAAATAGAGCACTCATTCATTGAAATAAGAATAGAGTTCTAACTCAGTAATAATATTTAAATTTCACCCATTAAAACTCTTTGGTTGATGAAAGTTTTACAGATATTGTGTCCTATCACAAGCTACTCTACTGTCAGCTCAAGCTATGGTCAAATCTGTCATGTTTCCAAGAAACAAAACATGTTTATATATATAATAGAAAAGGAACCGGCCCACGGGTGAGTCCACAACATCGAATCTGACACCCTTTTAATAAAGTTTGGACACCCCTGTCTTAAAGGGATAGTTCACACAAAAATGAAAATTAGCCCATGATTTACTCGCCTTCAAGTCATCCGAGGTGTGTATGACATTCTTCTTTCATACGAACACAATCTGAGTTATATTAAAAATGTTCTGGCTAATCCAAGCATTATAATAGCAGTAATAGTTGCTCTGTTTTTGAAGTCCATAAAAATGCATCTATACATCATATAACTGCTCCACGCGGCTCCGGGGTGTTAATAAAGGCCTTCTGAAGCAAATCGATGCGTTTGTGTAAGAAAAATATCCATATTTAAAACTTTATCAAGTAAAGTTTCAGCCGATCGCCTTCCGTATTCAATTTATGGAAAAAGTGTTGAAAGTGCCTCTGCAGCTCAAAAAGCTTAAGCCTTGTTTATACTCGACGCGTCCGCACGAGCGCGAGGGCACATCCGAAGATGAACGAGTTCTAGGAGAATCTAGCCGAGCATGACGTCTCATCACCAGCACACAGTTTGAGGTGCTTATATTTACAAAATGAGCCTACATACGCAGAAATAAGCCCTTTTAAATAAAGATCTACGTTTAATTAAAAAAAAATCATGAAACTAAATGAAAAAGTTGAGTGAAATTAGGAAATATTTAAGAGATCGTTAATTTAGTTGTGTACATGTGTGCATATATTTTGTCCTCATGTCAAGTAATATCAAGGTTTACTGAGTTTTACACGATTCTTTTGTAGTGTGGTTTTTGGTGAAGTGTCCTAAAATAAATATCATCACCTGTGTACATTAGCCCACTTCTTCTCGAGGCTGTTTCCTGACGGTTCATAGAACAATTACTCAGAGTCGTCCTCTGTCGTTTCCAAGATTAGCACAGCACCAAAAGTGGTTCCTCTATGATTGCGACGAAGAACCATTTTTGGTGCCATATAGAACCTTTTTTTTTTTGAGTGAACTGTAATGCGGTCAAGAGCTGCCTGGAACTACGTTCGCTGTGCGTCTCCCAGAAAATAATTGCACACCTCAGAATGTTCATCAGCCAATCAGATTCAAGTATTCAACGGCCCCGTAGTATAAGCAAGGAATAATTGACGACGGGCCGTTGAATTATTAGAAAAAATAATGCACACCCGAGGTGGTGATGCGGTCGTTACACCTCGGGTGTGCATTATTTTTTCTAATAATTCAATGGCCCGGAGTCAATTATTCCGCTTATACTACGGTTACCACACCTCAAGACATCGATCCGAAGATATATTTAAAGGGATTCGTCCGGTTTTTGTACTTAAATCGCTATTGTGAGTAGGACTATTTCTTCCGCGTCTCATCCAACGGCTCTTTTGCTAGTTCCGAAAGAGAGCGAGAGAGAGCATGAGAGAGAGAGAGAGAGAGAGAGAGAGAGAGAGAGAGCATGAGAGAGAGAGAGAGAGAGAGAGAGAGAGAGAGAGAGAGAGAGAGAGAGAGCTTGTGTGAATTTGGCTACCTCGCTAGTGAAAAAAATGTCATGTGTAGCCTTTAAGTTGCTACACTATATAGGTCTATAGGCTAACTGATCAAATCGTCAGGGCAGCGCTGAAAACACCTTTTTGTGCAAACTGTAGTGTACGTGTGCGAGCACATGTGATTGCAGTAATGAGACAGAAAAGCTTGTGAATGTATATATATATTCATTTAATTATTATTAAATCGTTGCATTTTTCTGTTTTTTTTCTTCTGTTTTGTTTTTTGCAATAATAAATGAAACACAAAAGCCCTTAGGCATATCTATATTATTTGTTGTACCTGCAATAATAACGGGAAAAAATCATGCAGCGGGCCTACCAGCTGTATTATATTTACTTTTTGATTCATGCTACAACTTTATTTATCATGTTTTATCTATTGAAATTAAACTGCACGCTTCCGTTAATTGTAAAATTAGACATCGAAAATGGCAGATCAAGCGCAGGGAGCTGTGTAGTGGAGATTGTCTTTTCCTGTTGGTCCCGGCCTTGATTTTCTGTGGCGTTTGAAGTTTTGTTTCCTGAGAGGATTAGGCTCCATTGTTTTCTTTCTTCTGCTGAAGGTGCCCAGTAGCTTCTTGTTTCACACTTGTGCCCTGTGACAGACATGATTGGCCTGCTCTCCAGCCCTGCTTCAGACAGTATTTGAACTGCTGTGCTTCTTAATGAATGGTTGGTGTATCTTCTGGATAACCCCACTGCCTCGCAGATGCAAGGGAGCATATTTCCGAGGTAGTTCACACCCATGGGTTTGTGAGAATACCAGAACTCTCGCCTGTCAAGCTCCTCCTATGTCGCTGTCAGAGGATGAAGATAGAAGGTGGGCATTTAGTGAGGTACTTTTTGAAACTTTTAACTGGGCAAAGGGAGTCACTTGTGTTGGCAGACATGAATCCTCGGTAGCGGTCTTTGTTGGGATCGTTGGGCTTTTTGTGGTTTTTTGTTTCTGCATTATAAGACAAGCAAACATATTTACCTCCATTTTCATCTTTTTTAATAACGAATGAATGCTGTCTTAACTCTCGATTTCCCTCACGCCCCCTCCTCGCCAGGTTCAGCTGAATGTCAAACCAGACCTTGCGAACCAGTCCGGCTGCTGTGTCTGGTGACAGATACGGAGAGTGACGAATGCGCAGTATTTCAGCAGTGGAGATGGGAGGATGATGAGTACTGACGTCTTTCCCAGCCTTTCGAAACTTTTTGAGGACGGCCCTGAATACGTCGTTATGTGGCGTTCACACCGGACGCGATTCGCGCGAATAATTCACGCTGATCGCGCGAATGTGGACGCTTGAACATTTTGAGTTTAGTCGCTTCATTCGCGCGTGAAATTCGCGTGTGACAACTACACAACAGACGCGCATTCGCGTCATGGGAGGGGCTTCTAGATGAGCCTAGATGAGCCAGCTCGTCTCGGTCACTTGACGTCTTTTTTGTAAAAAATACTACTATGTGACAAAACGTAGTTTAAAGACTTTTTCAGGCGATAATATAGTTGTTTAAAGCTCAAATCTGTGGTTAATTTATAAAAAAGAGAGCCTATTTGAGCATTTTATCTGGCGTTTTCGGAGTTGTGAGATCCAGGCGATCAGTGACATTCAGCGCTCGTTTACCCGGCGAGACCCGCCTTTCCTCGGCTAGTCCTTCTCACATTTGCCGCTGGCTCTGGCTCTTTTTTTCTGCTCCTGTCTCGTTGTGAAATGGCTGACATAGATTTTGTTGACAGGGTAACTCACTTTCTTCCAAGCAAGATCCTTTTTATTCCTTTATTCCTTTTATTCCTGTTCCTGTAGTGATAGGATGATGTATCATACAGCTCCGGGTATCCACATACGGCCACGATTATCTTGTCCTCCATTGTTGTTGGGATTTCTGCCTCCGCTTGTAAATGCGTCACTACTAGAGCAAGCTCGTGATTGGTTAACGCGGCGCGAAATATCCGTCAAAGTTCCGATTTTTCAACTTGAGCGATTTGAGCGAATCGCTCGTTCAAAACGCTCAATTCGCGTCATTCTCGCCGCCTCAATCGCGCGAATCACGCCGCAGAATGCTAGAATGCCGTCTCTGCATTGACTTAACATGTAAATCACTCGTGAACGAAATGTGAACGCAGCATTAGATGACTTAAATCCCGATTGACCAATGATGTCGTATTTGGATATATAGCGGTTCAGTCCAGCTCTAAGGGAAATAAAACTTGACACTGAATACTCTGCGCCGGATGCGTTTCGGACAGTGGCATAGAAAGCTGGCAGCAGGGTATTTAAAGTGGATGCCCCCTCTCTCTCTACCTCATCCAGAGACATTTTGGCTTTAAGCCAGTCGTTAAACACATTAACTGCCCAAGCTGTTGTTTTTTGTGTGTTTTCTTCGTGTTTTTCTCCCTCGAGTATGTCTAGCTGTTCTTCGTTAATCATTTTATGTCTTTTGTTGTTGCCGGCTGCCTTTGATGTTCGCTTCCGTTTATGTTGTTCTTCATCTGGACTGTCTAATACTGCTGCCGCCCAGTTGTTGAATGTTTTATAGTCCCCGTAAATATTAAAATTAACTTTAGGAAATGTTTTTTTTTTTTTTAGTCCTGTAATTTCCGTTATTACAGTTAACTATGCGAAGTGATATGGAACTGTAATGCGGTCAAGAGCTGCCTGGAACTACGTTCGCTGTGCGTCTCCCAGAAAATAATTGCACACCTCAGAACGTTCATCAGCCAATCAGATTCAAGCATTCAACGGCCCCGTAGTATAATATAAAATAAAACATATATAAGAGTTCAGGATTCTCACACATTGTTGCATACAATCTCCAATTCTGCACCGGGATGAAGAGAGAAAAAAAGTCTTGGCTTTGAATTCTTCCAAACGCTGGCGTGCGAAGCGGTGTCCGGTTTCCCTCTCAGGTTTCATTGGGTGTTACTGTATAACCTGTAAGGTGAGGCCAGGGTTGCCAACTCTCACGCTTTCAGGCTCTTTCTAATGGTCTCACGCTGCCCAACTTAATCTCACGCCAAATTGCCAAACCTGCTTTTGATATCAAACAAAGTCTACGTTGAAAAACGGAGTTGTGACATGCTTTCATCTCCCGGTGGCGGAGACTTCTAGCGCTGTGTCAATACATTTGAATGGCTTAAAAAGCAACATGGTATTACTGGTTAATCCTTATTAACAAATACATACATACATACCATTTTGGAACTGTAATCCTTATTAACAAATATATACAAAGGCAATTTGGAAACTATGTATAAAAGCTGCTCCAGTCACATGAAAGTAACAAGAATAAATATTGATTCAGTGCGGTCTTTGTTTCTCATTGACGCTTGAACTTCCCCTTTAAATAACGCAACACTATGCCCTGACACTATTAGAGCTGAATGAATCGATTCAGCTTTCAACACCACCCGTAAAGATGCATTCAATTCAACAAAGCGGTTTAATAAAGGATAATAAATATATAATACAGCCCCTCAACAACCCCTGGGAAACGCCTGATTTTGCAGTGTCATTGTTGCAGATGTTAAATGCCATTGCTAAAGTAATAACAGTAAATGATGCATAATTACATGCAACTAACCCTCAACCAAACCATAACCCTATAGTAAGCACATGTGCAGGGTTTCTGCAGGTACAGACCTTTTTAAGACCAATTAAAGGAAGGGAACAACATGTCAATATGTTCAGGAAGCACAGAGTGAGTTGTATAAGCAACATTATTTATTCCCAGCAGATTTCCATGACGTTTTAATAAATTTGACCAAACAAAAACTTAAAGTTTGAACAGCTCTGCTCCCAAACACTAAAATATGGAAATAACTTTGACTGAACCTTCTCTACACTGCAAACAAGTGGTTCTTTTTCAGCTTATTCCCCGTATCCCCCAGAGTTAGATCAGTCCATTCTCATCTCCGTGCCATAACTCTGCCTGACGCACCCACCGCTAGCCTAGCTTAGCACAAATACTGGAGGTAAACGGCTCCAGCTAGCCTAGCTTAGCACAAAGACTGGAGGTAAACGGCTCCAGCTAGCCTAGCTTAGCACAAAGACTGGAGGTAAACGGCTCCAGCTAGCCTAGCTTAGCACAAAGACTGGAGGTAAACGGCTCCAGCTAGCCTAGCTTAGCACAACCTGCTTACACGCGCTGGGGACTATTTTCAGGCGCTGTGTAATATCATTGCGCCGCTGCACTCATGGGACGGCTAAGAAAATGTGTGATAAGAAAAGTAAGAATAAACAGCTCTTGACTATTATGCAGGAATGAGAGTATAGTCCCTAGCCATATCAGCCTAGAAAATCACAACTTTTCTTAGTACACGATGTAACTATACACATCACAACATGTAAATAGGAAAATGTTGGCGTTATTTTGTCACTTATTGAGTAGTAGGCTAGCTGGAGCAGTCTTTGTGCTAAGCTAGGCTAGCTGGAGCCGTTTACCTCCAATCTTTGAGCTAAGCTAGGCTAGCTGGAGCCGTTTACCTCCAGTCTTTGAGCTAAGCTAGCTAGCTGGAGCCATTTACCTCCAGTCTTTGAGCTAAGCTAGGCTAGCGGTGGGTGCGTCAGACAGAGTTATGGCACGGAGATGAGAATGGGATGTATGGACTGATCTAACTCTGGGGGATACAGTGAATAAGCTAAAGTCATAAAAAGTTGGCGTGTTCCTTTAAGGGCACTGCCTTTTTAAGACATGTGCATGCAAGTGTGGGCATGCATATTAGCTATGGCTGTTCTGGTTCCTCCCCTTACGAAAATTAACCATGGTTTTACTACAAATAAAACCAAAAAAACATGGTTATTGTAGTTAAACCATGGTAACCACAAATTAACCATGGTTTTGCTACTCTAACCATAGTTTAACCATGGTATTTGTGGTAAAACTGTGGTTATATAAATGGTAATCAATTAGCCAAAAAACCATGGTTACTACACTTTTACTTTAATAAAACCTATATATATAAGCTAAAGTCATAAAAAGTTGGCGTGTTCCTTTAAGGGCACTGCCTTTTTAAGACGTGTGCATGCAAGTGTGGGCATGCATATTAGCTCTGGCTGTTCTGGTTCCTCTGTTGACACACATTGCACTCACCTGACAAAGAGTATCGCTACCTTAAGGCTACATTATACAACTTTTTTGTTTGAAATATTACAATGTAAATAATGAGTGAGTACATACAACCATCCTTTCTCTAAAACACTACAATAATTATTTATATTTTAGAGCTGTCAGGACAGATTTCATAACTACATACATGCGTGTTTACATTATATAAGCCTAAATAAAGAAAAGAAGGGTGAATTAACCTCGAAACGAAAAGTTTGCAAACAAAAAGCATAATTTTATTCTTATTTTTTTCACTTATAATTGTCACGTATGTGGCTGTAATGAAGCATACAAAGGATATCCATAAAAACAGACTAAAATCCATCTACGATTGGATACCGGACAAAGGAACAGAATGAAACTCGGGGCTTAAATACATGGGGAACGTAATCAAACTGAACAGAAACAGGTGTGAGGCAGTCAAGGAAACTAACTATGAACTTCTGTATGACATAGATATAATAAACTTGGGTACGACATGTATCTATGTAAACTGCGATGATGACACCTTTTAAATTGTAGGCTATACGGCACAAATTAGTATAGAAATGGGGTCAAGCGCGCCACCACTGGACTCTAGTGGAGACGTATTCTCTGAGTGACCAATCACGGTTCTCTGTTTGGCAATCCTATGGATGAGTCTGGGTTTGGCAGTTGCCAGGACAACAGGACTTGCATGACTGCATTGTGCCAATTGTAAAGTTTGGTGGAGGGGGGATTATGGGGTGGGGTTGTTTTTCAGGGGTTGGGCTTGGCCCCTTAGTTCCAGTGAAAGACACTCTTAATGCTTCACAAGACATTTTGGACAATTTCATGCTCCCAACTTTGTGGGAACAGTTTGGGGACGGCCCCTTCCTGTCCCAACATGACTGACCAGTGCACAAAGCGTCGCTCCATAAAAAAAAATTAAAAAAAATAAAAAAAATTAAAAAAAACCTGTTAATTCAGAAGTCACTAAATTAAGCACATTTTACAGTGCTGTTAACTGTAGTCTACTTTACCAAGAAATACTATTAAAATCTCCCCCAGGACAGTTCAATTGTTTATAATAATATAATATAATATAATATAATATAATATAATATAATATAATATAATATAATATAATATAATATAATATAATAAACAGACGAGCTACTGGAGCTCAAACTGCTCAAGAAGTTAATGCTGGTTCTGATAGAAAGGGCTCAGAATACACAGAGCATCTCAGTTTGTTGTGTATGGGGCTGCACAGCCGCTGACCAGTGCCCATGCTGACCCCTGTCCACCGCCCAAAGCACCAACAGTGGCACGAGCATCAGAACTGGACCACGGAGCAATGGAGAAGGTGGCCTGGTCTGATGATCACGTGTTCTTCTACATCAAGAGTGCAAAACAGACAAAAAAAACTCACACACACACACACAAAAACACAATTAGCTTTTGGAATGACACGCATTAATTTGTGTGTGTGTGAGAGAGTTTTTTTTTGTCTGTTTTGCACTCTTGATGTTTTAGAGATTCACCCCTTCACTGTTGAGTCCTTTTTTTCTGCATCCTGGCTGATTTGTAGATTGTATGCACAAAAAAAAAACAATTTCCCATTCATTTCCTATAGGGGTCATTTTTGACCCGAAGGTTCTGAGTGTGACTATTTTTTTTACGACCACTTAGACTTTTCAAATCCTGTCCCCAATTTTTTGGGGTGTTAATTTACCAAGTACCAATAAAGTCACCAAGTTTCGGACCATTCCGATGAAGCTACGATTTTTTAAGATCCACTATAGTGGTAAAAATGATCTCATTTAAAAAATTGCTTTTATGAGGCCTAGGCTTGACTCTAAAATTAAATACAGCTTAAAACATTTTTATTTTATTTTATTATATATATATATATATAATTGTTTTATTATATTCAATGGGAAAAATGGGTCATAATTATTGCATAAATATTAATTATAAATCATAAAATTATCTCAAAACACCAAAAAAGAAAAGAAAAAATATTATTGAACAAAAATATATTTCTTTGATTTTACTCAAATCTTTTTTATCTTAATCCCGCCCTCCAGGTCATTTTTGACCCGAAGGTCCTGAGTGTGACCCATAAATGGTTAAATCTCCCCTGCATTTGGATCCGGTCTCTCTGCCTGCCGTCTTTGATTTCCCTTGTGTTCCGTGACAGGCTATGCATTGTGGGATTGAATGAGTGCAATAGATAATCTCCACTATCGTTTTGGACAACTGACCGTTTTAAAACAGGTCTCCTAAAGTTGACCTCCATCGGCCACTGTTTGATAATAGAGACTCCCCATCATTCACTGCTCCTAAAGATGAACGTTATGTCTCTCTGAAGGCAGCGGTGTGTGCCAGAGAGCGCACGGCCCTCAGATGGACTTTAAACAAGGAACTGCAGAAACACACCCTTACTGTGCTTCACAGTCACTCACGTCACTTTGCTCTATCAAAAAATAAATAAAGATATGTCTTTTATGGGACAATTTTACAACAGAAAATTACACATTAACTGTCATTCAGTGCAACATGACAACGGTCTCGTTAATCAATGACACCGGTCTTGTAGCCTTGGTGAGAGAGATACAGAGAGAGAGAGAGAGAGAGAGAGAGAGAGAGAGAGAGAGAGAGAGAGAGAGAGAGAGAGAGAGAGAGAGAGAGAGAGAGAGAGAGAGAGAGAGAGAGAGAGAGAGAGAGAGAGGATATAAGCAGTCAGTTAAAAACAGATATCATGAAGTGAGCAACATGAAGCCATTCACTGCCTTATAAACTGGCATATGGTTTGCCAAAAGGTTAGTATAATTAAAGATATTGGATTAATCCAAGTCATGCTAAGAGATTTTGAAAGCATACTAATTTAAATAAATGCTGCCCAGTCATTTGTGAACAAAACATAATGCCATCTCAGGGGATTGTACTGTGATTATCACCTCAGGGAATTGACCTATGTTTGTCAAATGTAAAGCACAAAGCAGCCATTGGTGTTTCGAAAGACACACCTATTCCTATGTTTGCATGTATATATTCATTAGACTTGCTTCTGTCATATATCACAATGGTCAATGTTGGTTGCATATTGCCTCTGATGTGGCTGAGGGGTGGAACTAATTATGCAAAATGAGAAAAAAGGTTTGGCTCAAAACGTACTTTACACTGCAAGCTTGTCATGGCAAAGCAGAGCTTGACAATGCATTGGAAATACTACTAACAGCAGAAATATGGAAGATCGAAGGTAAAATACCAGTGCAATGTTATTATATAGCACTATTATATATGATATTATTATAGCTTGATCTCTTCTGTTTTAATTTGTGTATTGAAAGTTGTAATTCGTACTGTATAGTTAAAGGAGAACGGTGATTTTTTAAGTTAATCTTATGCCTTTGTGAGTACTGTCTATATAACAAAACAAAAGAAAAACGGATTGGTGCTTGCAACACGGAGCTGTTACAGTTTAAGCTCCCACTCAGCTAACACGAGAGTTATGGGGCATATACATAAAGAGTGTCTTTGTGCCTCTTAACAGACACAAAATGCAATTAAAACGTCTGTCCAACATGAACAGGGCCCTTACATGACAACGAGATGCGTTTAGCCACTTAGCCATTGTTTAAACCAGGGGTGTCTTTTAAAGGGGGCCAGATTCGATGTTGTGGACATACCCGGGGACCGGTCCCTTTTCTATTATATATATAAATATATATATACACATATATATGACATGTTTTGTTCCTTGGAAACATGACCAATTTGACAAAAGCTTGAGCTGACAGTAGAGTAGCTTGAGATAGGATGTGTATAGATATTTAACAATATCTGTATCAACCAAAAAGTTTTAATGGGTGAAATTTAAATATAATTTCTGAGTTAGAACTCTACAGGGAGTGCAGAATTATTAGGCAAGTTGTATTTTTGAGGATTAATTTTACAACATTAATAATTAAACAACAACCATGTTGTCAATGAACACAAAAAACTCATTAATATATATTTTTGGAAGTAGTTTTTAGTTTTAGCTATTTTAGGGGGATATCTGTGTGTGCAGGTGACTATTACTGTGCATAATTATTAGGCAACTTAACAAAAAACAAATTTATACCCATTTCAATTATTTATTTTTACCAGTGAAACCAATATAACATCTCAACATTCACAAATATACATTTCTGACATTCAAAAACCAAACAAAAACAAATCAGTGACCAATATAGCCACCTTTCTTTGCAAGGACACTCAAAAGCCTGCCATCCATGGATTCTGTCAGTGTTTTGATCTGTTCACCATCAACATTGCGTGCAGCAGCAACCACAGCCTCCCAGACACTGTTCAGAGAGGTGTACTGTTTTCCCTCCTTGTAAATCGCACATTTGATGATGGACCACAGGTTCTCAATGGGGTTCAGATCAGGTGAACAAGGAGGCCATATCATTAGATTTTCTTCTTTTATACCCTTTCTTGCCAGCCACGCTGTGGAGTACTTGGACGCGTGTGATGGAGCATTGTCCTGCATGAAAATCATGTTTTTCTTGAAGGATGCAGACTTCTTCCTGTACCACTGCTTGAAGAAGGTGTCTTCCAGAAACTGGCAGTAGGACTGGGAGTTGAGCTTGACTCCATCCTCAACCCGAAAAGGCCCCACAAGCTCATCTTTGATGATACCAGCCCAAACCAGTACTCCACCTCCACCTTGCTGGCGTCTGAGTCGGACTGGAGCTCTCTGCCCTTTACCAATCCAGCCACGGGCCCATCCATCTGGCCCATCAAGACTCACTCTCATTTCATCAGTCCATAAAACCTTAGAAAAATCAGTCTTGAGATATTTCTTGGCCCAGTCTTGACGTTTCAGCTTGTGTGTCTTGTTCAGTGGTGGTCGACTTTCTGCCTTTCTTACCTTGGCCATGTCTCTGAGTATTGCACACCTTGTGCTTTTGGGCACTCCAGTGATGTTGCAGCTCTGAAATATGGCCAAACTGGTGGCAAGTGGCATCTTGGCAGCTGCACGCTTGACTTTTCTCAGTTCACGGGCAGTTATTTTGCGCCTTGGTTTTTCCACACGCTTCTTGCGACCCTGTTGACTATTTTGAATGAAACGCTTGATTGTTCGATGATCACGCTTCAGAAGCTTGGCTATTTTAAGACTGCTGCATCCCTCTGCAATATATCTCACTATTTTTGACTTTTCTGAGCCTGTCAAGTCCTTCTTTTGACCCATTTTGCCAAAGGAAAGGAAGTTGCCTAATAATTATGCACACCTGATATAGGGTGTTGATGTCATTAGACCACACCCCTTCTCATTACAGAGATGCACATCACCTAATATGCTTAATTGGTAGTAGGCTTTCCAGCCTATACAGCTTGGAGTAAGGCAACATGCATAACGAGGATGATGTGGTCAAAATACTCATTTGCCTAATAATTCTGCACTCCCTGTATTCTTATTTAAATGTAATAAGTGCTCTATTTAGATCACCACAGGTAAAACCACACTACAAAAAATACTTTCTTTCTTGGTATTTCTGTCTTTTTTCCAGTCCAAATATCCAAAAATTCTTAAATCAAGATGCTTTTACTAAGGAAAATTACTTTTTTTTTTCTTGATTCCTGGGGGAAAAAATCTGAATGAATTGAGTTTTTGCTTGAAACAAACTAAATGATCTGCCAGTGGATTAGAAAAATAATCTAAATAATAATAATTCCAAACAGAAACATTATTTTTCTTACCCCATTGGCAGATATATTTGCTTGTTTTAACCAAAAACTCACTTCAATTTCATTTTATTTTCCAGAAAATAAGAAAAATATCTAATGTCATTGAACTGATCTAGTAAATGCATCTTGATTTAAGAATTTTTAGATATATTTATACTAGAAACAAGACAGAAATACTAAAATGACAGCATTTTTTTCATTGCACACATGATTCTATATCTAGAGTGGCTTTAAGGTATTTAGTCTTTAAACATATAAATACAAATGCACAAAACTGCAAGTTTATGACAAAAATAGTCTGTAATTTGGCCTTTATTACTAATTTAATACATGTCTACATTACAAATGAAATCAAATGAGATATTAACCTACATTTCTGACAGGTTACCACGGTTACAGGCAGTGTTGCCACAGTAAACCCATGATAAATGTTGGTCAATTGTTGTTTAACTGGATTTAAATTAAATCACAGAGAGAGTCACAGCTCGTACATGCATTTGGCAGACGCTTTTATCCAAAGCAACTTACAGTGCACTAATTACAGGGACAATCCCCCTGGAGCAACATGGAGTAAAGTGCCTTGCTCAAGGACACACTGGTGGTGACCGCTGGGATCAAACCAGCAACCTTCTGCATATCAGTTCAGTGGTTTAACCCACTGGACCACCATCTCCATCTCGTACCGGAGACCTCTGCGCCAAACTCTTCTCACGGGCTGTTTAGTGGGCGCGTGAACGAGACACTCGGCGGGTAAACACATTTTGTTCAGAGTCAGAGCCATAAACAGTAAAAGAGCTCGTGAGTTGCACACATAGGTTGCGCAGAGCACAAGTGGCGCTTTTGGTGCGTTAATGTTTCCCAGGCCTAAAATCTCGTACTGCCACCTTGCGTTGACATCGTGAAACTGCACGATTTGTAAGTTATCCGTGGCGGGCCACATATAATATATTTTAATAGACAAGCTGCGGGCCGTTTGAAATTCATCCCCGGGCCGCATTTGGCCCGCGGGCCGGACTTTGGACACCCCTGGGTTAAACTCACCGAGATAGTGTTTTAGACGGCTAGCTGTAGTCTCGCACTGAGAACTCAGTTGCTAAACTCATCTCGTTGTCATGTAAGGGCCCTGTTCATGTTGGATTGCATTTTGTGTCTGTTAAGAGGCACAAAGACACTCTTTATGTATATGCCCCCATAACTCTCGTGTTAGCTGAGTGGGAGCTTTAACTGTAACAGCTCCATGTTGTAAGCACTAATCCGGTTCGTTTTTATTTTCTATTGACAGTACTCACAAAGGCATAACGATCAAGATTCACCAGAGTTCTCCTTTAACTCTTCAGTTTAGTTGTTATTGTTGCACCTCATCAGGATTACCTTGCTTGTGTATCAGTGCCAAATGTTCATTCATCTGGATGCTTCATTACATACACATGCTTGCTTTCTCTTTTTAGTCAAGTGCAAACAAATGCTGGATGCAGATCTTTTCGTTCACTTGCCATATTCACCATTGTGCTGATCTTGTTCCTGTGTTACTACACCCTCGTCTATGAAAACTCACACACCTGGATGCCAACCAGTGGACTATTTCTTCCAGAGACCGCCAATAGGACAGCCAACGTTACGCTGACTACAGTATCAGCAGGGATTTCTGCTAAACCGTGGAAGCCTCCAGAACCATATTATGTGGCTTACCCAAACAAATATAGTTTCATTGTGAATGAGCCAGAGAAGTGCCAGAAGGAAAATGCTTTCGTGGTTTTGATTATACCAGTGGCTCCAAGCAATGCGGCCACTCGGGACGCCATCCGTTCAACGTGGGGTTCGGAGAGGTTAGTGGGGGACAAGGTAGTGAGCATCTTGTTTCTCTTGGGTCTGCCCACTTCACAAGACAGCGAAAAGCTTCAAGGGGATTTGTTGCAGGAAAGCGAGAAGCATCATGACATCTTACAAAGTGATTTCTGGGACAGTTACTACAATCTCACCATTAAGACAGCGATGATGCTCGAATGGCTGTCGACTTATTGTAAGAACACGTCCTTCGCGATGAAGGTCGACTCGGATATATTTCTCAACGTGAAAAACTTAGTGAATTTGCTTCTGTCTGCACCAAAGCAAAACTATATGAGTGGACTTGTGGCCAGGAATGCATGGGTATTGAGAAACCCCCGTTCTAAATGGTATCTTCCATTTTCCGTTTACGGCCCAGCTCAATATCCCCCCTACGCTCTGGGATTGGGATATGTGTTTTCTCTGGACCTGACAGGTAAGCTTGTTGAAGCAGCACAACTTGTCAAACCAGTTTACATTGAGGATGTATTTGTAGGGTTATGCATGCAGCATCTGGGCATCGCTCTGACTGATCCGCCTGATGGAAGCTTATTCAACGTCTTCCCTGTCGATTATAACCGCTGCCGCTATTCAAAACTCATCGCCACAACGACACGAAGCTTGGGAGACCAAGTCCAGTTTTGGAGGAATTTACAGACACCTGGTCCGTATTGCTAACAACAAAGAGCTGAATTTGTGTAATGGTCACATGATGCGACCAACAAAGCTTGAAAAACAAAACCAACTAAGACGAGGAACGGCCAAATGACCGAGTTAAGACATTTTTTTATATTTTGGCAAAAACAATGGCTCATAATTTTCAAGGGTCAGCTGGTCAAGCTCTTCAAAAAAAATCAATAGATACTGTATGCAAAGAAAGAGGGTAAGATATATGTGAAACAAATTATATTGCTATGGATTTGAAAAGAGGTGATGGAATTAATAGCTTTAATTAATTAATAATGTATATATGCAAATAAATGCCCTGAAAACTGAAATGATTTTCAAAGTGACTCTTCATTGGTGTTTCAATTCTTCCCGTTTAATGCTAATTGTAGACCAACATATTGCCAAAGGTTTTGGGAGACCTGCCTTTACATGCACATGAACTTCCCATTCTTAATCCGTAGGGTTTAATATGGAGTCGGCCCACCCTTTGCAGCTCTAACAGCTTCAGCTCTTCTGGGAAGGGAGTGTGGGAGTGTGTTTATGGGAATTTTTCTAGAAGCGCATGTGTGAGGTCAGGCACTGATGTTGGGCGAGAAGGCCTGGCTCTCAGTCTCCGCTTTAATTCATCCCAAAGGTGTTCAATCGGGTCGAGGTCAGGACTCAAGTTCCTCCACACCAAACTCGCTCATCCATGTGTTTATGGGCGGACGCTTTGTGCACTGGTCAGTCATGTCGGGACAGGAAGGGGCCGTCCCCAAACTGTTCCCACAAAGTTGGGAGCATGAAATTGTCCAAAATGTCATGGTGAAGCATTAAGAGTTCCTTTCACTTGGAACTAAGGGGCCAAGCCCAACCCCTGAAAAACAACCCCACCCCATAATCCCCCCTCCACCAAACTTTACACTTGGCACAATGCAGTCAGGCAAGTCCCGTTGTCCTGGCAACCGCCAAACCCAGACTCATCCATGGGATTGGCAGACAGAGAAGCGGGATTGGTCACTCAGGGAACACGTCTCCACTGCTCTAGAGTCCAGTGGCGGCGCGCTTTACCCCACTGCATCCCACGCTTTGCATTGCACTTGGTGATGTAAGGCTTGGATGAGCTGCTCGGCCATGGAAACCCATTCCATGAAGCTCTACACACTGTTCTTGAGCTCATCTGAAGGCCACAGAAGTTTGGAGGTCTGGAGCTCTTGACTCTATTGAACTATTGACTTCGGTGACCCTCAGCATGCGCTGACCCAGCTCTGTGATTTCACTTCGTGGCTGAGTTGCTGTTGTCCCCAATCGCTTCCACTTTGTTATAATCCCACTAACAGTTGAGCGTGGAATATTTAGTAGTGAGGAAATGTCCCGAATGGACTGATTGCACAGGTGTCCAGCGATCACGGCCCCACGCTTGAGTTCTCTGAGCTCCTGAGAGCGGCCCATTCTCTCACTAATGTGTGTAGGAGCGTCTGCAGGCCTAGTGCTTGATTTATACACCTGTGGCCATGGAAGTGTATATGTAATTGTCGAAGATGAGTCATTTTAGTTGTGGGTTCTATTTGGACATTTTTTACAATTTCATGGTTTACAATCTGACCAAAGGTTAATTGACTCTTATTACTACACTCAGAAAGGTTTCAATAGGAGGTTTCAGCAGCGATGATGTAGTAGGAGAACCATTGTTTGGTTCCCCAAAGAACCTTTCAGTGAAGAGGCTTTGTAGGTTGGAAAGGTTTCATGAATGTTAAAGGTTCTTCATGAAACCGTGTTTCCACCGCAGGAACTTTTCCCAGGAACAAGGGACTTTTTATTTTTCTAAACACGTGTGAGAGGGGAATTTGTAGCTGTAGATCATATCCACACATGTGTACCAATACATTTGAAGTCACAGAGAAAAATATTTTAGGAGTTGTAAACTTGTAGACTTTTTTTCTCACTTACAAACACAACGCAACAGTTACACCTTCACACACTCTTCACTGCAGGCGCACAAATCTTATTCTAAGATTGTAAGACTACCATGTGGACCATGTTTTTCTTTTCTTTTTTGGTTTGGTTTGTTTTTGGTGGATGATAACATTTATAGAAATACAATATAGGCTTTATAAAATGTTAATTAACCTGCTCTGTGACACACTGCAGCTAATGGGCAAATAATATCTCTTTACTTTACTATTGCTACAAGCACGCCAGGCTCCACCCTCTCCCAGACACAACGCTCCCAATCACCTGAATACTGAGCACACACACCTGCACGTCATCTGCACTGCAATCACCACTGCACATAAGCCCCACGCTCACACTCAGTCACTGTCTGGTATCGTTTGCACATGTACACGCTATTGCCAGCTTCCACGGACTCACATGCTAACCTACCTGATCTCCTGTGTCTCCTCGTCTCGTCCCGTCTCCTGGTTCCTTGTCTCCTTCGCTCCATCGTCTCCTTCTGATCTACAATCAACAAACGTATCGTATCACCCATTGCCTCTCCATATACCTGAACTGCCATTCCTGATACTCACCTTATCAGCTCACTCCTGGTTACCCAATAAACTCTGCCAACTGCCGTCTGTTCTCCGTGTCACCTCTGTTTGTAACAACTATGATATTTCTATTATGTTATCATCCACCAAAAAAAGAAAAGAAAAACATGGTACACATGGTAGTCTTTGGGTGCATAAGTTACTTGATCCGATGCTGACCTGTGAAGACCCTGTTCTGTCATTTTTCTAGAAGGTAAAGCTGAGAAAATAAGGAATACATTACTTAATATGAGAGAATATTTAATTATGAGACAATTGGATAGCAAACTTAAAAGTACAGATAGGCTAGTGTTAGCGTTACATTTTGTGAAACAAGAAAGGCTAACCCAACTAAGAAGCAATGATTACCATCTTAGTTGACCAGTGCACTTAATAAAACTACTTAGACAAATGTATAACGGTGAGTGATTGCAGGGGGAGAGAGAAAAAAACATGCCTTTCCAGGACTCAGTTTTTATCAAAAGTTTGGGCTGAGTTTGCATCTGTTAGGGGAGGAGTCCCAATTTGACCTATTGTTCATAAATGACCAGCACAAATAGAAGATGCCGCTCGTTGACTGAAGTGCCTGTTCTTTGGCCTGATGCCCTTTACTTTTCACATGCCTGTTCATATCTGTCACACCTTGATGGGCACATGAGCTCTCCTGCAGGGGCGCCGCTAGCAATTTTGGGCCCTATGAAAGAATTTAATGTTGGGCCCTCTACCACACCAACCTAGCTATCCAAAATCTTTGTCTGCAATTTAATAATACTGACCAATTAAGCTCCGCTCGCTCAACCCAGAATGCCCCAATTGGCTGATGAAACATTGATTAAAATTAAGATACAATTTATAAAAAAACAAAACTTAATGAAGTGGTCACAATCATGTCTGATCAACTCAATCGTCAATGGTCACAATCATGTCTGTTCATCTTATGATGTGTCCTATCTCATGCTGTTCACTTTTCATAATCGACATAGATTGACAACATAGACATAAAAAACAACATTATAATATTTAAACATAAATATAAAAATAAATACCTTAATGGCTGCAACAATTATAGCACAGAGAAATTTAATATCGGAGTGGGATATGAGTGAACATAGTTTTTACCGGTGAGCGTGAGTGGTTCATGAGTGGAGCGTTTTGCGGGATTTTGCCGGAAATGCGCCATCTTTTTTTAATATTTGTAACTCTTTGGTAGATTATACATTTATAATACATTACTACTAGTACCGTTACTACTAATAAAACCGATCTCTGGGGGCCCCAAAAGTGTGTGGGCCCTTAGAATTGAACTAACTTTCCCCCCCTTAGCTGCGCCCCTGCTCTCCTGTCTGCTGTAGTAGGAGCTGGTAGTGCCTATGGCGATTAATGGCCATGTGGTTGACCACTCACTTTTAAAAGTACACCTATAGGTGCTGCTCCACTTAATGCTTTCTTCTTCCCTGTTTTGTCATCCCCTCTTCCACTGTCTCCTCCTCTGATCTGGCACTCTTTTTAAGGGGCTGACCCTTTGGAGCCCAGAATGAAATACTCTTGCTTTTCCCCTGATATCTTTAATAAGACAAATGCAGTGATTAAATGTATGCATCACCAGGATATAAAACATTACTGAAACGTGGCGATCTGCTTTAAGTCTTAACACAGCTGAAAAGAGTATTAGTTCATGATCATTTGAAATAAAATAAAATACGTCTCCAGTTCTTTCCTTATTTTCAGGAAGCCTAAGCTAAAGCTTCTGGTTACAAAAGCAGCTGGAGAGTTTTTGACTACATCAATAATAACTGGGGGGTTGAAGTGTGAACCATTTAGGGTTTATTTGTGCAAAATCCACATTCAAAGTAATTACAATTAATCAGAGACCACTGATGTCTCCTCATTAGCATAATGCCAACGGTAACATTTTTTATCTATAGCATTAGTTATGAAAAATAGCATCCTACACATAGAAACTATAGCCACCACAACATGCCACAGATGTGATATAAACCTTAGTGAAAACCCTATTCCCTTATCTTATATTCTATTATAAATGTATATACTATAAATCTATTATAAAGCTAATCAACATGTAGGCTACAGTAGAATGTGAGATCTACTAAAGGTGGTCATGAGTAGTTTATTAAAACGCTTATTGTTCTGTTGGTGCAGGAGGATGTTTTCTCAGACTCAGTTTTGCGATAGGTACGGCTCACACATATTTTGGAGCGTTTATGGAGTTTATGGTTATTCGCGCGATATGCATGCACAATTAAATGAACCGGGCTTCAGTCATGTTGGGCAGATAATTGGCTTTATGCACAGCTGCACTACTTCCTGAACTTCAGCCAGCTCCTTTGTTTCCTGTCTGCCATTATTGGACAAACTGATTAATCCAGGTGTGCCTGACCTCTGTAGTCACAACAACAATAATCAGACACACCTGGATTAATCAGTTTGTCCAATAATGGCAGACAGGAAACAAAGGAGCTGGCTGAAGTTCAGGAAGTAATGCAGCTGTGCATAAAGCCAATTGGTCCGTTCCGTTTGTACGGGAACTTGTGCTTATAAAAGCTCACAACGCGCGATGTATAATTCATATCCTGATTCATGTTTCCATTAACCATGTTAATGTAGGTGTTTGTAGGCTACTTGCTTGAATTGTATATTAATTCAGTCCCTCCAGAAAAACTTGATTATGCGATCGCATGATTTAATGCATAATCAGCCAAAGGGCCGCATTTTTTCAAACACGCCTCACTTTCGCCGCATAAATTGCCTATTTCCATGTGCAAAATATGCAGGCTAGCATGATTTCATAATCCCTGCATTTTCGTTGCAAAAAAGTCATATATATATTAGCAGAAAGTTGAAAAATGTTTGTTTACTTCACACAAGAGCCGCCATTTCCGCCTGTTGCCATGGGAACGATTTGAAGTGACGTAATTACCCGACGCGAACGTCATCGAAAAGCTGCAAACCCCGCGGAGAAACCATAGATATCAGTGAAACCATGATGAAGCGCAAACTCCCATTGGCCAACAAAAATAACAGCAAACGATCTGATTGGCCGAAATTCTCTGCTCTCTGAACCGCTGCCTCACAGATGCACAAATCTCTTTTGCTCTACATTGTCACTTGAAAGCGAAAAAACTGCGTTTGAGACTCGCAGCAGCAGATTGCAAAGCAGTTTCCCGGTGTGATGACCGATTTCAAAAAACAGCATCATGAAGCTTCGAAGCGTTATGAATCAGTGAGTCGATTCAGTGGTTGGAGCGTTATGAATCAGTGAGTCGATTCAGCGGTTTGAAGCGTTATGAATCAGTGAGTCGATTCAGCGGTTTAGAGCGTTATGAATCAGTGAGTCGATTCAGCGGTTTGAAGCGTTATGAATCAGTGAGTCGATTCAGCGGTTTGAAGCGTTATGAATCAGTGAGTCGATTCAGCGGTTTGAAGCGTTATGAATCAGTGAGTCGATTCAGCGGTTTGAAGCGTTATGAATCAGTGAGTCGATTCAGCGGTTTGGAGCGTTATGAATCAGTGAGTCGATTCAGCGGTTGGAAGCGTTATGAATCAGTGAGTCGATTCAGCGGTTGGAAGCGTTATGAATCAGTGAGTCGATTCAGCGGTTTGAAGCGTTATGAATCAGTGAGTCGATTCAGTGGTTTGAAGCGTTATGAATCAGTGAGTCGATTCAGCGGTTGGAAGCGTTATGAATCAGTGAGTCGATTCAGCGGTTTGAAGCGTTATGAATCAGTGAGTCGATTCAGCGGTTTGAAGCGTTATGAATCAGTGAGTCGATTCAGCGGTTTGAAGCGTTATGAATCAGTGAGTCGATTCAGCGGTTTGGAGCGTTATGAATCAGTGAGTCGATTCAGCGGTTGGAAGCGTTATGAATCAGTGAGTCGATTCAGCGGTTGGAAGCGTTATGAATCAGTGAGTCGATTCAGCGGTTTGAAGCGTTATGAATCAGTGAGTCGATTCAGCGGTTTGAAGCGTTATGAATCAGTGAGACGATTCAGCGGTTTGAAGCGTTATGAATCAGTGAGACGATTCAGCGGTTTGAAGCGTTATGAATCAGTGAGTCGATTCAGTGATTTGAAGCGTTATGAATCAGTGAGTCGATTCAGCGGTTTGAAGCGTTATGAATCAGTGAGTCGATTCAGCGGTTTAGAGCGTTATGAATCAGTGAGTCGATTCAGCGGTTTGAAGCGTTATGAATCAGTGAGTCGATTCAGCGGTTTGAAGCGTTATGAATCAGTGAGTCGATTCAGCGGTTTGAAGCGTTATGAATCAGTGAGTCGATTCAGCGGTTTGAAGCGTTATGAATCAGTGAGTCGATTCAGCGGTTTGGAGCGTTATGAATCAGTGAGTCGATTCAGCGGTTGGAAGCGTTATGAATCAGTGAGTCGATTCAGCGGTTGGAAGCGTTATGAATCAGTGAGTCGATTCAGCGGTTTGAAGCGTTATGAATCAGTGAGTCGATTCAGTGGTTTGAAGCGTTATGAATCAGTGAGTCGATTCAGCGGTTGGAAGCGTTATGAATCAGTGAGTCGATTCAGCGGTTTGAAGCGTTATGAATCAGTGAGTCGATTCAGCGGTTTGAAGCGTTATGAATCAGTGAGTCGATTCAGCGGTTTGAAGCGTTATGAATCAGTGAGTCGATTCAGCGGTTTGGAGCGTTATGAATCAGTGAGTCGATTCAGCGGTTTGAAGCGTTATGAATCAGTGAGTCGATTCAGCGGTTGGAAGCGTTATGAATCAGTGAGTCGATTCAGCGGTTTGAAGCGTTATGAATCAGTGAGTCGATTCAGCGGTTTGAAGCGTTATGAATCAGTGAGACGATTCAGCGGTTTGAAGCGTTATGAATCAGTGAGACGATTCAGCGGTTTGAAGCGTTATGAATCAGTGAGTCGATTCAGTGATTTGAAGCGTTATGAATCAGTGAGTCGATTCAGCGGTTTGAAGCGTTATGAATCAGTGAGTCGATTCAGCGGTTTGAAGCGTTATGAATCAGTGAGTCGATTCAGCGGTTTGAAGCGTTATGAATCAGTGAGACGATTCAGCGGTTTGAAGCGTTATGAATCAGTGAGACGATTCAGCGGTTTGAAGCGTTATGAATCAGTGAGACGATTCAGCGGTTTGAAGCGTTATGAATCAGTGAGTCGATTCAGTGATTTGAAGCGTTATGAATCAGTGAGTCGATTCAGCGGTTTGAAGCGTTATGAATCAGTGAGACGATTCAGCGGTTTGAAGCGTTATGAATCAGTGAGTCGATTCAGTGATTTGAAGCGTTATGAATCAGTGAGTCGATTCAGCGGTTTGAAGCGTTATGAATCAGTGAGTCGATTCAGCGGTTTGAAGCGTTATGAATCAGTGAGACGATTCAGCGGTTTGAAGCGTTATGAATCAGTGAGACGATTCAGCGGTTTGAAGCGTTATGAATCAGTGAGTCGATTCAGTGATTTGAAGCGTTATGAATCAGTGAGTCGATTCAGCGGTTTGAAGCGTTATGAATCAGTGAGTCGATTCAGCGGTTTGAAGCGTTATGAATCAGTGAGTCGATTCAGCGGTTTGAAGCGTTATGAATCAGTGAGTCGATTCAGCGGTTTGAAGCGTTATGAATCAGTGAGTCGATTCAGCCGTTGGAAGCGTTATGAATCAGTGAGTCGATTCAGTGATTTGAAGCGTTATGAATCAGTGAGTCGATTCAGCGGTTTGAAGCGTTATGAATCAGTGAGACGATTCAGCGGTTTGAAGCGTTATGAATCAGTGAGACGATTCAGCGGTTTGAAGCGTTATGAATCAGTGAGTCGATTCAGTGATTTGAAGCGTTATGAATCAGTGAGTCGATTCAGCGGTTTGAAGCGTTATGAATCAGTGAGTCGATTCAGCGGTTTGAAGCGTTATGAATCAGTGAGTCGATTCAGCGGTTTGAAGCGTTATGAATCAGTGAGTCGATTCAGCGGTTTGAAGCGTTATGAATCAGTGAGACGATTCAGCGGTTTGAAGCGTTATGAATCAGTGAGTCGATTCAGTGATTTGAAGCGTTATGAATCAGTGAGTCGATTCAGCGGTTGGAAGCGTTATGAATCAGTGAGTCGATTCAGCGGTTTGAAGCGTTATGAATCAGTGAGACAATTCAGCGGTTTGAAGCGTTATGAATCAGTGAGACGATTCAGCGGTTTGAAGCGTTATGAATCAGTGAGTCGATTCAGTGATTTGAAGCGTTATGAATCAGTGAGTCGATTCAGCGGTTGGAAGCGTTATGAATCAGTGAGTCGATTCAGCGGTTTGAAGCGTTATGAATCAGTGAGTCGATTCAGCGGTTGGAAGCGTTATGAATCAGTGAGTCGATTCAGCGGTTTGAAGCGTTATGAATCAGTGAGTCGATTCAGCGGTTGGAAGCGTTATGAATCAGTGAGTCGATTCAGTGGTTTGAAGCGTTATGAATCAGTGAGTCGATTCAGCGGTTGGAAGCGTTATGAATCAGTGAGTCGATTCAGCGGTTTGAAGCGTTATGAATCAGTGAGTCGATTCAGCGGTTTGAAGCGTTATGAATCAGTGAGACGATTCAGCGGTTTGAAGCGTTATGAATCAGTGAGACGATTCAGCGGTTTGAAGCGTTATGAATCAGTGAGACGATTCAGCGGTTTGAAGCGTTATGAATCAGTGAGACGATTCAGCGGTTTGAAGCGTTATGAATCAGTGAGTCGATTCAGTGATTTGAAGCGTTATGAATCAGTGAGTCGATTCAGCGGTTTGAAGCGTTATGAATCAGTGAGTCGATTCAGCGGTTTAGAGCGTTATGAATCAGTGAGTCGATTCAGCGGTTTGAAGCGTTATGAATCAGTGAGTCGATTCAGCGGTTTGAAGCGTTATGAATCAGTGAGTCGATTCAGCGGTTTGAAGCGTTATGAATCAGTGAGTCGATTCAGCGGTTTGAAGCGTTATGAATCAGTGAGTCGATTCAGCGGTTTGGAGCGTTATGAATCAGTGAGTCGATTCAGCGGTTGGAAGCGTTATGAATCAGTGAGTCGATTCAGCGGTTGGAAGCGTTATGAATCAGTGAGTCGATTCAGCGGTTTGAAGCGTTATGAATCAGTGAGTCGATTCAGTGGTTTGAAGCGTTATGAATCAGTGAGTCGATTCAGCGGTTGGAAGCGTTATGAATCAGTGAGTCGATTCAGCGGTTTGAAGCGTTATGAATCAGTGAGTCGATTCAGCGGTTTGAAGCGTTATGAATCAGTGAGTCGATTCAGCGGTTTGAAGCGTTATGAATCAGTGAGTCGATTCAGCGGTTTGGAGCGTTATGAATCAGTGAGTCGATTCAGCGGTTGGAAGCGTTATGAATCAGTGAGTCGATTCAGCGGTTGGAAGCGTTATGAATCAGTGAGTCGATTCAGCGGTTTGAAGCGTTATGAATCAGTGAGTCGATTCAGCGGTTTGAAGCGTTATGAATCAGTGAGACGATTCAGCGGTTTGAAGCGTTATGAATCAGTGAGACGATTCAGCGGTTTGAAGCGTTATGAATCAGTGAGTCGATTCAGTGATTTGAAGCGTTATGAATCAGTGAGTCGATTCAGCGGTTTGAAGCGTTATGAATCAGTGAGTCGATTCAGCGGTTTGAAGCGTTATGAATCAGTGAGTCGATTCAGCGGTTTGAAGCGTTATGAATCAGTGAGACGATTCAGCGGTTTGAAGCGTTATGAATCAGTGAGACGATTCAGCGGTTTGAAGCGTTATGAATCAGTGAGACGATTCAGCGGTTTGAAGCGTTATGAATCAGTGAGTCGATTCAGTGATTTGAAGCGTTATGAATCAGTGAGTCGATTCAGCGGTTTGAAGCGTTATGAATCAGTGAGACGATTCAGCGGTTTGAAGCGTTATGAATCAGTGAGTCGATTCAGTGATTTGAAGCGTTATGAATCAGTGAGTCGATTCAGCGGTTTGAAGCGTTATGAATCAGTGAGTCGATTCAGCGGTTTGAAGCGTTATGAATCAGTGAGACGATTCAGCGGTTTGAAGCGTTATGAATCAGTGAGACGATTCAGCGGTTTGAAGCGTTATGAATCAGTGAGTCGATTCAGTGATTTGAAGCGTTATGAATCAGTGAGTCGATTCAGCGGTTTGAAGCGTTATGAATCAGTGAGTCGATTCAGCGGTTTGAAGCGTTATGAATCAGTGAGTCGATTCAGCGGTTTGAAGCGTTATGAATCAGTGAGTCGATTCAGCGGTTTGAAGCGTTATGAATCAGTGAGTCGATTCAGCCGTTGGAAGCGTTATGAATCAGTGAGTCGATTCAGTGATTTGAAGCGTTATGAATCAGTGAGTCGATTCAGCGGTTTGAAGCGTTATGAATCAGTGAGACGATTCAGCGGTTTGAAGCGTTATGAATCAGTGAGACGATTCAGCGGTTTGAAGCGTTATGAATCAGTGAGTCGATTCAGTGATTTGAAGCGTTATGAATCAGTGAGTCGATTCAGCGGTTTGAAGCGTTATGAATCAGTGAGTCGATTCAGCGGTTTGAAGCGTTATGAATCAGTGAGTCGATTCAGCGGTTTGAAGCGTTATGAATCAGTGAGTCGATTCAGCGGTTTGAAGCGTTATGAATCAGTGAGACGATTCAGCGGTTTGAAGCGTTATGAATCAGTGAGTCGATTCAGTGATTTGAAGCGTTATGAATCAGTGAGTCGATTCAGCGGTTGGAAGCGTTATGAATCAGTGAGTCGATTCAGCGGTTTGAAGCGTTATGAATCAGTGAGACAATTCAGCGGTTTGAAGCGTTATGAATCAGTGAGACGATTCAGCGGTTTGAAGCGTTATGAATCAGTGAGTCGATTCAGTGATTTGAAGCGTTATGAATCAGTGAGTCGATTCAGCGGTTGGAAGCGTTATGAATCAGTGAGTCGATTCAGCGGTTTGAAGCGTTATGAATCAGTGAGTCGATTCAGCGGTTGGAAGCGTTATGAATCAGTGAGTCGATTCAGCGGTTTGAAGCGTTATGAATCAGTGAGTCGATTCAGCGGTTGGAAGCGTTATGAATCAGTGAGTCGATTCAGTGGTTTGAAGCGTTATGAATCAGTGAGTCGATTCAGCGGTTGGAAGCGTTATGAATCAGTGAGTCGATTCAGCGGTTTGAAGCGTTATGAATCAGTGAGTCGATTCAGCGGTTTGAAGCGTTATGAATCAGTGAGACGATTCAGCGGTTTGAAGCGTTATGAATCAGTGAGACGATTCAGCGGTTTGAAGCGTTATGAATCAGTGAGTCGATTCAGTGATTTGAAGCGTTATGAATCAGTGAGTCGATTCAGCGGTTTGAAGCGTTATGAATCAGTGAGTCGATTCAGCGGTTTGAAGCGTTATGAATCAGTGAGTCGATTCAGCGGTTTGAAGCGTTATGAATCAGTGAGTCGATTCAGCGGTTTGAAGCGTTATGAATCAGTGAGACGATTCAGCGGTTTGAAGCGTTATGAATCAGTGAGTCGATTCAGTGATTTGAAGCGTTATGAATCAGTGAGTCGATTCAGCGGTTGGAAGCGTTATGAATCAGTGAGTCGATTCAGCGGTTTGAAGCGTTATGAATCAGTGAGACAATTCAGCGGTTTGAAGCGTTATGAATCAGTGAGACGATTCAGCGGTTTGAAGCGTTATGAATCAGTGAGTCGATTCAGTGATTTGAAGCGTTATGAATCAGTGAGTCGATTCAGCGGTTGGAAGCGTTATGAATCAGTGAGTCGATTCAGCGGTTTGAAGCGTTATGAATCAGTGAGTCGATTCAGCGGTTGGAAGCGTTATGAATCAGTGAGTCGATTCAGCGGTTTGAAGCGTTATGAATCAGTGAGTCGATTCAGCGGTTGGAAGCGTTATGAATCAGTGAGTCGATTCAGTGGTTTGAAGCGTTATGAATCAGTGAGTCGATTCAGCGGTTGGAAGCGTTATGAATCAGTGAGTCGATTCAGCGGTTGGAAGCGTTATGAATCAGTGAGTCGATTCAGCGGTTTGAAGCGTTATGAATCAGTGAGTCGATTCAGTGGTTCGGATCGCCAAAGTCACGTATTTCAGCAGTTTGACACGCGATCCGAATCATGAATCGACTCACTGATTCATAACGCTTCAAACCGCTGAATCGACTCACTGATTCATAACGCTTCGAAGCTTCATGATGCAGTGTTTTGAAATCGGTACAAATTGAGCCGTGTGTTCCAAGTGATTCATGTGAGCCAAGGTCTTCAATAAAACAAGATGAGAACTTAAATATTAAATTAAAAATATTAGTTTTTTTTCATCAAACCGCAGTTTTTGCAAGTTTTATCGCATAAAATTGCATAAATATCCAGCATTTTCCATCGCATTTTTTAAGAAAACGTGCCGCATAATCAAGGATTTTTGCCGCAACAATCACAAAAAAAGCGCGTGGTGTTTGAACGAGAGAGCACACGGGTAACGTTAGCGCCAAAAATGAAGAGAAGTGCTGCACAGCCGACTATATTTAACTGCTGGTCAGAGAGGGATGCAAAAAAGAAAAGAAAAAAAGCATGTACTGAGAATGAGGAATGAAAATATTGTGTAATAGCTAAGTACACACCACATATATTTTAGCTAGCTAATCCATTGCAATGTATTAGCTATAACTATCAGTATAACAAGTTACCAAAGCAGCCGTCTGTTTTGCTAGTTCATTTTCAATAGAGTGTGTAATTATCAATGATTTACAGTTGTTCAAGAGCCGCTGTGTTTCCCTTTCAAAAATGTAAATGCATTAAGGTGGACTGTAAAAATCTTAAAATAAATGTCTATATGTTGTCTCTTTCATATTTGTAGGCCCTATATGTTGTAGTTTTCTTAACACTTTTTATCCACGTTTGTAGTTCTAATCAAATCCTCGCCCATCTCGCAATGGATTGTGGGCCGTTAGATTGCGCTTCGATCTGCCCTTCTGACTGGAAATAGTAGACCATCCGGGTATCTTTGGAGTACTCTTTTCAACATACTACGATTTGGGACACATTAATTCTTTTTTCGAATACTATTTAGTACGGATAGTATGCCAATTAGGACACAGCGAAGGCTTCATGGGCTTACACTCTAAAAAATGCTGGGTTAAAAATAACCCAAGTTGGGTTGAAAATGGACTAACCCAGCGATTGGGTTGTTTTAAGCAAACATTTAACCCAACCGCTGGGTTAAAACAACCCAATTGCTGGGTTAGTCCATTTTCAACCCAACTTGGGTCATTTTTAACCAGAGTTTAACCAGCATTTTTAGACTAATCCTGACTCCTGAGTATTTAATTTAAGTTTTTCTTGCGCTGTTACATGTTAAATGTGTAGCCATTTTGCACTTTGACAGCCAGTTTGAGATATAGGCTATATTTGAGCACTGTGTGTATCGGATAATTTACAAAATCAAATTATTCAGAAATGTTTTGCCATTGAAATGACTGGGAAAAGAAGTGTCCCAATCAACCTGAATTCACCCTATTCTCTTTGAAATCATAATTACGTTGCATTATGTTGCTTAAACCCCCAAATATTAACATTATTCATTAACAATTATGCAGTTATTTGTAACAATGCCATTGTGAAACAAAAAAGAAAAGTGGTTTCAATGTAGCAAGCTACTTTTTGATAGTAACTTGTAGTTTAGCTACTTTTTCAAAAGGAAAGCTTGAATGTAACTTAACTACTTTAACTTACAAGTAGCTTGTAAAGCTACAGTTTCAGAATAGCTTGCCCAACACTTTTTGGTTGACACATCACATTTTTACTAAAAGATTAGCCACAGCGAAACCGCACAAAAGACAGAAGAGCAACAGACAGGGCAGAACGAACGACAGACAAAAAGGGGAACAGACAGTTTTTTCTACCTTTTTGTTCCCTGTAAAAGTATGCTGTAGGTTGATTGATGTATAATCAATTTGTTCTATTTAGACAAAACCATGGCTCGTGCTTTTAAATTGTATGTGTGTGTGTGTGTGTCTATAAGATATACTGTATATACGAAGCATCATATAGATGCATGAATTTTGTCTTAATAGACAGAATTAATTATGTATCAAACTATACTTATCTATCAAAGGCAAAAAAGAAATCAACAAAAAAACAACACTAGGCCTACTTGAGAACTCATGTCCACTGTGTTCTTGGCTCATTCTTCATCGGTGTCAGGTGTAAGCCTGTTCATGCTGATGCGGCGAGAGTGTTTTCTGTGGTGAACCACTGATGTGTGTGTATATATATACACTCACCTAAAGGGTTATTAGGAACATCATACTAATACTGTGTTTGACCCCCTTTCGCCTTCAGAACTGCCTTAATTCTACGTGGCATTGATTCAACAAGGAGCTGAAAGCATTCTTTAGAAATGTTGGCCCATATTGATAGGATAGCATCTTGCAGTTGATGGAGATTTGTGGGATGCACATCCAGGGCACGAAGCTCCCGTTCCACCACATCCCAAAGATGCTCTATTGGGTTGAGATCTGGGGACTGTGGGGACCATTTTAGTCCAGTGAACTCATTGTCATGTTCAAGAAACCAATTTGAAATGATTGGAGCTTTGTCACATTATCCTGCTGGAAGTAGCCATCAGAGGATGGGCACATGGTGGTCATAAAGGAATGGACATGGTCAGAAACAATGCTCAGGTAGGCCGTGGCATTTAAACCATGCCCAATTGGCACTAAGGGGCCTAAAGTGTGCCAAGAAAACATCCCCCACACCATTACACCACCACCACCAGCCTGCACAGCAGTAACAAGGCATGATGGATCCATGTTCTCATTCTGTTTACGCCAAATTCTGACTCTACCATCTGAATGTCTCAACAGAAATCCAGACTCATCAGACCAGGCAACATTTTTCAGTCTTCAACTGTCCAATTTTGGTGAGCTTGTGCAAATTGTAGCCTCTTTTTCCTATTTGTAGTGGAGATGAGTGGTACCCGGTGGGGTCTTCTGCTGTTGTAGCCCATCCGCCTCAAGGTTGTGCGTGTTGTGGCTTCACAAATGCTTTGCTGCATACCTCGGTTGTAACGAGTGGTTATTTCAGTCAAAGTTGCTCTTCTATCAGCTTGAATCAGTCGGCCCATTCTCCTCTGACCTCTAGCATCAACAAGGCATTTTGGCCCACAGGACTGCCTCATACTGGATGCTTTTCCCTTTTCACACCATTCTTTGTAAACCCTAGAAATGGTTGTGCGTGAAAATCCCAGTAACTGAGCAGATTGTGAAATACTCAGACCGGCCCGTCTGGCACCGACAACCATGCCATGCTCAAAATTGCTTAAATCCCTTTCTTTCCCATTCCGACATTCAGTTTGGAGTTCAGGAGATTGTCTTGACCAGGACCACACCCATAAATGCATTAAAGCAACTGCCATGTGATTGGTTGATTAGATCATTGCATTAATGAGAAATTGAACAGGTGTTCCTAATAATCCTTTAGGTGAGTGCATATATATATATATATATATATAACAAATTGTGTGTGCACGGTAATGATGCTGAATAAGCCCCAAAAAATTGCTTTGTACGCGGCAAAATTTTGGTTGTCCCCACCAAATCTCACTCCAAGTTTTTTTTTTAAAGTTGTCATACCCTGGATTAGTATGACAATCAAAACGACGGTGAGGCGATGTCATGGTGGGCAAGTGATAGCCAGTGGGCGTGGCCTCGTTGAGCAGCGGAGCAAGTGCATTCTGGGAGTTGTTGTCTTTCACCCACATGAGACAAAAATAAATGTTCTCTCTTTTCTCGGTCTAGAAGGCACCAAATAAACAAATTATTTCACATTTCTACTACATAAATGACCCAGTTTAAATACACATTCATCTTCCCAGCGCTGGACTGCCCCTTTAACTTCATCTTAATAAATAAAAAAAAAACGTTTTCTTTTCCACTACTCCCTCCCTACTCTAGCTTGTGCTACACTGAGTAATGTCCAAAACGTAGTATTTCAGGCACTTGCGTTTCTTCGCCTCTTCATGATAGGTGTCATGAGAAATCCTGTCCCCCTGTGAAAAAGTGTCCGCTTGGGACCCCAGAGCAATTCTATTGGCTGAAAGAACTTTTAATGGGTAATCTGTTCAGAGCCTTGATGTTTTTTTTTTTTTATATTTGTGCCGTTTGAATTGTGTTAAAATAGTCTTTAACATCTTTCAAATCATATGGTTCATATACTAGTACAGGGGTGTCCAAACTTTTTTTAAAGGGGGCCAGATTCGAAGTTGTGGACATACCCGGGGACCGGTCCCTTTTCTATTATATATATATATATATATACACATATATATGACATGTTTTGTTCCTTGGAAACATGACCAATTTGACAAAAGCTTGAGCTGACAGTAGAGTAGCTTGAGATAGGACACAGGAAATGTATAGATATTTAACAATATCTGTAAAACTTGAACACAATGTCCGATTTCAAAACGGTTTTCACAGGATGAGTATGTAAGCTTTCAAATGATACCTTATTTATGATAATTACTTAAATATATGATACGGAAAAAGGCGATCAATAGAAGAGCACCAGGCGTCCCACCTGTGGGACGGTGGCAGTTAAGAGGTTAAACAAATGACATAAATATTCAGGCAAATTAATAAACTTTTGTCTAATTTCGCCCTTTTGATTTGAAATAGGCCTATGTAATGTCATTTATAATATAATTAACAAACAAGAAACATTAACAACAAAGCAATTAGGCATAAGATTAATAGTAATGAATGTGTGCATATTGTAAATTAATAATTCCATGTGTAGCTCTCAGTAAATAAAAGAGCTCAGCTTTTTTCAGCTTGTATTGGGCATAAGATTAGTAATGAATGTGTGCATATTGTGAATTAATTTTAATAAATTTAGTTACCTAGCTTTCCTGTTAGCCTTCAGAAATGATTCATAAAACATATAAATATCAGTTAAACATATGTTTACTTTCTTCACTGATGAAAATGGAAAGACTTTATCAGTCATAGCTGCCCACTGACATGGTTTTCAAGCTATTGTCAGTTCTTCCAGAAAAATGCGGCTTTTTTTGTGATTGTTGCGGGCAAAAATCCTTGATTATGCGGCACGTTTTCAAAAAAAATTATATGGAAAATGCGGGATATTTATGCAATTTTATGCGATAAAATTGCGGGAACTTGCAAAAACTGCGGTTTGATGAAAAAGAGAAAAAAAGCACTACATCACAGAAAGTGCTGGGAATATTTAAGTTCTCATCTTGTTTTATTGAAGACCTTAATAAACACACGGCTCAAATTTACAAAACATTGAGTCAAACAAGTTCTGTAGCTTTACAAAAGGAATATGATACAACTTCTGAAAAATGAATAAATAACTTCCTGTTTTACAGACATTTGAGTGCTTCCAATGCACAAAGTGCAATCTCATAAAGGGTTAGTTCACCCTGAAATGTAAATTCTGTCATTAATGACGTCCCCTCATGTCGCTGGACACCCGTCAGACCTCCGTTCATCTTCAGACACAAATGAAGATATTTTAGTGTAAATCCGATGGCTCAGAAAGGCCTCCATTGGCTCAATGCACTGCACACTCTCAAGACCCATAAAAGCACTAAAGACGTCGATACAAAGTCCATCTCACTACAGTGGCTCTGCAATAACTTTATGAAGCGATGAGAATAGTTTTTGTGCTAAAACCTAAATAACGACTTATATAGTGATGACCGATTTCAAAACACAGCATCATGAAACTTTGAAGCGTTATGAATCAGTGAGTCGATTCATGATTCGGATTGCATATCAAACTGCTGAAATACGTGACTTTGGCGATCCAAACCGCTGAATCGACTCACTGATTCATAACGCTTCCAACTGCTGAATCGACTCACTGATTCATAACACTTCAAACCGCTGAATCGAATCACTGATTCATAACGCTTCCAACTGCTGAATCGACTCACTGATTCATAACGCTTCCAACCGTTGAATCGACTCACTGATTCATAACGCTTCCAACCGCTGAATCGACTCACTGATTCATAACGCTTCCAACTGCTGAATCGACTCACTGATTCATAACGCTTCAAACCGCTGAATCGACTCACTGATTCATAACGCTTCAAACCGCTGAATCGACTCACTGATTCATAACGCTTCAAACCGCTGAATCGACTCACTGATTCATAACACTTCAAACCGCTGAATCGACTCACTGATTCATAACGCTTCAAAGCTTCATGATGCTGTGTTTTGAAATCGGTCATCACACCGGGAAACTGCTTTGCGCGTCTTTTGCTGTTATTTTTGTTGGCCAATGGGAGTTTGCGCTTCATCATGGTTTCACTGATATCTATGGTTTCTCCACGGGGGTTTGCAGCTTTTCGATGACGTTCGCGTCGGGTAATTACGTCACTTCAAAGCGTTCCCATGGCAACAGGGGGAAATGGCGACTCTTGTGTGAAGTAAACAAACATTTTTCAACTTTCTGCTAATATATATATGACTTTTTTGCAACGAAAATGCGGGGATTATGAAATCATGCTAGCCCCGCATATTTTGCACGCGGAAATAGGCAATTTACGCGGCGAAAGTGAGGCGTATTTGAAAAAAATGCGGCCCCCGCATAAATATGCGGACTTTGGCTGATTATGCATTAAATCATGCGATTTTTTAATTATTTATTTGTATGATACAGCTGCAAATTTGAACACCTGTCTATCTGCTAGAATTCTGACTCTCAAAGACCTGTTAGTCTGCCTGTTAGTCTTTAAAATGTCCACCTCCACTCCATTTATTATCCTAAATTAGATGCACCTGTTTGAGGTCGTTAGCTGCATAAAGACACCTGTCCACCCCATACAATCAGTAAGAATCCAACTACTAACATGGCCAAGACCAAAGAGCTGTCCAAAGACACTAGAGACAAAATTGTACACCTCCACAAGGCTGGAAAGGGCTACGGAGAAATTGCCAAGCAGCTTGGTGAAAAAAGGTCCACTGTTGGAGCAATCATTAGAAAATGGAAGAAGCTAAACATGACTGTCAATCTCCCTCGGACTGGGGCTCCATGCAAGATCTCACCTCGTGGGGTCTCAATGATCCTAAGAAAGGTGAGAAATCAGCCCAGAACTACACGGGAGGAGCTGGTCAATGACCTGAAACGAGCTGGGACCACCGTTTCCAAGGTTACTGTTGGTAATACACTAAGACGTCATGGTTTGAAATCATGCATGGCACGGAAGGTTCCCCTGCTTAAACCAGCACATGTCAAGGCCCGTCTTAAGTTTGCCAATGACCATTTGGATGATCCAGAGGAGTCATGGGAGAAAGTCATGTGGTCAGATGAGACCAAAATAGAACTTTTTGGTCATAATTCCACTAAACGTGTTTGGAGGAAGAAGAATGATGAGTACCATCCCAAGAACACCATCCCTACTGTGAAGCATGGGGGTGGTAGCATCATGCTTTGGGGGTGTTTTTCTGCACATGGGACAGGGCGACTGCACTGTATTAAGGAGAGGATGACCGGGGCCATGTATTGCAAGATTTTGGGGAACAACCTCCTTCCCTCAGTTAGAGCACTGAAGATGGGTCGAGGCTGGGTCTTCCAACATGACAATGACCCGAAGCACACAGCCAGGATAACCAAGGAGTGGCTCTGTAAGAAGCATATCAAGGTTCTGGCGTGGCCTAGCCAGTCTCCAGACCTAAACCCAATAGAGAATCTTTGGAGGAGCTCAAACTCTGTGTTTCTCAGCGACAGGCCAGAAACCTGACTGATCTAGAGAAGATCTGTGTGGAGGAGTGGGCCAGAATCCCTCCTGCAGTGCAAACCTGCTGAAAAACTACAGGAAACGTTTGACCTCTGTAATTGCAAACAAAGGCTACTGTACCAAATATTAACATTGATTTTCTCAGGTGTTCAAATACTTATTTGCAGCTGTATCATACAAATAAATAGTTAAAAAATCATACATTGTGATTTCTGGATTTTTTTTTATTATTATGTCTCTCACAGTGGACATGCACCTACGATGACAATTTCAGACCCCTCCATGATTTCTAAGTGGGAGAACTTGCAAAATAGCAGGGTGTTCAAATACTTATTTTCCTCACTGTATGTATATCATAGCCCCTGAAACGAAATAATAAACAGCCCAGGGCCGTTTTTAGGCATAGGCAAACTAGGCGGTCGCCTCGGGCGCATCAGTAGGGGGCGTCAATAAGCGCATATCTGGCACTGATGTTTGTGTGTAAAGGGTGTCACGGCCACCCAAAAATGTTATTGCCGCCCCCACACTATTGGATCAGAGAACTGTCAATCTGACGATTCCTATATGCCATCAGATCAGAGTAAGCTACTGTCAAAAAAGTTTGCGTTTGGAGCCTCAACAACACCATTAGATCAATGAGCTCGCCAATGCTTTGGCAAGGTAACACTTTTTTTAACCATACAATAAAGCTAAATTCAAACTAAAGGCCAATTAAAATAACAGGTACAAATCTGTGTGTTAGGGCAGTGTTTGTGGCAGTCTAGAAATCCCGCTGTGATTGGGCAGATAGCATTGCTCGGTGTGTGTGTTAGAGGCAAAATATAACTGCACACTTACTTCAGCATTTCATGATTATCAGTTATATTTTGACTCTATAAAGCTTTCTTCTCTTAATGCTCCTCCAAAAGGTTTTTGCGCCAATGCATTGTTAAAAGAATCTGTGTGTTTTGTAATTGTCCCATATAAAACTTTAGCGGTTTAAAAATGGTATAATACAATGTGCAAATTCACAACATGAATACATCCTTTATTAAATCACGTTGCCGAATGTAACGTATCTTTACGGATGGTGTTGAATGCTGAATCGATTCATTCAGTTCTAATAGCGCTTAACGCAGCAGCGTCACACACACAGAGGGCAAAGTTCGCTTTATTTAAAGGGGAAGTTCACGCATCAATGAGTAACAAAAACCACACTGAATCAGTATTTATTCTTATTACTTTCATGTGAAATGTACTAATAACACATAATAATTATGTAGTTATGTCTGAGAGCAATTTCTTAGCAACAGGGACTGCACAAATATAGGCTATATATTATAGGCCTAGGGCTATACAGGCACCTGGCTATTAATTTGAATCCTTATTAACAAATACATACAAATATAATTTGGTATGTATGTATTTGTTAATTAATACCAGTAATACCAATGTTGCAATGGGGGCACCAATAAGGATTTCGCCTAGGGCGTCAGAATGGCTAGAAACGGCCCTGAAACAGCCAATATCCTAATATGCATACTAATAAGCTACTAGTTAATAGTTTCATACTAGGGGTGTAAAGGTACACGTATTCGTATTGAACCGTTTCGGTACAGGGCTTTCGGTACGGTGCACGCGTGTACCGAACGGTTATGAATGTAATCTTTAACAGTTAACAGTCGGCTTGTTGTAAGCGCGGAACACACTTCAATCTGAGTTTCCACATGAACATATTAAGTATTCAGTCCATTTTATCACGAAATTCAAACGATAAATGCCGTTTTAACGCTCTTTAATGTGACGTGACTGATAGACGCGTATCAGTTCAACTTAAAGCGGCGGCGCGCGAGTCAATGCGATCATCTCTTCCTAAAGAATAAACATAAATTAATATCTTAAAGTATGTTGAGGATACATTACAACTTACTGAAATGTATCATATGTCGTGTAATCACTCCATCTGTGTTTCAACCGCGGAAAGACAATAAAACAGCTTGTAAACAATGTCATGCAGAATCACGTTTACTCAGAAGTCCTTCAGTGTCCACTGCTGTAGCTCACTAGAGAAATCAACTCTCTCACTGAATACATGCACTATATTAGCCGTTATATTCACTATATTAGCCGTTATATTCATTATATTAGCCGTTATATTCACTATATTAGCCGTTATATTCATTATATTAGCCGTTATATTCATTATATTAGCCGTTATATTCATTATATTAGCGTTATATTCATTATATTAGCCGTTATATTCATTATATTAGCCGTTATATATTCATTATATCAGCCGTTATATTCACTATATTAGCCGTTATATTCATTATATTAGCCGTTATATTCATTATATTAGCCGTTATATTCATTATATTAGCCGTTATATTCATTATATTAGCCGTTATATTCACTATATTAGCCGTTATATATTCATTATATACTACTTAGCCTGTTAGTGATGTCTTGTTTATTTAATGTATGTTTAAATAAACCTGTCATGAAAATTACAGCCACTAAATGATTATATTTCAACAACGAATAATAATAATTAGATTTAGAAGTTAATGCAAAAACTGCCTTATGTGAAGCTTATGAGTGTTGATTATTATATCTAAAAATAAATAGCAACTGAATTTAGGCTAATAGTTTGGGCTCTGTTGTTAATCTTGAATAGCTATATGTAAGTAAGGGCTCCCTATATAGTTTACAGCATTATCTTTAAGAAACTTTTAGTTATAATTTAATTCATTTAAGGACAGACACAATTTTTTTCATTAAACCACTGTTGAATAAAAATTAATAAAAAGCAATTTTGTAAAACTGCTGTACCGAATCCATACCGAACCGGGACTTCAAAACCGAGATACCCGTCAGTTTTGTGTACCGTTACACTCCTATTTCATACCCTCACTGGGGGCTGGGCCCCCCTAAAATTAAAATCCTTAAATCGCCCCTGTCTGAACCACAAGTGGATTTACCCAAACTGAGACAGTCGAGAAGCGTTAGCTCGGGTCCCGGCTCTGATGAACTCCCACTGGCCCACGGGTCTCCCCAGCGCAGCGTCCGCACTTAGACCAATCAGCGCCGAGAGCGTTCGCACGCGATCAGCTGACTGCGGAGACGAGGACGAAGAAACTATATTAGAGGTGTTTGCATACAAAGTAAGTGTTAAATCATTATTTTAGGAAATAGCTGTGTGTGTTCATTCTGCTCTGCAGCTACAGATCTGACAGCAGGTAAAGCTCTGTGCGCTTTCAGTGTGCATGAGTCTGTGTGCGTGAATGTGTGCATACTATTCTATCTCTAAGCTGTTTATAATCATGCTTTTCTCATAAAGTTATACTGCGTATGCCATCATTTTGTTGTTGGGAGTTTATAACTGTAAACAACACGGTTTGCGCATGTTCAGTCCAGATTCAAACAGCCTACATGTCTTCTGTCATTCATTTATTGACAGTTTTAATGCTTAGCCAGTTTCATGTGATTATCATAAACAGGTCGTTTTGCTTTCACAGAAAACATCAACACTTCTGCACGGCATGACACTTAAGGAAATCAAAGTGTGTTGTCAGTAAACTGGTTTACCCTCAGCATCCAGAATATCTGAATATACAAAAATCTTTAAAAAAACATGCATTCTCTCTCTCTCTCTTGTTTTAAGTGTACATTAAAAGCACAATACATTATATTATTGAGGTACGGTATTTTCAGATGTTATCTGCACAGTTTAACGCACAAGTAAATGCACCTGGTTTAGATATTTAACAGGAGAAAACATTTATTTTTTTAAATGATGTGCATTGCTGTTGCGGCTCCGGAGCAGAAGTGCCTGGGCTGTGTTGTTCTTTATTGCATTGACAGCCGTGTAAGACGAATATAAAACGAGTTCTCTCAGGAAATGGCAAAATTACAGAGACTTGTTGGTCGTAACAGGTAGCCAAAGAGATGGTCATGACAACAGAGTAATGCAGGCATCACGTGATGAGGCTCATGTGACACTTATTGTTGGCGATGGTTACACCTGAGGGTTGATTACACTGCCACTGAGCCAATGTGCCACAAAAGGGCGTCTTCTCTGCTCGACCTGCTCTCAAAGGACACCAAGCCCTTGACAAACCAGTTTGGTGTGTTTAGGACATTACGCTACATATTATTAAATCTTATATTTCCTCTCCCTGCAGGAATATATTTGAGAGTTCCTTGCTTTTATTCTTGCTTTAATAAGCAGAAACTCATTGTGCAAGGTTTTTTTCTCAGCAATTTAAATATCAATATATCCACAGTTAAAATGCAAAGTAACTTAAAGCAGAAATAAATCCCTGCCCTGCACAAATAAAGGCTTTATAAAATCACTGCGAGTGTCTGGATGTGGAAATGTAGCTCTTATGTGCGATAGGAAATATTCAGTTTATTAGAGGATAACCCCTTGAGATGGAACATCTCGTTTTCGAGGGGGTCCTCAAAATAACATCAAACAACCACACACTCAGACATACTAAAGCTCTTCGACACAATCAGCCACCCCAACCAGTCCCACCTCTGTCCACAGCATATTCATATAAACAGTAAAGAATATCAAAATATTAAAGTATTACAAGAGATAACCATATTTGATGAAGCCACCGAAACAGATATTATATACATATACACATACATACACATATATACATACACATATACATACATATATATACATATACACATACATACACACATACATATACATACAACCTGTATATACATACCTATACAAGAAAAAGAAAAAAAAGAAAAAAAAATAATAATAATTTCATAATAATAATACAGGTCATATACTAGGGAAACATTTACATTGATCACAGGATTGTAAATAAGTTAGCAGGGCTGACTTAAAGAGTGGAAAGGAAGAAATGGACCTTAGGGAACAAGGTAAGCTGTTCCAATCAAAGGGGGCTTTAAATTTGAAAGCACGTCTTCCAATTTCTTTAGATATATTTGGAACAGAAAAAAAGAGATGATCAAGGTGTCTCAGGCCATAAGTTGACCTATATGGGACTAAATATTGCTTCAAATAAAGAGGATAATTAAAAAAGATACATTTATAAACAAACTGAAACCAGTGTAGCTGTCGTCTGGCCTTAGGGGATAAAAGATTTAATTGTTGATACATATAACAATGATGAGTTAAGAACGGGCATCTCAACACAAATCGACAGAGACTGTTGTAGACAACATTTAAGGGTTTCAGGCATGATTCTGTTGTACTCATATAAACAAAGTCAGCATAATCAATAATAGGAAATAATAGCTGAGTTACAAGTCTTAATCTAATCAGTGGTGGGAAACAATTAATTGAACGGTATAATAATCTTAAATTATAGTTTACTTTTCTCACTATAGAGTCAATATGAGGCCTAAAGGAGAGGTTGGAATCGAGCCAAAGGCCCAAATATTTGAATTTCTCAACATTCTCCATAAGTATACCATCTGAGAATTTAATTGATAGACTATTACCTTGGTTACGTCGGGCAGACCAAGTGGAAAATAACATACTGTATGATTTATTTTTATTCAGTATAAGTCCGTTATCCGAAAACCACCTTTGAATAATATTAAAATCGAGTTGCAGTGAGGATTGAATCAGATTAATATCACGTTTTGACGAGTAAATAACTGTATCATCAGCATACAGAAGAATTTGACTATCAAAGCACATTTGAGTAAGGTCATTAATAAAAATTGAAAATAAAAGAGGGCCTAAACAAGAACCTTGAGGAACACCCTTTTCCATTATCATGAACTGAGAGAGAGAATCATTGACAATTACACACTGACGTCTGAAATGAAGATATGAATTAAACCATAAAATGGACTTTACGGAGAGACCAATGTTATATAATTTATCTAAGAGAATATAATGATCAACCAGATCAAACGCTTTGGTTAGATCAATAAATATTGCTCCAGTAGACAAATTATTGTCCAAAGATGATGTAACATCATTAACAAATTTTGTAAGAGCAGTAGTGGTTGAAAAATTGGGCCTAAAACCTGATTGATTTGGAGAAAAAATAGAGAACTCATTTATGTATTTAAACAATCTCTTAAATATAATTTTTTCAAATGCTTTAGCTACATTACTAATAATTGAGATTGGTCTGTAATTGTTAGGATCAAGAGGATCACCACTTTTATATAAAGGTATTACTCTGGCACACTTCCACATGACTGGGACTTTACAAGTAGATATAGATAAATTAAATAAATCACATAATGGATATGCTAGAACATGAGAGGCAATCTTAATAAACTTTATCTCAAGATCATCTATACCAACTCCACTTCCAGATTTAATTTCAGAAATTGCCTGCTGTACCTCAGTAGGAAGAATTGTGGTAAATGAGAAAGAACTGTTTGCAACATTACTGTTTACAAAGTTAGAGTAACAGAAGTCAGGTGGACGTAGATTACAAACAGAAGAAAAGTGTTGATTAAAAGCGTCAGCTACAGAAGTTGGATCACTAATAATATTATTATTTATTCTAATTTTTGCAGGGGAGCTCTTATTAGATTTGTTCAATAAGCAATTAAGTTTTTTCCAAAAATGTTTCGGATTTGAAAAATCATTTAATAATGAATTTTTATAATAGTCAGATTTAGCATTTCTTGTTTTAACAGTACAGACATTTCTTAATCGCTTATATTCAATCCAATCTACCAGATCTTTTGTTAAATGGTATTTTTCCCAAGCCTTGTCCCTTTGCTTGAAGAAATATATTAAATCACCGGTAATCCATGGTAGATGTCTACCCTTCACTTTGACTGATGCCCATGGAGCATGTTTATCTATAACTTTTAATACCTCAGTATAAAAGAAATTCCAGGCATCTTCAGCATAAGGAATTAAGTCCATCCTGTTCCAATTAATACATAACAAATCTTGAATGAATGCATCATTATTCATATTTTTTAATTGTCTTACCTTGATTATTTTCGGTGGTAAACGAGGTAACCTTATTTTCCAGGTACAAAAGATAACTGAATGGTCACTAAAACAATCAGATAGAACACCCGAATCAACAATTCTATCGGGATGTGTGACCAAAATCCAGTCTAAGAGAGACCTGGAGTTCCCCTCGACTCTGGTGGGTTCCCGTATTAATTGAGTAAGATTTAGACTCTCAAACTGATTCCTCTCTTTCAACGAGGACCTATCAAGCCAATTTCGATTAAAATCTCCAAGTACTATAATTTCATCAGAACAATTTAAAGAATTAATAGTACTAAGGATATTATTTGTTGATTCGGATAGAGAATTAGGGGGTCTATATATATTTCCTATGATCAATCGTTTGTGTTGATGAAAACATATTCTAACAAAAAGACATTCAAAGTGTACAGGGCTTACGCTTACAGTAATACGTTCAGAAGATAGGTTTGCGGAAACATAAGTAGCAACTCCTCCACCACGACTGCCTCTATCTGCTCTATATACATTATAGCCATCAAGACTTATTTCATCATCACGTACATTACTATTTAACCAAGTTTCAGAAAGAGTAATAACAGCGGGTTTATTATATGAGAGCCATGCTCTAAGAAGATCAATTTTATGAGGTAGACTCCTAATATTTAAGTGAATAACTAATAAACCTTTAACCATAGTCATTCAGAAGTAGATAAGAGAGAGGGACATATGAATGGATGGAAGAGCAACACACACACGCACAAACAAGCACAAACTGCCTGGTCCAGAACATTTGAAATTAAAAAATAAAAGGAGGAAAGAAAAACAGACTATCTGCTAATATACTGAATATTGTAATTACATAATTTACTTCTTCAGCTCCCAATATAATCAAAAACAAAGGAAAGCCCCTTCTAGTAGCATTATAAAATTAAGTCACACCATACAACTAAGGAGCATGCTTCAACTTTTTATCAACAAGGGCTTAGAACACAAATTAGAGCACAGTCTAATAAGTATCTATAATTGTTTGCTTTTTCTTCCCTTTCTGGATCTGGATCAGGGTTTCCACAGGTCTTTAAAAGTCTTCATTTGACCATTTTACAATTTAGTCTTAAACTGAAGAATAAAGTCTTAAATTTAATATCATGGCAGTAAATTAGGGCCCTATGAATTCCGCGATGCGGAAAATTCATAAAAATTGTATTTACTGTAATGGAGAATGTCCAATTTTGTAAGTAGGTCACACTTAAAGGGCTAGTTCACCCAAAAATGAAAATTCTGCACTGCAAAAAAATGTTTTTCTTACTTAGTATTTTTGTCTTGTTTTCAGTTCAAATATCTAAAAAATCTTAAAAATGTTTGTCTTATTTGGGGGGGGGGGAATAACTCAAAATTAAGGGAATTTTTGCTTAAAATAAGAAAAATAATCTGCCAATGGGGTAAACAAAATAATCTTAATTCAAACAGAAAACAAGATTATTTTGCTTACCCCATTGGCAGATTATTTTGCTTATTTTAAGCAAAAACTCCCTGAATTTTGAGTTATTTTCCCCCCAAATAAGACAAAAACTTTTGCTTGTCTAGTAAATGCTTCTTAATGTAAGATTTTTTTAGATATTTGGACTGAAAACGAGACAAAAATACTAAGTAAGAAAAACATTTTTTGCAGGAAAATGAAAAAAATAGGAAAATGTTGGCGTTATTTTGTCACTTATTGAGCAGTAGGCTAGCTGGAGCAGTCTTTGTGCTAAGCTAGGCTAGCTGGAGCCTTTTACTTCCAGTATTTGTGCTAAGCTAGGCTAGCTGGAGCCTTTTACTTCCAGTATTTGTGCTAAGCTAGGCTAGCTGGAGCCGTTTACCTCCAGTCTTTGTGCTAAGCTAAGCTAGCTGGAGCCGTTTACCTCCAGTCTTTGTGCTAAGCTAGGCTAGCGGTGGGTGCGTCAGGCAGAGTTATGGCACGGAGATGAGAATGGTGTGTATGGACTGATCTAACTCTGGGGGATACGGGGAATAAGCTGAAAAAGAATCACTTGTTTGCAGTGTAGAGAAGGTTCAGTCAAAGTTATTTCCATATTTTAGTGTTTGGGAGCAGAGCTGTTCAAACTTTAAGCTTTTTTTTGGGTCAAAATTATTAAAAAGTCATGGAAATCTGCTGGGAATAAATAATGTTGCTTATACAACTCACTCTGTGCTTCCTGAACATATTGACATGTTGTTCCCTTCCTTTAATTGGTCTTAAAAAGGTCTGTACCTGCAGAAACCCTGCACATGTGCTTACTATAGGGTTATGGTTTGGTTGAGGGTTAGTTGCATGTAATTATGCATAATTTACTGTTATCACTTTAGCAACAGCATTTAACATCTGCAACAATGACACTGCAAAATCAGGCGTTTCCCAGTTTCTATTGTTGGTGCTATTTCAGTTGGTCATGTCTTATTTGCACAAAAGCCTGAAGCGCTGCATTCCATGAACACGCATATTAAAGTAGATTGTCACGGAGATGTCCCTGCGTTTGACCAATCAGTCACCTCACCTTACAGGTTATACAGTAACACCCACTGAAACCTGAGAGGACACCCGGACACCGCTTCGCACGCCAGCGTTTGGAAGAATTAAAGCCCAGACTTTTCTCTCTTCATCCCGGTGCAGAATTGGAGATTGCATGCAACAATGGGTGAGAATCCTGAACTCTTATATATGTTTTATTTTAGATTAGTCAGTCAGTATTTGATGAACTTCATTCATGCGTCAGCCACATTCATCTGGGAAACAAAATGCAAAAAGGAAAAATCCTGTCATTTTCTCAAACAAACCTGTGTGTTTTTCTCCTACACAAAACGTGTGGATGAATGTTGGAAACCAAACAGATTTGCTGACCTTTGACTTCCATTGTATTGCCATTAGGGGTGTAACGGTACACGTATTCGTATTGAACCTTCCGGTACGGTGCACGCGTGTACCGAACGGTTATGAATGTAATCTTTAACAGTTCACAGTCGGCTTGTTGTAAGCGCGGAACACACTTCAATCCGAGTTCCCACACGAACATATTAAGTATTCAGTCCATTTTATCACGAAATTCAAACGATAAATGCCGTTTTAACGCTCTTTAATGTGACGTGACTGATAGAGGCGTATCAGTTCAACTTAAAGCGGCGGCGCGCGAGTCAATGCGATCATCTCTTCCTAAAGAATAAACATAAATTAATACATCTTAAGGTATGTTGAGGATACATTACAACTTACTGAAATGTATCATATGTCGTGTAATCGCTCCATCTGTGTTTCAACCGCGGAAAGACAATAAAACAGCTTGTAAACAATGTCATGCAGAATTCGTTTTTGTTCAATAAATAAACTATAAATGTTTTAAAAATACAGATTGACAGTAGTAACAATAAATTATATTTTATTATCTGATATGATTAGAATCTTTTTATTATAAATATGATGGTTTCATTATAAATATGGGTATTATATCAACTTAATATATGATATTTACAATCTGAATCTAATCATGTCAACAAATGGAAAAGTGAGCGGCTGTTTATTATCATGTTAAATATTGTGCCTTTCGCCCCAGAGACCGTACTTTATTATTAATTGAAAAACTGTTGCTTTAACCTAAGCCTCAAAATATAATGAATAATTTTATTGATTCTCATTTGCTGCATAAATGTACAACATTTATGTAAAAAACATAAAATATAAGATCAAATTAGCAGAGAATGGGGTTTGCGCTGCTGTCTGAGATCACTTCACGGGTCATTTCCACGTGCATCTTGAAAAGTGGATGTTTTGGAAAGGCCATCTAGTGTTTTAGAGGAAAATCAAATCAAAGGAGGCTTTCCCCTGGTGCGCCTTTAGCCTGCTGTTCCCTAATCTGGCGGGTCAGTGAAAACCAGAAGTTGATAAGTGAAGGGGAAATGTATTGCTATTGTGTAAAGCTTTACTGCCATCCTGAGGGGAAATGATGTTAAATCAAACACCAATGATATCTCTGCCACTCTCTCTCTCTCCCTCTCTCTCTCTCTCTCTCTCTCTCTCTCACACACAGCACAGAAGACAGCACTGATCGTGTATGCCCACCAGAGTCCCGCCTCGTTCAACGCTGCTGTGCGAGATGTGGCTGTCCAGGCTTTGACTAAGCAAGGCTATAAAGTGCTCGTGTCGGATCTCTATGCGATGAACTTCAAAGCGTCGGCGACGGCTGAGGATGTAAAGGGTAGGACTTTACTGACATGTAACATCCTCATCCCCAAATACACACCGCATTTATATTACAATGCTACAACTGTTATAGGTGCTTTAAAAAAAGGCAATTATTAGTGAACACATTTAATGCTCAGCCAGCCGTTTTTAGTGTTTAAATATAATTTAAATAGATTTTACACACTTAAAGCAGTACCGCATCGCATATGGAATATCGCATTATTTACCAGGATAATCAGAGTTGAGTATTCAGACCACGGTGTTAAACAAGTCAATGCACAGGTAGTTCCAGTCAGTTTAATCACCGTTCTATATTAATGCACTGCTTTGCACGTCTCACACACACACGTCACGCACACACACACACACACACACACACGTCACGCACACACACACGTCTCACACACACATCTCATACACACACACACGCACGTCACTCTCACACACACATCATTCGCACACACGTCTCACACACACACGTCACACAAACAAACACACACGTCACTCTCACACACACACAAACACATACACGTCACTCGCACACACGTATCACACACACTCGCACACACACACACACACACACACGTCTCACACACACTCGCACACACACGTCTCACACACACACACACACACACACACACACACACACACACACACACACACACACACACACACACACACACACACACACACACACACACACACACACACACACACACACACTGCCCCTGCCCCTAAACCTACCCATCACACACACATACACTGCCCCTGCCCCTAAACTTACCCATCACACACACACACACACACACACACACACACACACACACACACACACACACACACACACACACACACACACACACACACACACACACACACACACACACACACACACACACACACTGCCCCTGCCCCTAAACTTACCCATCACACACACACACACACACACACACACACACACACACACACACACTGCCCCTGCCCCTAAACCTACACACACACACACACACACACACACACACACACACACACACACTGCCCCTAAACCTACCCATCACACACACACACACACACACACACACTGCCCCTAAACCTACCCATCACACACACACACACACACACACACACTGCCCCTGCCCCTAAACTTACCCATCACACACACACACACACACACACACACACACACTGCCCCTGCCCCTAAACCTACCCATCTCACACACACACACACACACACACACACACACACACACACACACACACACACACACACACACACACTGCCCCTAAACCTACCCATCACACACACACACACACACACACTGCCCCTAAACCTACCCATCTCACACACACACACACACACACACACACACACACACACACACACACACACACACACACACACACACACACACACACTGCCCCTAAACCTACCCATCACACACACACACACACACTGCCCCTAAACCTACCCATCTCACACACACACACACACACACACACTGCCCCTGCTTTCTGTGAAAAAAACCTCATTCTGTGTGATTTATGAGCATTTTGAAAAGTGAGGACATGGGGAACGTCCTCATATTTCACCCTCTTTTTGTAATACCCATGTCATTATACACATTTGTGTCCTGATATTTCACAAAAACATGCCCACACACACACACACACATACACACACACACACACACACGTCACACACACAAACAATATGCGCGCACACACACACACACACACACACACACACACACACACACACACACACACACACACACACACACACACACACACACACACACACCTCAAATAAATGCTATAATTGATTAATTGAGATAAATGTAATCTCCCGCACTACTTCATCTCTGTGTCTGATGTAAAGCGGGCAGAATGCTGATCTCACGGGCCATAACTGAAGAAAATAACCGTAGCGTTTACCCCTCCGGTCAAATATTACATCAACAACAGCTTAAAGTGGTCAGCACTGCCAAATGGCCATGGCATAAGTGAGATTTAATGCACAGCTAGCCGTGGATTATCCCTTACTTAACTCACACCTTCCAGCCAATCAGAATCGAGTATTCGGACAGACCCTGGTGTAAGGTCCTTTGTTGCACTGTAACTATCACAGGTGATCTGAAGAACCCTGAGCACTTTGTGTACAACGATGAGGTGATGACCGCGTGGCAGGACGGGCGCCTGAGCGACGACGTCGCAGAAGAACAGCACAAGCTGGAGCAGGCGGAGCTGGTGATCTTTCAGGTGACAGCGCCCCCTAGTGCTGCCAGACACATTTCAGCTTGATCCGAGCAATAATACGATGCGGTGTGTGTTTACAGTTCCCGCTCTACTGGTTTAGCATGCCTGCCATCATGAAGGGCTGGATAGACCGGGTGTTGATTCAGGGATTCGCCTTCACCCTGCAGAAGATGTATGACAACGGCATTTTTAAGGTCTGAATCTTGTGCTCCTGACACAAAGGCTCTGTGATTCTCTCAGATTTCGTTCAAACATCATCCACCTTTCACACTCCAGAATAAGAGGGCCATGCTGTCCTTCACCACGGGGGGAACGGAGTCCATGTATCTGGCCGACGGCGTCCATGGAGACATCAATGTTCTCCTCTGGCCTTTACAGGTGAGATGAACATCATGAGAATGCACTTTATTCTTTGACCTTTCAGTTCAGTGTATGATTTTCATAACTTCCCAAACGGACCATTAATTCAAATGAAGCTGTAAAAACAAATCTTTGTGCAAATTTGGCAGAAAGGTAAATAAGGTTAGCCTGGATGCCAGACGAACTTAGCCCCGCCCACAATTTTTTTTGCACGGGCAGTTCGGTCTGGACTTGATCCATAGAGAAGTAATTATGCCAGAACAGAAACTGTTCGGACCAATGAAATTGTCAGGGCGGGCTTTAGACGATGATGGACAGATGATCAACAGTAACGTAATCATCCACATCATCAAAGGCGCTTGGGTTGAATTTGTTCTAATCCTAAACGGAGAACTTGTTCGTATATGCATTCACCTTTACTATTTCTCTCAGAAATGATGATGGTGTTGGTCAGTACTCTGTGTATCCTTAAATTATTTTTTTACAACACCGGCAAAGATCGTTTACACTCATCTTCTTCTTCTAACGTGACTTATTCCAGCGCGTGCGGACAGGGTTGCCAAGTTTTTACAGCAAAACTCGCCCAATTGCTGCTCAAAACTAGCCAAAAACAAGCCCAATAGCTTTCCGGGTGGGGGGGTTCTCCGGGAAAAATGGCATTTGGGGGGTAAAATATGTGTTATTTTGGTAGGACTGCCTTCTAAAATTCGCATTCCTGGGTCTGTATATCACATAATTGGGGTCGCTTCAACCCGCGGACTTGGCAACACAGTGCAGTTCTGTTGACATTTGACAACTAACGTTATGCGTCGCTCCGTTGCTCTGATTGGTTGTAGGTCTATCCAATTGAGTTCTTTCCTGGTTCGGTTGAAACACGCCCCATAATCACAGCCCAACGGAGCAGATCAGACTCAAATTCTGACTAGAATTGAGTATGACGACGTCAGGCTAAAATAAGCTCATTAGGGCTGCCAAACATCCTGAATGAAAGTCATCCCGGATCAGTGTGTGTTAAATCCATAGGGAATGCAGTTTGTCATGTATTTTAGATTTTCACACCCAGAGAATTTAAGATTAAAGGGATAATCTTAACCCTCTGGTGCTCTTCGGTCATTTCTGACCGGAAAATGTTCTGTTTTGAAATTTTAAAAAATCACCGCTTCATCAGAATATGACACTTGGTGACTTTTCTAGCATTAGGTATGTAAACGCACAAACAAATTGGGGTCATGATTCGAGCATGCTAATTGGTCGTAAAAAAAAAAAGTAGCGTACATTGTCAATAGGAAATGAATGGGAAATCGGCAAAAACACCAAAATATTTGTGTGTATAATCTACAAATCGGCCACGAAGCTGAAAAACAGTACACAGCAGTAAAGGGGTGACACTCTAAAACATCAAGAGTGTGATATTAACACATTCACTCACACACACGCACACTTATATACACACACACACCTATGAATGTATGAACCACATTGTGAATTTTAAAAAATCACAGCTTCATCAGAATGATATGACTTGGTGACTTTTCTAGCATTAGGTATGTAAACACACACAAAAATTGAGGGCATGATTCGAGCATGCTAAGTGGTTGTAAAACAAATACTCGTGCTCTTCGGTCAAAAATGACCACCATAGGAAATGAATGGGAAATCTGCAAAAACACAAATATTTCTAACAAACAAAAAAATAAAAAAAATTTTTTTCAAACATCTAAAACTTTATAATAAATAGTCTTTGAGATTTTTTAAATATATATTCAAATACAAAAAAAACAAACAAAAAAAAAATCATTAAATGTGTTCAAAAGAGAACTAGGGAATTCTCAAGCCTCTCCATAGAGACCTCTAGTGGTTACACCCATGGTTGCATGATTTCTTAAATAATTCCAAAAGAGGGGCTAATCTGCTTTCAAAAAATATATTTTGAAGGCCTAGTCTCTATTTTAACCTGAAATACTGCAATAATAAAAAATAAAAATGACAAAAAAGAATTTTTGTATAATTTTCAATGGCTAAAATAGACCATAATTATTGCATAAATATACAAAAATACCATCAAATCATCTCAAAATACAAAATTAAAAAGAAAAAATATTATTGAAGAAAAATAAATTGCATTGGTTTTACTGGAGTGGAGGAAGTTTAATTTTTAGGTGTCCGGTCACTTATGACCTGGGAAGACGACCAATGCAACCCCTAAACGAAGAGCACCAGAGGGTTAACGGATTAGTTCACCCCCAATGCCATCCAAGATGTTCATGTCTTTCTTTCTTCAGTCGAAAAGAAATGAAGTTTTTTGAAGAAAACGTTCCAGGATTGTTCATCATATAATGCTTTTCAATTGCAACCAAAATTCTGAAGGTCCAAATCGATGCAGTTTCAAAGGAAGGGCTTCAGAGGCTCTGCGTGATCCCAACTGAGGAATAGGGTCTTATCTAGCCAAAAATGAATATACTTCTTAACCTCAATTGTTCATCTTGCTAAGGATTACATAATCACGTTAGACCAGTGGTTCTTAACCTGGGTTCGATCGAACCCCAGGGGTTCGGTGAGTCAGTCTCAGGGGTTCGGCGGAGGTCAAGACACACACCCGACTCATATGATTTCGTGATGACACGCCCCGCTTGGCCATCATTGGCTGCAGGTGAACACGCAACATCGCTTGGCCTATCTGTGCTGCAGGGAATTTGGTGCGCCTAGTTGTCGACTTGTGACTGTCGTGATGGTACGTCGTGTGATTTCTTTCTTAATGTTTGAATCCCTTCATACTAACTATGTCGAGCAAAACAAGAAAGTGGTCGGACGAATATGTACAATATGGATTCACATGTATAACGTGATGGGAGTCAGTGTCCTAACTGCATGATTTGCAATACCAAGTTGAGCAATTCTAGTCTAGCACCGGCAAAACTAAGAGAACACTTCCTTAAGCTGCATGGAGATAGAAAATACAAGAACACAACGTTCGCCAAATTCAAGGTGAAGAGAGCCAGATTCGATTAAAAAGGCTACTCTGCCTGTTCTCGGCTTTGTACCCATCAACAAACCGATCCTCACAGCATCGTACGAAGTTGCTTACCTGATCGCAAAGCAGGGCAAACCACACACCATTGGTGAAACACTCATAAAACCAGCTGTGTTGAAGATGGCGAATATCATGCTGGGAAAAGCGGCTGAAGTTCAGTTATCCCAAATTTCTCTTTCAAATGACACCATCAGCGGTGGTGAACAAAACCAAATGACACCATTGCTCGACATAGTATGAAGGGATTCAAACATTAAGAAAGAAATCACACAACGTACCATCACGACAGTCACAAGTCGACAAATGGGTGTCAACAAATGGTAACGTACCCTGTTATTGCTAAGAAAGCTCTGGAGATTTTCATACCGTTTGTGATCTTTGCGAGCAATCCTTTTCGAGGACGCTGGTCATAAAAACGAAGAAAAGGAACAGACTTTGTTGCGAAAATGACATGAGAGTGGCACTTGCCAAGGTGAAGCCGCGCATTTCTGAACTGGTCTCTGAAAGGCAACAGCAGAAGTCACACTGATTTGCAGTAAATATTCATTATTATGTTTTTGTGTGAAAATCATGTTTTAATGGTTTTGTTCTTTGAACACAGTGATGTTGATGCACGGCTAATTTTGTGCACCAGTAAAATATATACCTATGTTTTGAATATGAAAAAAATCATATTTTATTTTTCCTATTAGGAAGGGTTCGGTGAATGCGCATATGAAACTGGTGGGGTTCAGTACCTCCAACAAGTTAAGAACCACTGCGTTAGACGTAGGCAGAAGTACTGCCCCCATGTCTACAAAGTGCTTGTGTGAAGGCTAATACAAACATCCTTTAGTAAAAACACTTCAAAATTAGGGATATATCGTTGTTTTACCTTTTTTTGTATTAGCCTATATTACACCAGGAACTACACCCACTAGAGGGGAACGCAATCAGAGACAGGAAATATAATATATAAAACGGACATTTGGATATCTGACTTAACACTAGGTGCGTTTACATGGAGCACTGTAATTGGTTTAAAAGTCCAATCCGAATGAAAATGCTCCATATAAACACCTCAATCGGAATAAAAATGCCCAAACCGAATGAAATTGTAATGGGTTTGAGAGGGGTGGGATAAACCTTAACATGAACCGATCAAACGAAAAATTCCACCATGTAAACGACCTGATCCGATTACTGTGAGTGTACGTCCTTCTGTGATGCAGTGTTCATTTTGACAGAATACTTTGATTTAGTTTTAGCCATATTTTAGTCTCCTGAATTGTTTTTAGTTTTAGTCTAGTTTTAGTCTCCTAAAATCTAATGAGTTTAGTTAAATTGTAATACATTAAGCATTTAAGCGTTACATAACCGACTGTCACTTGAACTGACATTTTGACATCATTTTGTTTTTTACATTAAAAATACACGAAAGAGCTCAATTCACTTTTTTGTTTGTTTTTAAAAACATCTCTATAGTTTTTATAACTTTGTATTTCTGTTTAAGTTAGTATATCATGTTAAGCTAAAGCTTCAAATAAGTTTGTTTATTTATTTTTTTAATTTCAGTTAACATTTATTTAATTTCAAGTAACAAATATTTTTTTGGAATGGTTTTAGTTAACTAACTTTATTTAATATGTGTCAAATACTGGTCTTTCCTCCTGACTATGAATTAAATGGGAATGAAATTAAATATAGTTTATTGTGTAAGCAAAAACGAATATATAATGCGTGACTTTTAATTATAAACCAGCTGGAAATACACCGGGACTCTTATTTTGAAATCTCGCCTTACTATTGCAGTTGCAGGAGCTCATTCAAGTTCAGATGAGGAGATAAAATATGCATTGTTACAACCGTCTAAAACATATTACTACATTAAAATAAGAATAGAGTTCTAACTCAGAAATTATATTTAAATTTCACTCATTAAAACTTTTTGAAATCATGCTAGCCCCGCATATTTTGCACGTGGAAATAGGCAATTTATGCGGCGAAAGTGCGGCGTATTTGAAAAAATGCGGCCCCCGCATAAATATGCGGACTTTGGCTGATTATGCGTTAAATCACGCGATCGCATAATCACGTTTTTCTGAAGGGACTGAAATTTGTCGTTCAAATGTAGTGAAGTAAAAGTCATACGTTTCCAGAAAAAATACTACTCAAGGAAAGTACAGATACTCAAAAAGTGTACTTAAGTAAAGTACTCAAGTAAATGCACTTAGTTACTGTCCACCTCTGGATCTTTATGACTGTTTTTACACATGGACAGAGTAACTGTGTTTAATCGACGCACAAGAGTTAACACATTAACCCGGAGGATGGGATTTTTGGTCTAGTTATTTAATTCTAAGAGATGGACGAAAACAAGAGAAATGTGTGTGTGTGTGTGTGTGTGTTCTCGCTCACAGAACGGAGTGCTGCGCTTCTGCGGGTTCCAGGTGCTGGCGCCGCAGATCTTCTGGTGTCCGGCGCACTCGCCCGCGAGGAATGAGATGCTGGACGCGTGGCGGGAGCGGCTGCGGGCCGTGTTTGCCGAGAAGCCTCTGTCCTTCGCTCCCACTGAATACTTTGACCTCAGCTTCCAGGGAGGATTCCGCCTCCGGCCGGAGGCCAGGGAGACGTGCGCCTCTCTCACTCATGGCATCACCACAGCCCATCATTTAGGAAAACCTCTTCCTCCAGACAACCAGACCAAAGCTAAAGACAGCTGACGGGTCTCACACACATCCTTTATACCCAACAGAGCCATAAGCCAGTGAATATGACCATCAATAACACATATTTCCTGTTATCCTCATACACTCCTCCACATCTGCGCACGCTCTGGTGTCTTAATGAAGTAACTTCTCAGATTATTTGACTGTTTTTGGTGATTTGGATGGTGATTTCCTACATTTCTATCTGGAAAATCTGTGCATTTTAATGAGAAATCTGTTACAAATACTAAAAATCAATAAATATCTGCAACTACTTTGTTTTGGATGTTTCCTCTCCTTGCTCACAGAATCTCCATCTCCAGATTTATGATTTATTCTCTGTATAATGTAGGCGATTGATGAATTAATCAACTGTAAAAACATGGCTGGCTACATTTGATCTCGAAGGTTGAATATCAGTGCTATTTTTCACATCGTTGCGTTGAGTTATTGTTTAAATAACTTTAAAATAACCTCACAAAACTCCCTGTCATTCAATCAGCTGGTGTTCACTGTGACAACATGCCCCGCTGAGTTTATGAGCCGTTCAATATGACATTAATAGCATTATTATTAAGAGTTCATTAACATGTTCACAAATACTCTCACACATTACACACACTCACACACACACATATTAAAACACACTCACACATTACACACACTCACACACACACATATTAAAACACACTCACACATTACACACACATTAACACAACTAACACTCACATACACATTAACACACACTCTCACACACATTAACACACACACTCTCACATTACACACACATTAACACACACTCTCACACACATTAACACACACACTCTCACATTACACACACATTAACACACACTCTCACACACATTAACACACACACTCTCACATTACACACACATTAACACACACACAACTAACACACACATTACACAAACACTAACACACACACTCACACATTAACACACAACTAACACACACACAATACACACACACACTAACACACTCTCACACATTACACACACATTAACACACACACATTAACACAACTAACACACACACATTAACACAACTAACACACATTAACACACTCTCACACACATTAACACACACACAACTAACACACACATTACACAAACACTAACACACACACTCACACATTAACACACAACTAACACACACACAATACACACACACACTAACACACTCTCACACATTAACACTCTCACACATTAACACACACACATTAACACACACACATTAACACACTCTCACACACATTAACACACACACTCTCACATTACACACACATTAACACACACACACAACTAACACACACATTACACAAACACTAACACACACACTCACACATTAACACACAACTAACACACACACAATACACACACACTAACACACTCTCACACATTAACACTCTCACACATTACACACACATTAACACAACTAACACACACATTAACACAACTAACACACATTAACACACACTCACACACATTAACACACACACTCTCACATTACACACACAACTAACACACACACATTAACACACACACACACACTCACACATTAACACACAAACATTACACACACACACTCACACATTAACACATTAACACACAACTAACACACACACATTACACACACACACTAACACACACATTAACACACACACATCACACACACACACACACACACACACACACTCTCTCACACAGACACACAGACACAGACACACACACACACACACACACACACACACACACACACACACACACACACACACACACACACATATTAAAACACACTCACACATTACACACACACACACACACACACACACACACACACACACACACACACACACACACACACACACACACACACACACTCACATTAACACACAACTAACACACATACACATTAAAACACTCTCACACATTAACACAACTAACACACACACATTAACACACACATACACATTAAAACACTCACACATTACACACACATTAACACAACTAACACACACACATTAACACACACATACACATTAAAACACTCTCACACATTACACACACATTAACACAACTAACACACACACATTAACACACACATACACATTAAAACACTCTCACACATTACACACACATTAACACAACTAACACACACACATTAACACACACATACACATTAACACACACTCTCACACACATTAACACACACACTCTCACATTACACACACATTAACACACAACTAACACACACACACTAACACACACGCTCACACATTAACACACAACTAACACACACACATTAACACACTCTCACACACATTAACACACACTCTCACACACATTAACACACACACTCTCACATTACACACACATTAACACACAACTAACACACACACTCAAAGGTTGGTTTAAAGCTCTTAATCTCATTGTGTCGTGGCATAACCCTAAAGTGAGAATTATTTACAATGAATACATGAACAAAGCATCATCAAACACACACACACACACACACACACACACATGAACAAAGCATCATCAGACTCTTCATATACGAGACATTATAGTGACAATCACTGAAGAACTCACTCTCCCTTTATAGACAATTACACTTTTATTAACTTAATCACCTATTTGAAAATGATTTGTAAATACTTAATTACACTATACTTATTATAAAGTGTCACCCATCATTGGAAAGTATGAAAATTAAAGGTCCAGATATTTGCTGGAATAATAAGAGTTTCGGTTTATTAGAAGAATGAAATCAGATGTAATTTTCTTTTATTATTAACCATTTATTAAACTGATACGTAGGCCTATCTTGCTTAATACTTGTATTTATCAATATCAATTCAATAAAAATACGAATAAATAAAGACGTCTCCCGTGCGTGCTCACGCACACGGCGACGCGTCGCGATGAGGTCATTCAGATGCGCCAGCGCGTCATTTGCTGCAACGCAATCCCAGCCATCCCAAACTCCCGTTATTACCGGCGTCCTGTCCCGTTATTCCTCCATATCTGAGCTGAAGTTGACTATGGGCGGAACTGGAGTGCTTTAGTCGGCCTGTAGAGAAGCGCTGCGCGGTGAGTGTCGCTTTATTAGTGTAATAATGTGTCATAAGTCTGCAGTGTTATTGTTATGGTCAGCTGTTGATGGCATGCATTGTCTTTAAACTCTAGCCTTCGATGCTCTCACTGTAAAGCCTGATCTCTATCATCAGGTTATTTATATTTATATATTTATATTGTTTTATTTCCAGCGTGTATTAAACGAGAACAGTAATCTGGAATAAAATCCATCAGAATACACTTTAAAATGCATAAAGTTCCCTGTATGATTTATATTAATTATCCAATAACAAGACAGTAGATCTGAGAAAGATTACAGACTCTTTTTTTTAGGGAAAAACTGAAATATCAGATGAATATAGCATCCCAGATTACTGATAAACTATTCCTATTATCTAAAAAACAGGTACAATACAATACAAATTAAATTTATTATAATTAATAATTATTATGATGACACGTTTTTGTGATATTAATACAAGTCACCAATAATACCACTGTGAAAAATAGTAAATATAACAAATAATTGTATTTACATTCGCAGTTTGTGGAACTAAAATGTTATTGTTTCCCGTTATTACAACTTTAAAAGTTATTTTGTGTTTGTGCTTTTACTGTCCCTTATTATGTTTATTATTTTGAATTTTGAGGCTCATTTTGAGCTCAAAGTATGTGCTTTGTGCATACGTAATGGTTGCAAGTTAGTTGTTTATTTGTAATTATTAATCATATATACCGGGTTGAGCTCTCGGGAAAACAAGCTGGCGCGCCCTGTTGTGTGTGTGTGTGTGTGTGTGTAAATAAACAGTATTAATTCAGTATGAATACAGTCAGTATGTGAGGACCTTGTTTCTGATAATTTGTTTCTTTTTATAACTCTTGATAATAATAGTGCTCTGCTGTTCGGGTTAAAGGGATAGTTCACCCAAAAATGAAAATGACCCCATGATTTACTCTCCCTCAAGCCAAACGAGGTGTGTGTGACATTCTTCTTTCAGACGGACATAATCAGAGTTATATTAAAAATATCTTGGCTCTTCCGAGCTTTATAATGGCAGTGAATGGGGGTCGAGATTTTAAAGCCCAAAAAAGTGCATCCATCCATCATAAAAGTGCATCCGTCCATCATAAAAGTGCATCCGTCCATCATAAAAGTGCATCTCTCCATCATAAAAGTGCATCCCTCCATCATAAAAGTGCATCTATCTATGATAAAAGTGCATCCATCCATTATAAAAGTGCATCCATCCATCATAAAAGTGCATCTATCTATGATAAAAGTGCATCCATCCATCATAAAAGTGCATCCATCCATCATAAAAGTGCATCCGTCCATCATAAAAGTGCATCTATCCATCATAAAAGTGCATCCCTCCATCATAAAAGTGCATCTCTCCATCATAAAAGTGCATCCCTCCATCATAAAAGTGCATCTATCTATGATAAAAGTGCATCCATCCATTATAAAAGTGCATCCCTCCATCATAAAAGTGCATCTATCTATGATAAAAGTGCATCCATCCATCATAAAAGTGCATCCGTCCATCATAAAAGTGCATCTATCCATCATAAAAGTGCATCCCTCCATCATAAAAGTGCATCTATCTATGATAAAAGTGCATCCGTCCATCATAAAAGTGCATCTGTCCATCATAAAAGTGCATCTATCCATCATAAAAGTGCATCCCTCCATCATAAAAGTGCATCTATCTATGATAAAAGTGCATCCCTCCATCATAAAAGTGCATCTATCTATGATAAAAGTGCATCCGTCCATCATAAAAGTGCATCCGTCCATCATAAAAGTGCATCTGTCCATCATAAAAGTGAATCTATCCATCATAAAAGTGCATCCCTCCATCATAAAAGTGCATCCCTCCATCATAAAAGTGCATCCCTCCATCATAAAAGTGCATCTATCCATCATAAAAGTGCATCCGTCCATCATAAAAGTGCATCCATGCATCATAAAAGTGCATCCGTCCATCATAAAAGTGCATCTATCCATCATAAAAGTGCATCCCTCCATCATAAAAGTGCATCTATCTATGATAAAAGTGCATCCGTCCATCATAAAAGTGCATCCGTCCATCATAAAAGTGCATCTGTCCATCATAAAAGTGCATCTATCCATCATAAAAGTGCATCTATCGATGATAAAAGTGCATCCGTCCATCATAAAAGTGCATCTGTCCATCATAAAAGTGCATCTATCCATCATAAAAGTGCATCCCTCCATCATAAAAGTGCATCTATCCATCATAAAAGTGCATCCGTCCATCATAAAAGTGCATCTGTCCATCATAAAAGTGCATCCATCCATCATAAAAGTGCATCCGTCCATCATAAAAGTGCATCCCTCCATCATAAAAGTGCATCTGTCCATCATAAAAGTGCATCTATCCATCATAAAAGTGCATCCATCCATCATAAAAGTGCATCCCTCCATCATAAAAGTGCATCCGTGCATCCATCCATCATAATTGCATCCGTCCGTCATAAAAGTGCATCCGTCCATCATAAAAGTGCATCTATCTATGATAAAAGTGCATCCGTCCATCATAAAAGTGCATCCGTCCATCATAAAAGTGCATCTGTCCATCATAAAAGTGCATCTATCCATCATAAAAGTGCATCTATCTATGATAAAAGTGCATCCGTCCATCATAAAAGTGCATCCGTCCATCATAAAAGTGCATCCGTCCATCATAAAAGTGCATCTGTCCATCATAAAAGTGCATCTATCCATCATAAAAGTGCATCCCTCCATCATAAAAGTGCATCTATCCATCATAAAAGTGCATCCGTCCATCATAAAAGTGCATCTGTCCATCATAAAAGTGCATCCATCCATCATAAAAGTGCATCCGTCCATCATAAAAGTGCATCCCTCCATCATAAAAGTGCATCTGTCCATCATAAAAGTGCATCTATCCATCATAAAAGTGCATCCATCCATCATAAAAGTGCATCCCTCCATCATAAAAGTGCATCCGTGCATCCATCCATCATAATTGCATCCGTCCGTCATAAAAGTGCATCCCTCCATCATAAAAGTGCATCTATCCATCATAAAAGTGCATCTGTCCATCATAAAAGTGCATCTGTCCATCATAAAAGTGCATCCCTCCATCATAAAAGTGCATCCGTCCATCATAAAAGTGCATCCCTCCATCATAAAAGTGCATCTGTCCATCATAAAAGTGCATCTATCCATCATAAAAGTGCATCCATCCATCATAAAAGTGCATCCCTCCATCATAAAAGTGCATCCGTGCATCCATCCATCATAATTGCATCCGTCCGTCATAAAAGTGCATCCCTCCGTCGTAAAAGTGCATCCCTCCATCGTAAAAGTGCATCCCTGCATCCCTCCATCGTAAAAGTGCATCCGTCCATCGTAAAAGTGCATCCCTCCATCATAAAAGTGCATCCATCCATCGTAAAAGAGCATCCATCCATCGTAAAAGTGCATCCCTCCATCGTAAAAGTGCATCCCTCCATCGTAAAAGTGCATCCGTCCATCATAAAAGTGCATCCGTCCGTCATAAAAGTGCATCCGTCCGTCATAAAAGTGCATCCCTCCGTCATAAAAGTGCATCTCTCCGTCATAAAAGTGCATCCCTCCGTCATAAAAGTGCATCCCTCCGTCATAAAAGTACATCTATCCGTCATAAAAGTGCATCCCTCCGTCATAAAAGTGCATCCCTCCATCATAAAAGTGCATCTATCCATCATAAAAGTGCATCTATCCATCATAAAAGTGCATCTATCCATCATAAAAGTGCATCCCTCCGTCATAAAAGTGCATCCCTTTTATGATGGAGGGATGCACTTTTTTTGGGCTTCAAAATCCAAGTTACCATTTACTCCCATTGAAGAGTCAAGATATTTTTTTATATAATTGTGTTTGACTGAAAGTCATATACACCTAGGATGGCTTGAGGGCGAGTATATAATGGGCTAATGTCCATTTCTGGGTGAACTATCCAAAAGTTCTTCAACAAATGGCAATAAGCCAGCCAGTGTAGCTTGAAACGCCTCTGTTGAAGAGAATGATCACTACATGATGTGTATATGAAGGCTGTAAGATGGGGGTATTTCCAGGGACAACAGCACACCAAAAAGCAGGACGTCTATAATCATAAATCATAAACATACTGTTTAATACAAGGCCGTAACCATGTTTAAGTTAAATTGGTCTTTATATTTAAAGGATTGAAATGGATTTAAGTGAATAAAGAGGAAGGTGTGTAGTTGTGAAGTCATCAATTTAAACTACTTTCAAATAATATTTTATTTTAAGATAAATATGCACACTCATACGTCTAATATGTTGAAAACCTAAAACATTTCTCTAGTCTTGTCAGTTTTCCTGTAAATGAGCATATTTTACATTTCAAAACAATGACATTTCAATGGATATTACTGTCGGTCATTGCACATTTCCATTGTAAAACAGTTGTCAAATATTAAACGTTAACTACTTGCATCTCACCACACACTCTTTCAATCTCACTCATTTTGACACGAGCGCTGTTAGACCGCCAGGGTATAAAACGCAACGGTCATCCTAAAAATAAACAGAATCATCAAGAATATCAAATACTCAAATCAATTCACATTTATTCATATAGGGCTTTTACAATACATATCGTTTCACAGCAGCGTTACAGAAAATGCATGTTTCTTCATTACAATTTCGAGTAGTTTGCTATCAGACGTGACCGTGTCCAAGAAATGACCAGAAATATACAGTTAATCATGAGGTTAGCGAACGTCATGTATTCATTTAGGCACAAACAATGATCCCATTGAAGCAGTTATTACAAGTTGTGAACATCATGATTACAATATATAGAAAATTTGGCAGTTGTGTGCATTATTGGGGGGTTTGGCTTGTCCCCCTCAACGTCTACACTAAAAAATGATGGGCATGTTTGGGTCAAATATGGACAATTGCTTTAAATTAGGGATGCATGATGTATCGGACGATATATATTTTAATTTTTAATGTTATCGCCAGTGCTTGAAGTGGAGAATTAAAGTGCTGGTACTCATCAACTGAGGCATGTGGCAAGGGCGTCATTTTGGTTTTAAGGGGGGTTGAAGTGTGAAGAGAGTCCCAGGGCATGCTCCCCTCATTTATTTGTTTTGCAAAATGGTCCACACATGCGAAGTTGGTTGATAACTGCAATAAAATAGCTTATAGCCAACAATCATGGCTCATGGGAAGTCAAACTAACTTTACTTTTTTTTTTTCTTCTTACCCTGAACATGTTAATTTCCTTCCATCTCTTGGAATATCGGTAAGCCAGGTTCTCTAATATGAGATATTTGAAATAATAATCTTTCCATTGATGTATGGTTCATTAGGACAATATTTGGTGGGTGCAAAACAATCGAAATATTGAGAAAATCTTCTTTAAAGTTGGACAAATGAAGTCCTTAGCAATGCATAATACTACTAATAATACATTTTAGAGATGGTAATATCGAACGTCTAATAACGTCAAACCAACTTTGTCATTTCATTCTTCAAGTGACTAATTCTACCTTCATATGCTCTCGAAATTATCGTAAATACGAGTTTCCTAGGTAAAACTTGCACATGAACGCCCTGACATTTTGAAACTTGAATGCAATGAGCTCGTAATCACGACTTCGGAAATTTCCGATAGCACGTGAAGGCAGCATAACGCCTTACACTTTTTTTTTGCAAAAGGCGATTTGATTTATAAAACAGGTTTTAACTTTTCGACTGAGCTTATCAAAATTTCATGTTCTGCCGCACTGGAATTAAAAGCACGCCGTTGTTTCTCCATTTTGATTTTAGGTTTACCTCAGAAGCAGTTTCACGTTGTGCTTGGTAACAGACCTGACAGTTGATTACCGAACCGGATGGAGCAGGTTTAAGATTTCCTAACTACAGATAAGATGAGAGTTTGTAAGATAGGATAAGAATCCTAAATCAAGTTAAGATTTGCTTCTGTAATACGAAATTGTGAAAAATCCTAAATTAACTTATCATATCTTAAATTAAGACCTAAGATAGAATGTTTCTGTAATACGCCCCCAGGGTCACAAATGGTTGCAAATTGTATCAAATTGTGATGGGAATGGCTGATCTTATCACACTTTTGGAGCTTGTTGGTGAACAAAATTAATCAATTGGGCTTTATTCACTGTCATATTGCGCAAATAATTGATCCGTTCAGTTCGTACAGCTTATAAAAGGTCTTAACGCGCGATGTATACAATTAATCAATAGACTGATTTCATTGTGTGTGTGTGGTCAGAGTACCGGCAACATGTGAGAAATGCCGGTACGCAAGAAAAAGTGAAGGTACGCTGCTGATTAAAATAGAGAAGTGCCAGTACTGCGTACCGGTGCATACCGGCCCACTTCGAGCACTGATAATATTGTTATCGACCCGATAAGAAAATTTGCAGATTATATTTAAGCCGATAAATAATGGGTAATTTCCTTCAGCTGAGACACTTCAGATATGCACTGATGGGTTTGAATTGCTTGAAATATGATTGGAATCCCTTCAAAAAAGGCAAATACAGTTGCAAGCGCAAGTCTGTCATATACACACTACTTAAACTATAATGAGAACATCATAATTGTGTGCTCGGGATATGTAATGAGGCTCTCAAAAATTATATAAACATTTAGATTTAGATTTATCGGCCAATATACAGGTGCTGGTCATATAATTAGAATGTCATCAAAAAGTTGATTTATTTGACTAATTCCATTCAAAAAGTGAAACTTGTATATTATATTCATTCATTACACACAGACTGATATATTTCAAATGTTTATTTCTTTTCATTTTGATGATTATAACTGACAACTAAGGAAAATCCCAAATTCAGTATCTCAGAAAATTAGAATATTACTTAAGACCAATACAAAGAAAGGATTTTTAGAAATTAGAACAATTTTAGAAAGTCTGTGCGTAGTGGTTCTTGAAGCACTGACTCCAGCTCCAGTCCACTCTTTGTGAATCTCCCCCACATTTTTGAATGGGTTTTGTTTCATAATCCTCTCCAGGGTGTGGTTAACCCTATTGCTTGTACACTTTTTTTCTACCACATCTTTTCCTTCCCTTCGCCTCTTTATTAATGTGTTTGGACACAGAGCTCTGTGAACAGCCAGCCTCTTTTGCAATGACCTTTTGTGTCTTGCCCTCCTTGTGCAAGGTGTCAATGGTCGTCTTTTGGACAACTGTCAAGTCAGCAGTCTTCATCATGATTGTGTAGCCTACAGAACTAGACTGAGAGACCATTTAAAGGCCTTTGCAGGTGTTTTGAGTTAGTTAGCTGATTAGAGTGTGGCACCAGGTGTCTTCAATATTCAACCTTTTCACAATATTCTAATTTTCTGAGATACCGAATTTGGGATTTTCCTTAGTTGTCAGTTATAATCATCAAAATGAAAAGAAATAAACATTTGAAATATATCAGTATGTGTGTAATGAATGAATATAATATACAAGTTTCACTTTTTGAATGGAATTAGTGAAATAAATCAACTTTTTGATGATATTCTATTTATATGACCAGCACCTGTATATCGGTTATTGGCTTTCAAATATAAAGAATTATCGGTATCAGCCAAAGTTTTCATATCAGTGCATTCCTACTCTACATTTTTAAACCCAATGGTTTTTTTTTTTTTTGGTCCGTATTTGACCCAAACATGGGTTGAAACAACCCAGCATTTTGTAGTGTTGAATCAGGAAGTGGAGGTGTGTTTTTCCCTTCAGGTGTGCAGCATTGGTGGACAGAGGTGTGGATGTAGCAATGGTGCTGGATCTGGGCGAGAACTGCATGGAGCAGGCTAATGGAGGAGGGCTCGCAAAGAACGTCTCAGAGATGCTAGAACCAGAGCCCAGCACAGAGCAACCCAAACCAGTCCGAGCCAGGACCAGCAGCGTCACCCAAAGAGACAAATCGACCCACAACGGGCCACACGCGCAGCCTTGTGCCACTTACGATGGCGGCTCCCAGGTTCAGCGACGGCTCCAGAAGACGGAAGGTAGAAGTAAAGGAGAAACTGCGCAGCCAGGGGAACCTTTCAAACAGCCCCCGTGTCGGAGGCCTCTCAGTCTGGAAATAAAACCACAGCGAATTAGAGCAACACAGCCAGTGCGGAAGGTGATACAGCCACCGTGGCGCAGCGGTGGCCCGTCTCCACCCACACGAAGCCTGACAAGCCTTAGTTTAGGGCCAGGAAACTGGCTTCGACGCAGTGAGAGCACATGCACGGTGAACTCCACGACGCCCCCACGCGCTGCCAGGGGTCAAATGAGACCTGCAACCTCCTTGCCACATATCGCCAGGGGTGTCGGACCCCTTCCTTCGCCTTCAACACCTCGTGGGCCGTGTCTGCTTGTGGCTCTTCGTCCCATAAACCTGGAACAGGAGCGCCAGACCTTTTTTCAGTCTAACTATCAGTATGAGCCTCAGTTCGAGTATACCTCCCCAGAGCCCACCAGTGTTTTGGAGAAGTACAGAGAGGGCTCGGGTCTCTTTCTGTCCCAGGTATATTTAACGTCGAAATAACACAAATTGCCTCTGTTCCTAAATCTAGTCAGTCTACTGCCTCTGTAAGCAACTTCCGTTAATCCAGATTGTTTCAAAGCAGCTTCACAGTGTTAAATAGGAAAATAATGCAACATAATTTGATTCGGCCGTACAGCCGCTCTGGAGAAAACGGTGATGTCATCAGTTAATTTCAATTATCATACAGTGATAGTGTGGGCTTTAGATCAGTAATTTAGTTTATATGGTTAATTTAGTTTAATAATTAGATTTATTTGGATATTTAGTTGAAAAATTTAGTGTCCCCAACTGAGCACGCCAAGCCAGAGGCAACAGTGGCAAGGAAACCAAAACCCCATCAGGAGCAGAATGGAGAAAAATAAACCCCAGGCTCAGTCGGGGGGGCCAGTTCTCCTCTGGCCAATTAACAAACAGCGTATGATTATTATTCTGGCAACTTTACAGGAAAGGGGTCATATTAGATTGGATGATCGATTCATATTAGATCGGAATATTCAAAAGATCGGAGGCATCAGGCCGGAGACGGGTTTATAGAGGATGCCGTATTGATTAAACAATTAATAAATTGCGATATTCGAAAGATCGGAGGCAACACGCCGGAGACGGGTTTATTGACGTGTAGATTAAACAATTATTAAATAGGAATATTTGAACGATCGGAGATGTCACGCTTAAACGCACTAAATATAAACAAAGTTTTATTCAATTCCTTTATTCCAATGACTTTATAAGCCTAGTACTTTAGATTTATACATTACGTTGCTCATGCAACGCAAGTGGCAAAACATTTAAACATATGTAAAAATCACATTTTAAATTAAAACTTACAATAGACAAAAAAAACATTTTGTTAAAAAAAAAATATATTTTTTTACAAGAAATCCTGCAGGTCATAAAAAACTTTGTTTCCACCTCCAAGAAAGGAGAACGGACGAGTGCCATCTATTATGTCTCCTTGTTTGGCTAAATGCCAGGTAAGGTGTCGTTTTCCTTGCTTTACCTGAGGCAAAAAAGCCATGTGATGGAATAATAATAAGAAGAAATCCAACGATTTCAATAGGTGCCTCTGCATCTTCAGTGCTTGGCCCCTTATTATAATCACTCACTTATAAGCGCTCTCAAACGCTATTCCGGCTTTCCAAAAAACCCTGGAAAGTTTCTGAAACCTTTGCAACAATTCCAGCTCATCATTCACTGTTCGAGTGATTTGACTGGAAAAACACCCGCCCACAACATTTTAACTCGGGCAGTTTGGTTTGGACTTTGGTTTGGACAGAAACTGTTCGGACCAATGAAATTGTCAGGGCGGGCTTTAGACGATGATGGACAGATGATCAACAGTAACGTAATCATCCACGTCATCAAAGCCGCTTGGGTTGAATTTGTTCTAATCCTAAACGGAGAACTTGTTCGTATATGCGTTCACCTTTACTATTTCTCTCAGAAATGATGATGGTGTTGGTCAGTACTCTGTGTATCCTTAAATTCTTTTTTTACAAGACCGGCAAAGATCGTTTACACTCATCTTCTTCTTCTAACGTGACTTATTCCAGCGCGTGCAGACAGGGTTGTCAAGTTTTTACAGCAAAACTCGCCCAACTGCTACTCAAAACTAGCCAAAAACAAGCCCAATAGCTTTCCGGGGGGGTTCTCCGGGAAAAATGGCATTTGGGGGGTAAAATATGTGTTATTTTGGCTGGACTGCCTTCTAAAATTCGCGTTCCTGGGTCTGTATATCACATAATTGGGGTCGCTTCAACCCGCGGACTTGGCAACACAGTGCAGTTCTGTAGACATTTGACAACTAACGTTATGCGTCGCTCCGCTGCTCTGATTGGTTGTAGGTCTATCCAATTGAGGTCTTTCCTGGTTCGGTTGAAACACGCCCCATAATCACAGCCCAACGGAGCAGATCAGACTCAAATTCTGACTAGAATTGAGTATGACGACGTCAGGCTAACAAAATCCTCTAGTTTTTAAAGAACGCGCTCCTCTCTCCTCTCCGCTTCCATTAGTTCTCCACACATACTCCCCTCACGAGCGCCGCAAACCGGCTAGGCGAAGACTTCGTACTCAAACTGCCCTTTTGTCTTCATGTTGCGAGCACAATTATGATGGCTCAAAGTGTTGCTTACGTTGGCAGTTTGCTAGGTTTTGGAACGCAGCCATAATACTGGTTAAGTCTTTAAACTATTGCCATTTGTCTTACCTCATGCGTTTTTCTAGGCAGTTGGGATTATGGAGTGTGTGTTGAGGAAGTTTGACACCTATGAAAACTTTGAAGAGGTCACAGGGGGCAACTTGCTACCGAAGAGTCAAGTGTGGGCAGCCACGCGCAAGTACCTACAGAAGGAGGGCTGTGTCGGTGAGGTGTGTGGATATCATCTGAGGATAAGGTCCTGTTTACACCTGGTATTAAGATGCGTTTTGGTCATAACCCATACCTGTACCCGCCCATAGACCTTCCCCCTTGAAGAAATCAGGACAGAAGTGTGTGAAAGTGGACAAAAGAGTCGGATTAAAACACCAGATGTAAACGGGAACGTGTCTCGCTCGTCTACTTGTGATCCGATTGACCAAAACGCATCTTAATCCCAAGTGTGATCAGGGCCAGAGTTCTTGTGTATTAACATCTTGCCAAATAAAGGAATAGTAATTTCAGATTCTGTCAACAGGTGGTTGTAAGTCTCTCGGATGAGCTCCTGTCCCAGGCAGTGATGATGGTGCAGAGTTGTCGACCAACACTAACTATTAACTTGTCAGGAGCACGCCAACACTGGCTTGAGGGCATGCTTAGACACGAGATTGGTATGAACTTTAACCTAAACAGATTGTAAAAGTCATGTCCTAACCTGTGGAGAACGACAGGACATTTTGTCAGTCATTTCATTCATACAGTCGTGCGCAAAAGTTTACACACCCTATGTAGAATATGCTTTATAAGTACTAATAAACAGCCAATATTCTAGTAATATGCATGATAATAAGCAACTAATATGTGCTTTATAAGTACTAATAAACAGCCAATATTCTAGTAATATGCATGATAATAAGCAACTAATATGAGCATTAATATGTGCTTTATAAGTACTAATAAACAGCCAATATTCTAATAATATGCATGATAATAAGCAACTAATATGTGCTTTATAAGTACTAATAAACAGCCAATATCATAGTAATATGCATGATAATAAGCAACTAATATGAGCATTAATATGTGCTTTATAAGTACTAATAAACAGCCAATATTCTAGTAATATGCATGATAATAAGCAACTAATATGTGCATTAATATGTGCTTTATAAGTACTAATAAACAGCCAATATTCTAGTAATATGCATGATAATAAGCAACTAATATGTGCATTAATATGTGCTTTATAAGTACTAATAAACAGCCAATATTCTAGTAATATGCATGATAATAAGCAACTAATATGTGCATTAATATGTGCTTTATAAGTACTAATAAACAGCCAATATTCTAGTAATATGCATGATAATAAACAACTAATATGTGCTTTATAAGTACTAATAAACAGCCAATATTCTAGTAATATGCATGATAATAAGCAACTAATATGTGCATTAATATGTGCTTTATAAGTACTAATAAACAGCCAATATTCTAGTAATATGCATGATAATAAGCAACTAATATGTGCATTAATATGTGCTTTATAAGTACTAATAAACAGCCAATATTCTAGTAATATGCATGATAATAAGCAACTAATATGAGCATTAATATGTGCTTTATAAGTACTAATAAACAGCCAATATTCTAGTAATATGCATGATAATAAACAACTAATATGTGCTTTATAAGTACTAATAAACAGCCAATATTCTAGTAATATGCATGATAATAAGCAACTAATATGTGCATTATATGTGCTTTATAAGTACTAATAAACAGCCAATATTCTAGTAATATGCATGATAATAAGCAACTAATATGTGCATTATATGTGCTTTATAAGTACTAATAAACAGCCAATATTCTAGTAATATGCATGATAATAAGCAACTAATATGTGCATTATATGTGCTTTATAAGTACTAATAAACAGCCAATATTCTAGTAATATGCATGATAATAAGCAACTAATATGTGCATTATATGTGCTTTATAAGTACTAATAAACAGCCAATATTCTAGTAATATGCATGATAATAAGCAACTAATATGTGCATTAATATGTGCTTTATAAGTACTAATAAACAGCCAATATTCTAGTAATATGCATGATAATAAGCAACTAATATGTGCATTAATATGTGCTTTATAAGTACTAATAAACAGCCAATATTCTAGTAATATGCATGATAATAAGCAACTAATATGAGCATTAATATGTGCTTTATAAGGACTAATAAACAGCCAATATTCTAGTAATATGCATGATAATAAGCAACTAATATGTGCATTAATATGTGCTTTATAAGTACTAATAAACAGCCAATATTCTAGTAATATGCATGATAATAAGCAACTAATATGTGCATTAATATGTGCTTTATAAGTACTAATAAACAGCCAATATTCTAGTAATATGCATGATAATAAGCAACTAATATGTGCATTAATATGTGCTTTATAAGTACTAATAAACAGCCAATATTCTAGTAATATGCATGATAATAAACAACTAATATGTGCATTATATGTGCTTTATAAGTACTAATAAACAGCCAATATTCTAGTAATATGCATGATAATAAGCAACTAATATGTGCATTAATATGTGCTTTATAAGTACTAATAAACAGCCAATATTCTAGTAATATGCATGATAATAAGCAACTAATATGTGCATTAATATGTGCTTTATAAGTACTAATAAACAGCCAATATTCTAGTAATATGCATGATAATAAGCAACTAATATGAGCATTAATATGTGCTTTATAAGTACTAATAAACAGCCAATATTCTAGTAATATGCATGATAATAAGCAACTAATATGTGCATTAATATGTGCTTTATAAGTACTAATAAACAGCCAATATTCTAGTAATATGCATGATAATAAGCAACTAATATGTGCATTATATGTGCTTTATAAGTACTAATAAACAGCCAATATTCTAGTAATATGCATGATAATAAGCAACTAATATGTGCATTAATATGTGCTTTATAAGTACTAATAAACAGCCAATATTCTAGTAATATGCATGATAATAAGCAACTAATATGAGCATTAATATGTGCTTTATAAGTACTAATAAACAGCCAATATTCTAGTAATATGCATGATAATAAGCAACTAATATGAGCATTAATATGTGCTTTATAAGTACTAATAAACAGCCAATATTCTAGTAATATGCATGATAATAAGCAACTAATATGAGCATTAATATGTGCTTTATAAGTACTAATAAACAGCCAATATTCTAGTAATATGCATGATAATAAGCAACTAATATGAGCATTAATATGTGCTTTATAAGGACTAATAAACAGCCAATATTCTAGTAATATGCATGATAATAAGCAACTAATATGAGCATTAATATGTGCTTTATAAGTACTAATAAACAGCCAATATCCTAGTAATATCCTAGTAAAAAAAAAAAAAAGTCATCTGTGCAGAACTCTATAGTACATTAAAGGGTTAGTTCACCCAAAAATGACAATTCTGTCATGAATTACTCCCCAAACCCATAAGACTCGTTCATCTTCGGAAAACAGATGAAGATCTTTTTAATGAAATCTGAGAGATTTCAGTCCCTCCATTGACAGGCTACGCAACTACCACTTTCAAGCCCCAGAAAGGTAGTAAAGACATCATTAACTGCTTAAACTCTGCGGACCCTGATAAAATAATATACATGATGACATTCCTTAAGTGTCTGTGGAGGAGCTCTGACCTCATATGTGGAGCCATTTGAAAACGTAGTCTCTACTTTCTGGAGATATGCATCACTTTGGTAGACTGGGTAACCCCAGCCTGATCTGCCGGCGATTTGATTTCACCCTGCAACTCAGTCTGCAAACCTGTACATTCATTTCTACTGCTTCTGTTACACTTTTGCGGGAACCAATCACAGACTGGCTTATCCACCTGGCGCGCTATTGGAGGGTTTGACATGATGACGGATAGAGAAGCGATGGATCGATGCCCGTTGAGGGCTTGTGGTCTGATTGATTGAAGGACTATCCAATTTCGTACAGTCATTTGAATTATGCTCGTTGATCACGCCTCTTGTGCAGTAGAAAACACAGAGCAGACTCCCCAGACCAGTGTTCAATCTTAAATTTAGCTTGGTCTGGTGATATCCAGACAATCACTTTGGCATTTGTTTTACACAAAGTAACTTATTTACACCAAATTACTCTGGGACCATTTCCGCCTGGATTTGGCCGACCCAAAATGATAAGCTGCCTATACACACATACAGTGTCTCTAAATACACAATTCTGGTGTCATTTTACAGGAAACACTTTGAAGTTTCATAAACCACTGCTAAAAGTGATATAAACATGTGAGTATATGTTGTCTGAGCTGTAATAAACATGATTTTGATGACATTGATTTTTTTTGGTTATAAATTCATTGTTGAAAGTGTGTAACAGGCCCTGTGTGTTCTAGCACCCTGCAGAGAGTGTTGGCTGTTTCCAACATTTCAGCAAACACTGGAAAAAAGAATTTAATGACACTGGGATATTGCATAAAATTACAACAAAAGGTCATATTCCTCCATTCAGATCCATTTGAGTAAATCTTGCATACATGATCTAGACACACATTTCTTCCAGTATTTTCAGGAATCTAGTTACACACTTTCAAAACTGAATTTATAACCAAAAAAATAAAAAAGCGCCTCTTATTTGGGGGGGTTATTACAGCTCAGAAAACATATACTCACATGTTTATCACTTTTAGCAGTGCTTTATGTAAGTGTGTGTGTGTCTGTGTCTCTTTTCAGTCTGGGTCGGCCACATCCAGGCGGAAATCCCCAAAAATGGTCCCAGAGCTTAAGTGGTTAAAGTAATCCATTGGTTTAACATCAATGTTATGAAGCATCACGGGTGCTTTGTTTGACCAAAAAAAAAACAATTTACCAATTTACTTAATTTACAAAATATTAATCTCTAACGACGCATGTGTGTTGATGGAAGAGCAGACGTTGTTGTGTGAACGTGGGTTTAAAATTAATATTTTGTAAATAAAGTGGTGAATTATTATTTTTTTTTGTGCAAACAAAGCACTCGTGACGCTTCATAACATTGATGTTAGACCAATGGATTGCTTTAATGATGTCTTTATAACCTTTCTGGGGCTTGAAAGTGGTAGTTGCGTAGTCTGTCAATGGAGGGACAGAAAGCTTCAGATTTCATTTGTGTTCTGAAGAAGAACGAAAGTCTTAGGGGTTTGGAAGGACATGAGGGTGACAGAATTTACATTTTTGGGCGAATAAACGTTTTAAATATCCGTTCTGATTGGCTATCAATGTGTCACATTCTTCAGTCTAGGCGGTCAAAGACCGATGCTCTTGTTTCTGTTGGGTCATTTTGGCCTAGGGCTGGGCGATATGGCTGAAAACTGTATCATGATATAAGGGTTTCATATCGGTCGATATCGATAATTATTGATATTTTTATGATCTATTTAAAATAAGGACCAGGAGAAAAATATTTTACATTTAAACATTTTTATTTTAAACATAACCTTCCTCTGATTATAATCCCCTCAGTTATAAAGGCAGAAATGTCAACACAACCATGGAAAACACACAAATAATTAAAATATAAACACAAGTCTAAAATCACAATGAACACTTAACAGTGATCTCTCACATTAAGGTGCAGTGCCTCCGTTATTTCTTTGTTACCGTTTAGATGCTTTGTCATAAGGCCCTGATGCAGAGTAACATTACCTCTCCATGTAGTTTCAATGCTGAATCCGAAATCGCCCCCTATACTCTACATAGGGCACTATTTGAGGGCACAGCCATTTGTAGTGTCCGAAACCATAGTGGACGTTATTGAGTGCACTCATTCAATCCATTCAAACGAGTGTACAGCTGATGAACACACAACGGCTGTCCGCATTCACTCGCTCGTTTTCATTCACTCCGTCAAGTGAACTGTATCAGTGGACTAAAGTAGGGAATAGTGATTGTGGGTTTAGGGGGTGATTTTGGATTCAGGGCGAGCGCGTCGAGTATAAACACGTCCCGAAACGAACAAGGCGCTCGCTCTGCGGAGCCAGACGAAAGTATAAACAAGGCCTAAGGTATTACCAGTCTTGGTTGGGATGACGGTCTTGCATAATTTGCAGACGACTTTGCTCTGACTATGGTCAGATTATACAATCCAATAAACTGCTATACTGGCGAGCTGACTTGATTTCCTGTTTTATCAACAATTTCCTCGCTCGCTGCGGCGCTCATTTTCCACGTATCACTCCTAGATGCCGTCTAAAGCCATCTTGCTAGACAAGAAATATTGTATTGACATTCTTCTGGTTGGATCTTGTTGGTAATTGATCAGTTAATCGTATAGTCTTTTGTGTACAAAACCTGCCCTTCCAGCAATTTTCTGACTTTCACTCCCAGGCACGCATTACTTGCGGGGTGTGAATAACAGCATGCAGCCGTGGGCCACTTCTGTTGGGAGAAAGCAATTTGGACTGAAACCAGCTAATCCTACTGAAGAGGGGCTCGCTAGTCTTCACAGTGTGTTGCTACGGAAACAGCCCTTCCTGTGGCGAGCCGCTCTGCTATACTATACTGTATACCATGCCACAAACATGAGCTTCTGCCAACTGTTCAGCCATATTGCTCGCTTTGTCCAAGATCCCGCTGTTCGTTGGGAATACTGCCTGCGCGCCAAACGAGGACAAACGGATACTTCAAAACCAGGTGAGCCAATTGCCAAGAATAGAATAGTGTTTGCTTGAGAAAGACAACATTTTGATCTACTATTTAAGCTCTGAGACTCCATCCATCCATCCATCCATCATAGACTAATGAACTAGAGAGCTGACTGTCTGAAACATGTTAAAACATGCTAGCAACTGTTAAAACATGTCATCAACATATGCCAAAAACATTTAAACATGCAAAACGTGTTAAGTGTTAAGCTCGCAATGTTAAAATATGCTAGCAACATGTTAAACATGCTAACAGCATGCTATAAACATGGTAGCAATGTAAAAGATTTTAGCAGCTTATTAAAACATTGTTTCTGTTGGCTAGGTAATAAAACATGTAAGCAGCGTGTTAACAACATGGTAAAACTTGCTAGCATTGTGTTGAAACATACAAACAAATGAAATGTGCTAATGCGTGTTAGCAACATGGTAGCAATCTGATAAACCATGTTAGAAACATTTTAGCAATGAGTAAAACACGCCATTAATATGTTAACTTTCTATCAATGTGCCAAAATATGCTAGAGAAATGCTAACAATGTGTTTAAAGATTATAAAAGCATGAAAACATGTTAACAACATAGCATAACTTGTTATCAACGTGTTAAAACATGTTAGCAAAATGTTAAGACGTTAAACATGTGCTGCAACATGTTAGAAATATGATAAACCATGTTAGAAACATTAACAATGTGTAAAACATGCTATTAACATGTTAAAACATGCTAACAATGTGTTAAAAGATTCTAACATGATAACAAGTAAAACATGTTAGCATTGTGTTAAAACATCCAAAGAAATGTGCTAAAGCGTGTTAGCAACATGGTAGCAATGTGATAAGCCATGTTAGAAACCTTTTAACAAATGAGTAAAACACACCATTAATATGTTAAAACATTCTATCAATGTGCCAAAATATGCTAAAGAAATGTTAACAATGTGTTTAAAGATTATAACAGCATGGAAACATGTTAACAACATAGCATAACTTGTTATCAACATGTTAAAACGTGATAGCACATGTGCTAAAACATGTTAGCATTGTGCTGCAACATGTTAGAAATATGATAAACCATGTTAGAAACATTAACAATGTGTAAAACATGCTAATCATGTGTTAAAATATGCTATCAATGTGTTAAAAGATTCTAACATGATAACAAGTAAAACATGTTAGCATTGTGTTAAAACATCCAAAGAAATGTGCTAAAGCGTGTTAACAACATGTTAAACGTTAGCATTGTGCTGCAACATGTTAGAAACATGGTAAGAATGTGATAAACCATGTTAGAAACATTAACAATGTGTAAAACATGCTATTAATATGTAAAAAATGCTATCAATGTGTTAGAATCTTTTAACATCACGAGAACATGTAAAAACATGTTAGCAGCATGTTAAAACAAGTTAGCATTGTGTTAAAACATCCTAACAAATGTGATAAAACATGTTAGCAAAATGCAAACAACACATGTTACCATTGTGCTGCAACATCTTAATTTTTTTAGCAATGTGTAAAACATGTTAGAGACATGCTAATAATGTGCTAAAAATGCTAACAATGTGTTAAAAGATTCTAGCAGCATGATAACGTTAAAACATGTTTAACATTTGTGCTAGCAAAGTAATAAAACATGCTCTTGCATGCATTGCACTTTATATACATCTCAATTGCGACTATTTCACGCAATTCTGACTGAAAGCAATTCTGACTGAACGAACTCGCAATTCTGACTGAACGCAATTGCGACTATATTGTGCATTCTGGCTATAACTCGCAATTCTGACTGAACGCAATTCTGATTATAACTCGTAATTCTGACTGAACACAATTCTGACTGAACGCAATTCTGATTATAACTCGCAATTCTGATTATAACTCGCAATTCTGACTGAACGCAATTCTGATTATAACTCGCAATTCTGATTATAACTCGCAATTCTGACTGAACGCAATTCTGATTATAACTCTTCTGACTGAACACAATTCTGATTATAACTCGCAATTCTGACTGAACGCAATTCTGATTATAACTCGTAATTCTGACTGAACACAATTCTGACTGAACACAATTCTGATTATAACTCGCAATTCTGATTATAACTCGCAATTCTGACTGAACGCAATTCTGATTATAACTCGCAATTCTGACTGAACGCAATTATGATTATAACTCGCAATTCTGACTGAACGCAATTATGATTAACTCGCAATTCTGACTGAACGCAATTGATTATAACTCGCAATTCTGACTGAACGCAATTCTGATTATAACTCGCAATTCTGACTATAACTCGCAATTCTGACTATGAACGCAATTCTGATTATAACTCGCAATTCTGACTGAAAGCAATTGCGACTATATTGTGCATTCTGGCTATAACTCGCAATTCTGACTGAACGCAATTCTGATTATAACTCGTAATTCTGACTGAACGCAATTCTGATTATAACTCGCAATTCTGACTGAACGCAATTGATTATAACTCGCAATTCTGACTGAACGAAATTATGATTATAACTCGCAATTCTGACTGAACGCAATTCTGATTATAACTCGCAATTCTGACTATGAACGCAATTCTGATTATAACTCGCAATTCTGACTGAAAGCAATTGCGACTATATTGTGCATTCTGGCTATAACTCGCAATTCTGACTGAACGCAATTCTGATTATAACTCGTAATTCTGACTGAACGCAATTCTGATTATAACTCGCAATTCTGACTGAAAGCAATTCTGACTGAACGAACTCGCAATTCTGACTGAACGCAATTGCGACTATATTGTGCATTCTGGCTATAACTCGCAATTCTGACTGAACGCAATTCTGATTATAATTCGTAATTCTGACTGAACACAATTCTGACTGAACGCAATTCTGATTATAACTCGCAATTCTGATTATAACTCGCAATTCTGACTGAACGCAATTATGACTGAACGCAATTCTGATTATAACTCGCAATTCTGATTATAACTCGCAATTCTGACTGAACGCAATTCTGATTATAACTCTTCTGACTGAACACAATTCTGATTATAACTCTTCTGACTGAACACAATTCTGATTATAACTCGCAATTCTGACTGAACGCAATTCTGATTATAACTCGTAATTCTGACTGAACACAATTCTGACTGAAAGCAATTGCGACTATATTGTGCATTCTGGCTATAACTCGCAATTCTGACTGAAAGCAATTCTGATTATAACTCGTAATTCTGACTGAACGCAATTCTGATTATAACTCGCAATTCTGACTGAACGCAATTCTGATTATAACTCGCAATTCTGACTGAACGCAATTCTGATTATAACTCGCAATTCTGACTGAACGCAATTCTGATTATAACTCGCAATTCTGACTGAACGCAATTCTGATTATAACTCGCAATTCTGACTGAAAGCAATTCTGATTATAACTCGCAATTCTGACTGAACGCAATTCTGATTATAACTCGCAATTCTGACTGAACGCAATTCTGATTATAACTCGCAATTCTGACTGAACGCAATTCTGACTGAACGCAATTCTGATTATAACTCGCAATTCTGACTGAACGCAATTCTGATTATAACTCGCAATTCTGATTAACTCGCAATTCTGACTAACTCGCAATTCTGACTGAACGCAATTCTGATTATAACTCGCAATTCTGACTGAACGCAATTCTGATTATAACTCGCAATTCTGACTTAACGCAATTCTGACTATAACTCGCAATTATGACTGAACGCAATTCTGATTATAACTCGCAATTCTGACTGAACGCAATTATGATTATAACTCGCAATTCTGACTGAACGCAATTATGATTATAACTCGCAATTCTGACTGAACGCAATTATGATTATAACTCGCAATTCTGACTGAACGCAATTATGATTATAACTCGCAATTATGATTAACTCGCAATTCTGACTGAACGCAATTATGATTATAACTCGCAATTCTGACTGAACGCAATTCTGATTAAAACTCGCAATTCTGACTGAACGCGATTCTGATTATAACTCGCAATTCTGACTATGAACGCAATTCTGATTATAACTCGCAATTCTGACTGAACGCAATTATGATTATAACTCGCAATTCTGATTGAACGCAATTATGATTATAACTCGCAATTCTGACTGAACGCAATTCTGATTATAACTCGCAATTCTGACTGAACGCAATTCTGATTATAACTCGCAATTCTGACTGAACGCAATTATGATTATAACTCGCAATTCTGACTGAACGGAATTGATTATAACTCGCAATTCTGACTGAACGAAATTCTGATTATAACTCGCAATTCTGACTGAACGCAATTCTGATTATAACTCGCAATTCTGACTATAACTCACAATTCTGACTATGAACGCAATTCTGATTATAACTCGCAATTCTGACTGAACGCAATTCTGATTATAACTCGCAATTCTGACTGAAAGCAATTGCGACTATATTGTGCATTCTGGCTATAACTCGCAATTCTGGTTTAACGCACAGTTCTGACTATAACTCACAATTCTGACTGAACGCAATTCTGATTATAACTCGCAATTCTGATTATAACTCGCAATTCTGATTATAACTCGCAATTCTGACTGAAAGCAATTGCGACTATATTGTGCATTCTGACTATAACTCGCAATTCTGATTATAACTCGCAATTCTGACTGAAAGCAATTCTGATTATAACTCGCAATTCTGATTATAACTCGCAATTCTGACTGAACGCAATTCTGATTATAACTCGCAATTCTGACTGAAAGCAATTGCGACTATATTGTGCATTCTGGCTATAACTCGCAATTCTGGTTTAACGCACAGTTCTGACTATAACTCACAATTCTGACTGAAAGCAATTCTGATTATAACTCGCAATTCTGATTATAACTCGCAATTCTGATTATAACTCGCAATTCTGACTGAAAGCAATTGCGACTATATTGTGCATTCTGACTATAACTCGCAATTCTGATTATAACTCGCAATTCTGACTGAAAGCAATTCTGATTATAACTCGCAATTCTGATTATAACTCGCAATTCTGACTGAACGCAATTCTGATTATAACTCGCAATTCTGACTGAAAGCAATTGCGACTATATTGTGCATTCTGGCTATAACTCGCAATTCTGGTTTAACGCACAGTTCTGACTATAACTCACAATTCTGACTGAAAGCAATTCTGATTATAACTCGCAATTCTGATTATAACTCGCAATTCTGACTGAAAGCAATTGCGACTATATTGTGCATTCTGACTATAACTCGCAATTCTGATTATAACTCGCAATTCTGACTGAAAGCAATTCTGATTATAACTCGCAATTCTGATTATAACTCGCAATTCTGATTATAACTCGCAATTCTGACTGAAAGCAATTCTGATTATAACTCGCAATTCTGATTAGAACTCGCAATTCTGACTGAAAGCAATTGCGACTATATTGCACATTCTGGCTATAACTCGCAATTCTGACTTCATATGTCTCAATTGCGACTAAATCGCGCGATTCTGACTCTACATCTAGCAACTGCGATTATATCTCACTTTCTACTTTATATGTCTCAATTGCGACTATATCACGCAATTCTGGCTATAACTCTCAATTCTCACTCAACATGGTAAAACTTGCTAGCATTGTGCTGCAACATGTTAGAAACATGGAAGCAATGTGTAAAACATTGGAAACATTTTTAGCAATGTGTAAAACATGCTAGGTCACATTGTGTTAAAACGGAAACATTTGGTGAAATGCTACAACACACACAAACACAACATATTAGCAACATCCCAAAAAATTTAAAACGTGTTAAAACATGCCATGTTTTCATGTCAAACTTTACCATCTGCTTTCATATCGCCTCTTTATATTTGTAACGTGTGTTTTTGCTTGTGTGTGTGTGTTCAGGTTGCTTTAGTAAAGATCAGGTCTACCTTGATGGAATTTTAAGGATTTTACGCCACCGGAGGAACATTGATTTTAAGATATTAACCGCTCTTGGAAAGGCAGGTCCTATTCATGCTAACAGTTTTTAATACAATATTCCATATTTTGAATGTATAAGCCAATTTATGAGATTCCTGTTTTTAGGTTTCCTATGAAGATGTGGAGAGACTTCGGCATTTGGCCGTTCTAAAAGGAACCAGAATTCCTCACTTCATGCAGGATGATGAGCGTTACCTTCATCACCTCGACCACATCGTCACAGTGAATGAACTGAGCGACTCGGAGCTTCAAGAGCTCATCCCATGAAGATCTGGATCATTTACAAACCATCAAACACACATTTTTTTCAGGTTTTCCCAGGCCTGTCTGCAAAAGTGGGATTTTTAAAACAGACGATTGATATAATCTTGGATGGTTTATCATGAAAACGTGATTCATGATGATCCTCCATAAAAATGTAAAAGTATTACATACAGCATGGTTGTGTCCAATGTTTGATGTAGTAATTTGCTGCATCAAGTGCCATATTACTCAGTACGTCTGTTTACAAATGCAATGATTGTCTGTTTTGTAAAAACAACATGAATCTCAGGCATGAAAGACGTGTTTGGATTCTTGCACACCTGAGGTATGTTCGGAATGGCATGCTACCGTACTCATACTACTCCTGTAGTGCACTGTGCACTAGACCTGCGGGATTCTGGATACATTGATAATCACAATTTTTTGGTTTAAAATAGAGATCATGATTCTATGGAAGCTCGTTTCATTCACAGTATAAAAAATAAAAAATGTAATTGTGACTTTTTATCTCAGAATTGCACGATATAAAGTCGCAATTGCGAGGAAAAAAGTCAATTGCGAGTTTATTTCTTGCAATTCTGTTTATATCACACAATTCTGACTATAACTCGCAATTCTGACTTTACATCTAGCAATTGCGAATATATCTTACTTTCTACTTTATATATCTCAATTGCGACTATATCGCGCAATTCTGGCTATAACTCGCAATTCTGACTTTACAACTAGCAATTACGACTATCTCGCCATTTCTGCTTTATATATCTCAATTGTGACTATATTGCGCAATTCTGACTATAATTCGCAATTCTGACTTTATATCTCTCAATTTTGACTATATTGCACATTCTGGCTATAACTCACAATTCTGAATTAACGCAATTCTGGCTATAACTCGCAATTCTGACTTTATTTCACGCAATTGCGACTATATTGCGCATTCTGGCTATAACTTGCAATTCTGACTTTACATCTAGCAATTGCGATTATATCACTTTCTACTTTATATATCTCAATTGCGACTATATTGCGCAATATATATAACTTTCAATTCTGGCTATAACTCACAATTCTGACTTTATATATCTCAATTGCGACTATAATGCGCAATTCTGACTTTATTTTACGCAATTGCGACTATATTGCGCATTCTGGCTATAACTCTCAATTGCGACTATATTGCGCATTCTGGCTATAACTCGCAATTCTGACTTTATTTCACGCAATTGCGACTATATTGCACATTCTGGCTATAACTTGCAATTCTGACTTAACGCAATTCTGACTTTACATCTAGCAATTGCGATTATATCACTTTCTACTTTATACATCTCAATTGCGACTATATTGCGCAATATATATAACTTTCAATTCTGGCTATAACTCGCAATTCTGACTTTATATATCTCAATTGCGACTATAATGCGCAATTCTGACTTTATTTCACGCAATTGCGACTATTGCGCATTCTGGCTATAACTCTCAATTGCGACTATATTGCGCATTTTGGCTATAACTCACAATTCTGACTATACATCTCAATTGCGACTATAATGCGCAATTCTGACTTTGTCACGCAATTGCGACTATAATGCGCAATTCTGACTTTATGTCACGCAATTGCGACTATATTGCGCATTCTGGCTATAACTCACAATTGTGACTATATCTCGCCATTTCTACTTTATATATCTCAATTGCGACTATATCGCGCAATTTTGGCTAGAACTCGAAATTATGACTATCTCTCAATTGTGACTATTGCGCAATTCTGACTATAACTCTGAGAAAAAGTCAGAATTGTGAGATGTAAACTTGCAACTGAGAGGTAAAAATTCGCAATTATCTATTAAAATGTTTTATTCTGTGGCGGAAACAAGCTTCCAAATGATTCTCCCACGATTCTAAATAGACAACTAAAAAATTTAATTGCTGTAGTCAATTTAAAAAATATATATATATTAATAAGAATTCTTTATTTTTTATTGGGCTCAGTGAATGATTCAATGACTCACTCATAAAGACTTGTTTGAATCAGTGTTTTTGAACGAATCTCTTTAATCGCGCAGCTCTGCCGTGCACAGAATGCTAATTTTCTGAATGCATGCAATACATGAAAACGGGATGTAAAGTGCTGATTTAAACACAGTGTAGAGAACTATCTATAGCATTAAATACTGTTTTACTAGACTACACGGTATGCCGTACACTAGTATTCCATTCCGAACACCGCCATACTCGTGAGAAGCTGAAAGATGGTCATGTAGCATTTTAACTGCGCTCTTAATGTAATGGGCACATTCTATATCATGCTAGCTAGTTATTATCATCACACACAAGGCAGAAGTATATCAGCACTAAACCCTGACAGTATTTATATGAGCACTTCCTCTTAGGTTCTTCCTTTTTAGTTTCTCTATTATTTATGTATTTATTATTTGCTTACCTCTTGTATTCACGCCAAGCACTGAATGTCTGTGGTATTAGCTTTATGCACAGTAGCAAATGCATTTTTTTTGCAACTTAGTAGGCCTATAGACCTTATGCGCCAGAGAAACAAGTGCGCAGAGTTGTTTCGCGGTAGCTGTTTATTTCTATGGCATCGCTGTCGAAGAGTAATTAGCTGGTGAAGTGGATTTACTTATTGTAGAGTTAGCAAGAGTTATCATGAGCATTGTGATGTTTGAAGCGGATGTCACAAACAGGGAAGATTTTAAAACGAGCGATTCGTATTTATGGTGCAGCGCTGAAAATGGGCGGGGCTACATAAGGTCTATAGCAAGCAATGCCAATAGATACCAAGGCTGACTCAGTTCCACAAAACGTTCTTTAAGAACCTCTTGTGATTAAAAAAATGGCCTCCTGTCACTTTTTTAACTCTAATCAGGGCTTGTGAAACGCTCCTATCGCATCTAGAGATAATCAGAGCACCCTTGGCGGTCTCCATTACCCGAGCTAATGTGACGTGACACCCTTGTAAGAGAGTTGCCACTGCACCCTTTGCCTTTCGCACCCGTTTAAAGCAGTCCAGCTGGCCAGCTTCCTCACTGTGCATGTTAAGATTGCGACGGACTCAGGAAGAACAATGGGAGGTCATGTGGATGTGCCTTATATGGGTTCAGAACTCGAGCGTCATCATGGCTACATGGTATATGCTTGAAATGACATATCCATTTGTATTTATTATCATTGTCAGTACTGCACGAATATTGCACATTTCACAATAAGTTGCTGTTATCGTATTAAAACTATACACTGAAGTCACTAGAATTGTTGTGAGTGTTGAATTTTTACAAATGTAAGCGCAACATTGAATTTTCACTATATTAATGATACGCCCTTTTACAAAGCCTTGTTTTTGGGCTCTACTAGAATAGGTATTGATGCTTGAATGTTATATCTGACATTGTGCAGCTCTTCCCAGTTACAATTTTGGGGTGCGATTACCTTAAAGGTCCCGTTCTTCGTGTTTTTTTGAAGCTTTGATTGTGTTTACAGTGTGCAATATAACATGTGTTCATGTTTCGCGTGTAAAAAAACACAGTATTTTTAACACAATTTACTCATCTGTACACCGCTGTTTACACTGTCCTAAAAACGGCTGATGAGTTCCTTGTTCTATGAAGTCCCTCCTTCAGAAATACGTAACGAGTTCTGATTGTGCCAGCGGTTCCTGTGTTGTGATTCGACAGCAGCTTAGCGAACGTGGAAAGGTCACGCCTCTTAACGGGAGATATATGCGCTCAATGATCTCTACAGCGTCCCTGGGAAAGCCAAACAAAGGTGATTTGACTCCGGGATGAAAATAACAGCGTCTCGACGACATGGCGACAAACACACTCAAACGCAGCACTTCCTTTTCTCCACGCGACACTTCCTCTTCTCCACGTGGGACAGCAACAAGACCACGCCCCTTTTTTCGCGTATTCTTGTGGGCGGAGGTTAGTCTGTTCTACTGACGTCATTAATGAAGGAAGTACCAGGATGTAGTCCAAGCCGGCCGTTCGCTGTAGGCTTTGAAAGGGAACTTCTGTTAAATAAAATATCTCGCTTGGCATTGAACTTTGAGCTTTATAATTTTACAGGTATTATTTATGCTCTAACAGCAACATTACACACTAACTAAAGTTTGAACAATGGGATCACGAAGAACGGGACCTTTAAAACAACGCAACTCGCTGCTTAACTGTATTTTATTTTACCATGCAAACATCCGTATACAGATCAGATAAAATATAAATAAAAAGAATAAAATTAATAGGCCTACACTAAATATTTTTCACTTAAATAATTACCAAATTAAGATGACAAAACGAAAATACACAGAATCCGTTTGAAGAACCGGAATAGTTTTTTGTCAAATAGAAATAGCAGGCCTAGGCTACCTCAATACACACCTATGTTTGTTTTAAAGTAACATGTCTAAGTGATGTGGGTTAGTCTGGAGCACAGTTAAACCCGCGGCAGAAAACACCCTCTCAACCCTTCTGTCTCCGCACTCAGTCCTTTGAAACGACAGAGGACGACTCGGGGTAATTGTTCTATAAACCATCAGGAAACAGCGGCGAGAAGAACAAGCGCGACAATGTTTACTTTAATAAACTTGACCAAAACCACACTATGAAAAGCCTTAAACAAGGCTTAAGGTGGGCTGATGCCCCGGGAGTACAGAGATAACGCCTCGCTAGAGCGGCCAGCCTTGTGAAGCACCTTTCATTTGCTTTCCCCCAGTCAGGAGCTTGTACTGCTGCTGTATTTTTCTGTGGAAATGGTCCCACACAGTACGCTTTTCCAATGCTTAATTTTGCAAGATATATCTGGTTTGTGGTTGCACATGTCGACGCGCTCCGTGAGTGAACAGATAACGCTATACAGCATATTTTTCTTAACCATGCATAAAAAAAAACCAAACAAAAAAGCGTTAAAAACATTTAAACCGTTTAACTGATAGTATTAATCGGTCAAAGTTCTTACTTTGGGTTAACGGTTAAATGGTCAATAGCATCCCTACACTGCTGTGGACGTTGTTTACTTCATTAATGTGTTTACTGTGATAATGGACTGCGGATGGGAGTAGGATTCGGTATTCGGTTTCGGATTCGGACGAATCTTAACCAGTGGATTCGGTATTCGGCCAAACCCCAAAAATCTGGATTCGGTGCATCCCTAATAAAAATGCCTACATGTCATAATGGATAGTCATTGCATGTATCAAGTAATGACGAATGAAATTGGCTACTTATTTAACCAATCATGACAATACACACATGACTCGTCAGGTTGACGACGTCTATATTCCTCCATGTAAATAGTAAATCCGCCATGGTGTGAGCACAACTGGCTTTTAAAGGGAAAGGGAGATGAGGCTCTGATTGGTTTATTGCACGTTACGCCCAAAACAAAACCCATGACTCATTAAGAGACGAGGACCTTTTTCCTGTCGTTAAACTAGCAAAAGTGGATTCGGACACGACGGTTTCTGCAGGTTTTTTGAAGGTACATTTAAGACCAATTAAAGAAATTTAAGGAATAAATTGAAGGGAATAACACATCAATATGTTCTCTAAATTAACAACACTTCAAAATTTGAAAATACAATTTCCAACAGATCTCCATGACTTTATTATTATTATTTTTTTTTACAAAAAAAACAGCTTAAAGTTTGAGATAAGAAATCTGGTGAAAGTGATTTTATGATTAAAACAAGAGCAAATATCTGCCAATGGGTTCATAAAATCAACTTAATTCAAAAGCAAGTTATTTTCATACCAATGACAGATATTTGTTCTTGTTTTAAGCACAACATTTTCTCAGAAAACATCTTAATTTCTTCATTTTGCATATCAAATAATCAGTGTTGGGCACGTTACTTTAAAAAAGTAATTAGTTATAATTACTAGTTACTACTTACAAATAGTAACTCAGTTAGTAACTGAGTTACATCATTATAAAAGTAACTAATTACCAGGGAAAGTAACTACTGAGTTACTTTTTTTTTTTTTTTTTACTTGGATGCCCCCAATATTGAATATGTTAAATGAATGCATTGGACACTAAATAGAATTATTATAAAACATTGTACATTAATGTACACTATTGTAATGTTGCTGTGGGACAATGTGAGAGACACCTATCAAATTCAATACATTATTGTAAATATTATCAGTAGGCCTACTGTAGTGTAAATATTATCAGTACTACTCCTCTGGTAGTGGAGCTCACGTTATCACCTGGGTTTTTAGCCACTAATGTTGTGGCTGTGATGATGTGAGGCTTCATTAGATTAGAATTACTGGCCACAAACGTGGAGAGACTCTTTCTTCCTGCTGCACGTTACATAAACATTCTGACCTTTCACCTCAACGAGGGAAAAGTAGCGCTTATACTTCCAGTTTGTGAAAGCTGCCTTTGAAGTCGTTGGACTTGGTGTGTGTGATTGTGCGTATGCGTGTGCGTGTGTGTGAGAACTCAACCACTATCAACCTCAACCTTGTCTCCCACCCACCAATCATCATCAGTTATGTGTTCCACCCCACAACACGCATGGCATGCACGCGCCCACACACACACACACACACACACACACACACACACACACACACACCCCAATCAGAGAAAAAAACGTTGCAGGTCCGACTGATAGAGAGCCTGTTGGGATGAAAACCGCTTCAGTGAGCTCAATTATAGTAACTATAAACGCCGCGTTTTTTCCCCTCAGTAACGCTAACGACAATTTAACAGCAATTTATTAAAAGTTTAACCAAAAATACTTGTTTTAGGGCCCTATGAAATACTTTTTCTTAAATAACGTCTTTTACTTTTATTCCATTTTTATAAATGGATTCTGCAGTTCCGTCCATGTTTTCTGCCCTAATTTAATACCATGATATTGAATTTAAGACATTTTTAAGGCCTTAAATTGTGGAAGGTCAAGACTTTAAGACCCGCGGAAACCAGAAAAGTGCACCTGCGCCATGCACTCAGATCCTTAAAAAAGGACTCAAACATACTGTTAAAATCATGGGTAAAAAAAAACATGTCAGACTGATTAAAAACAGTTTCATTTAATATATCTTATTTTCAATAAATTGCAGTAAAGCCTCCATACCTGACAATACTATAGTTTATAATCTGAGCTCATATCAGCAGGGCAAGTCATTGAACAACACAATCTTCCAGTACATAATGCAACCAGGATCAGGAGCCTCCATCAATCATCTACAGCCTGAGAATCATGGGGAAAGAGCAGGCATTCTTTCCCTCGCATTACATAATAGCTTAATTCAGTGTTGTTCCAAAAATGAAATGGAGATGTCCAACTCAAAAGGTGGGGGGGGGGGGGGGGGGGGGGGGACACCAGTTTGGTACCTATATAACGATGGCAAGCAGCACTAATACAAAGTGAATGTAGGAGAAGGACTACAGCCCATTGTGTTCATTCTGTACAAGTCTTGTGTTGCTTAATAACTTCTTGCTCCAGTAAACTGAAGCTTCACACCTGAAAGGCAGCATGTCTCTGCACGACATGTTGAGGTAAAAAGGTTTTCCTAGAAGAGAGATTCTAAATTAATGAATGATATTATTTAATAAAAACATTTAAGGCAAGTCAAAAATAGTGTTCTGGATGTAGGGGTGTGCGATATAGACCGTTGTTGTTTTAATGATATGCGATCTGACTAGGTCCCTCGCTTTACAAAAGCACACTAGAGAGAGAGAGCACACATACACTACGGGATGTAGTCTAGTAGGTTAGACTAGCGCACTTAAGAGTGCACACGTTCACTGTGATTTACTCTATTAAAATGCATTTATAAAGAAGATTGGCTCTCAATGACTTCAGCCGTTTGAATCTATCTCATTGACTCACTCATTAAACTCCTTCCTGAATGAATCAGTCGTTTGAATCTCAACGACTCACTCATTATGACTCATTCCTGAATGAATCAGCCGTTTGAATCTCAACGACTCACTCATTAAACTCATTCCTGAATGAATCAGCCGTTTGAATCTCAACGACTCACTCATTAAGACTCATTCCTGAATGAATCAGCCGTTTGAATCTCAACGACTCACTCATTATGACTCATTCCTGAATGAATCAGCCGTTGAATCTCAAAGACTCATTCTGAATGAATCAGCCATTTGAATCTCAATGACTCACTCATTAAACTCATTCCTGAATGAATCGGTCGTTTGAATCTCAACGACTCACTCATTAAGACTCATTCCTGAATGAATCAGCCGTTTGAATCTCAACGACTCACTCATTATGACTCATTCCTGAATGAATCAGCCGTTGAATCTCAAAGACTCATTCTGAATGAATCAGCCATTTGAATCTCAATGACTCACTCATTAAACTCATTCCTGAATGAATCGGTCGTTTGAATCTCAACGACTCACTCATTAAGACTCATTGCTGAATGAATCAACCGTTTGAATCTCAACGACTCACTCATTAAACTCATTCCTGAATGAATCAGCCGTTTGAATCTCAACGACTCACTCATTATGACTCATTCCTGAATGAATCAGCCGTTTGAATCTCAAAGACTCATTCTGAATGAATCAGCCGTTTGAATCTCAATGACTCACTCATTAAACTCATTCCTGAATGAATCGGTCGTTTGAATCTCAACGACTCACTCATTAAGACTCATTGCTGAATGAATCAACCTTTGAATCTCAACGACTCACTCATTAAACTCATTCCTGAATGAATCAGCCGTTTGAATCTCAACGACTCACTCATTATGACTCATTCCTGAATGAATCAGCCGTTTGAATCTCAAAGACTCATTCTGAATGAATCAGCCGTTTGAATCTCAATGACTCACTCATTAAACTCATTCCTGAATGAATCGGTCGTTTGAATCTCAACGACTCACTCATTAAGACTCATTGCTGAATGAATCAACCTTTGAATCTCAACGACTCATTCTGAATGAATCAGCCGTTTGAATCTCAAAGACTCATTCTGAATGAATCAGCCGTTTGAATCTCAACGACTCACTCATTAAACTCATTCCTGAATGAATCAGCCGTTTGAATCTCAACGACTCACTCATTATGACTCATTCCTGAATGAATCAGCCGTTTGAATCTCAAAGACTCATTCTGAATGAATCAGCCGTTTGAATCTCAATGACTCACTCATTAAACTCATTCCTGAATGAATCGGTCGTTTGAATCTCAACGACTCACTCATTAAGACTCATTGCTGAATGAATCAACCTTTGAATCTCAACGACTCACTCATTAAACTCATTCCTGAATGAATCAGCCATTTTAATCTCATTGACTCACTCATTAAGAGTCATTCCTGAATGAATCAGCCGTTTTAATCTCATTGACTCACTCATTAAACTCATTCCTGAATGAATCGGTCGTTTGAATCTCAAAGACTCACTCATTAAGGCTCATTCCTGAATGAATCAGCCATATGAATCTCAACGATCACTCATTAAGGCTCATTCCTGAATGAATCAGCAGTTTGAATCTCATTCCTGGATGAATCAGCCGTTTGAATCTCAACGACTCACTCCTGAATGAATCAGCCGTTTGAATCTCAATAACTCACTCATTAAGACTCATTTCCTGGATGAATCAGCTGTTTGAATCTCAGCGACTCACTCCTGAATGAATCAGCCGTTTGAATCTCAATGACTCACTCATTAAGACTCACTCCTGAATGAATCAGCCGTTTGAATCTCAACGACTCACTCATTAAGACTCATTCCTGGATGAATCAGCCGTTTTTAATCTCAACGACTCACTCCTGAATGAATCAGCCGTTTGAATCTCAACGACTCACTCATTAAGACTCATTCCTGGTTGAATCAGCCGTTTTTAATCTCAACGACTCACTCCTGAATGAATCAGCCGTTTGAATCTCAACGACTCACTCATTAAGACTCATTCCTGGATGAATCAGCCGTTTGAATCTCAACGACTCACTCATTAACAGTGATTTGCTGACACCTACTGGCGGTTTTAATTTCACATTTAAAGTATCTTTTCATTTTTCTAAATCATTTTAAAATATCAACATTCAACATTTTATGTTTAAAACATCAAATTGATGTTTCAATTAATCAAAAATGAATCGGTAACAGCCCTTATTATTCTAATTGAATGTATTGATTAAATGTAAGAATGACACAAAAGATGATACATACATTTAATTAGGTTTAAAAATGCCCAAAAGCTGATTTGTGTCACTGCTGTGAACTGATCTCCACACAAAATATGAAGATTATCTAAAACTTTAGAAGTAGGTACCATCACAATAAACACACTCAGCAAAATATCGTCTAATTATCGCATTCGATAATTAACAAATTGACAAGATATCAAGATTTGTCAATATCGCACACCCCTAACTGGATGTTACATCGTTCTTACCTGCTTTTAGCCCATCATGTTGTGGTTGAGCTGCTTATTGCCAGAGCGCCTTCTGAGTTTGACAGAGGCTGTCCCTTCAGCACAGGATCTACAGAGGAACGTCAACATCTTTATGAGACTAGAATACTGAAACTAGCGATACATATATAGGTGATTATATACAGGGGTTGGACAACGAAACAGAAACACTGGCCATTATCGTGTTGGAGGTTTCACGCCTGGTGGCCAATCTTCACTGGGGGCTTGACATTAACATTGAAACATGAATTTTATTGAAGTCTTGCACATTACAACCAATCACACGTGATTCTGTTGAGTTCATGAATGCAATGTCTAATAATCAGAGGCGATCAGATTGGTCATCGCTGAAACGCTGGAGTTGTTCACTCACTGAAATCTGCACACTCTCATCATAAACAACACAGCAGAGATGTGCGCTGGTCGTTCGAACCGTGACTTCTGTGTACCGTTACACCTCTAATATAAACAAATGAATAACTTGAGAAATGAATAAATCACAGTAAAGAAAGAAAGTTGGCTCACAAAAGTAGGGGTGCTCCATGGCCTCTTGGGCAGTCAGTCTCTGTTGATGATCGTAGCGCAGGAGTTTATCCAGCATATCCAGAGCTTCGGGGCTCACCAAGTGCTGATTCTCTGGCTGAACAAAGTTCTCCCAGCGCTTGCGCGTCTGCCTGAAGATGTAGGCGATTTCAAAATTAAAACAGTCTAGCAATTAAAAGTCGATATAGAAAACATACAGCTGTGTGTATATCAATCTACTAGGGGTGGCACGGTACATGGAAAAAAACCGAACCGTTCGGTTCGCTTGTTTCGGTTCGGAGTGTGTGCGTCGCACGGTTCGCGCATGCGCAATGTATCCTCGTGCCCGTACAGCGGGTGTCCTTTTCGCGCGAAATAAGAGGTGTGTGTGTGGACATACAGTAAAGTAAAAGTGGAGTGCTGCAGGTCACGTCACATGTAGAAATGAAAGTGGCAGAGTTAAGGAAGGCTGCCCGGAGTTGGAGGATGCGCCAGCAACGTATAGCGAGCAGATGCAGTGCGGAGAGCGGGAGCGTGCCCGCGGCGCATACACACACTGGCAGTGTTTGTCTCGCGAGTCGCGCAGCTGAACCGCGGCTCTTGTATTGCAAATACAGGCAAATATTGTGCATTCTGTCACATTTTCCGGTGTTCTCCTCCGACCCCTGTCTGTCTCGTGCTTTGATTTATGATGGGCAGCATATATCTGCTGCAAATGCGACCGTGTTCCCCTCTGTCTCATACACACATGCATATGTTGTATATAAGTAGTTCACATGATAAATGTAACATTTAAAAGGTAAGATATGCTTCTAGTTCTAATAATTTAAACATGTCTTTGAAGTTTGGGCAAAAACTTCTGGCAGTGTTGTGTTTTCGTGTATTTTATGTTATTTTTTCACAGCGCTGGATGTCATATGGTGATTGTGAAACACACGGGACACTTCATGGTGAAATGTGTTAATCAGGTCAGCTGAATTAAAGCCACAGTGCATTGTTCTGATCAAAATTTATATGATTAACATGAAAAATGTTACGCCAATGTGTCGGACTCGGTAGACAGCCAGTTAGGAAACAACTTGATATAACAATTTTTAATACTGTATCCTAATTGTGGATGATTAAGCCATATATCATATGCTGAAGTAAATTTCTGGAGTGTTAACGATTAAAAAAAACAACCGCAAGAACCGTACAGAACCGAAAACCGTGACCCTAAAACCGTGATACAAACCGAACCGTGGGTTTTGTGAACCGTGCCACCCCTACAATCTACCATTGTGATTAGGGCTGTGAGATGAATCGTATTTTAATTAAATGTATACAGCAGTGATATTTTACATTTGATTACTTTATTCAATTTCTGTTGTAGGCTATTATTATCTAATAGGGCTGTAATCAACCAAAGAAAATCTTGGTCGACTGAAGTCCTGAAATTTTCGACTAAAAATGACGTTAGGAAAAAAACCGTTAAATTAATCAGCTGCACACTGTGCGCAGTGCTTGGTAGCCTTGTTGTCTGCCTAAATGAATTATAAATAAACATAAACTAGTAGGTTATTTGCAGTATATTAAATCATTTCTGAGCTGATTATTTTGCACTGAAATGAGTCTGACACACGAGTCTGTCGGCTCTGACAGCATCACGTGCACCATCATAGCCTGTGATTTCCCAAAATATAGTACTGTTGTCAACTAGTGATATCACAAGAACTTTTGAGGAATATGCAACATAATTTAGACAATTGTTTTTGTCATATGTATTATAATAACTGACAGACACTCATTTCAGCCGCTCTGTGCAGCTCGAACACAGGATCAGCTCAGCGGCACATTTTACTATCGGTTTAAAATTAGCGATTTGAAAAGCTCCCGCCGGTGATACCGGTTTTATCGGTGTTGTCACATCCCTACTGAATCCCATCTTCCTGAAAAACCTAACGCACTGTTTATTTCATTTGTATTTTTGTCGGTTTTGTTTGTAATGAGTTGTTTTGTTCTTATTTTATTACTTGTCTTCTGCAGCTGTTTTGAGGACTTTTACTTCTGACTATCAATAATCATGAAATTTCACTGACATTTAAAATTACTCATGAAATCCTGAACTCTGATCATATCACCCACTAATAATCGTAATTTCAATATTGACCAAAATAATCGTGCTTATGATTTTTGCCATAATCAAACAGCCCTACTGAAAACATACAGCCGAATAAATGCACAAAGGGGCGAATCACTGAGCAAAACTAGCACACAACATGGATAAGCTGCAACATATAATGTGGACCGATATTCATTTGACTGAACCAAGATCTTTTAGTCCATGCTGTTTTCAGTTGATGCATGAACAACTTCATTAAAGATTATGTGTAGCTCACTTAATCAAAATCTAGATTGGAGCTTTAGTGTAAACAGATTTTAAAGCATGCAAAACATAGTATATCTATAACATCAGCCATTCGACTGATTACAGATCATAACAACTAAATGAGTTATCACAAAAATGTCCATATGTGCATCGCTAACAGGGAAGAACGTGCACGATGTGAAAAGCACAGTCCATAACTAACACTCACTGGCCAAGCAGATCTTTGAAGCGCGTGTCCAGCTCGATGTGATACTTGTTCAGGTAGCTGAAAAGCTCTTCTGTTCCGAGAACCTTGGCGATTCTGACCAACTGCAACAAAGATTCCTCTGTTAGCACATCGCATATTTTAGGACTACATATTGCAGTAGGTTTCATAGAAGAATGACAAGTCGTACCTGGTCATAGTTGTCTTGACCATGGAAAAATGGCTCTTTCTGGAAGATCATACTGGCTAACATACAGCCCAAGCTCCACATGTCCAGGCTGTAGTCATACATCTGCAAATCATTTGGGAGATTTAACTGCAATGTGGGAGTAAGTTAACCCATGCCCAGGGCCACACGGAATCTGTGGAGTGTTTTTTTAGTGATTTCTGCGCAGATTTTTTTGAAAAATGTGCGCAGAATGGTTTTAAATGTGTTAAAAAGATCTCATGGTGCGTTCACACCGGACGCGATTCGCACGAGTGATTTACATGTTAAGTCAATGCAGAGACGCGACATGGCATTCTGCGGTGCGATTCGCGCGAATTGAGAGTTTTGAACTTTGGCGGATATTTCGCGCCGCATTAACCAATCACGAGCTTGCTCTAGTAGTGACGCATTTACAAGCGGAGGCAGAAATCCGAACAACAATGGAGGATAAGATAATCGTGGCCGTATGTGGATACCCGGAGCTGTATGATACATCATCCTATCACTACAGGAACAGGAATAAAGGAATAAAGGAATAAAAAGGATCTTGCTTGGAAGAAAGTGAGTTACCCTCTCAACAAAATCTATGTCAGCCATTTCACAACGAGACAGGAGCAGAAAAAAAGAGCCAGAGCCAGCGGCAAATGTGAGAATGACTAGCCGAGGAAAGGCGGGTCTCGCCGGGTAAACGAGCGCTGAATGTCACTGATCGCCTGGATCTCACAACTCCGAAACCGCCAGATAAAATGCTCAAATAGGCTCTTTTTATAAATTAACCACAGATTTGAGCTATAAACAACTATATTATCGCCTGAAAAAGTCTTTAAACTACGTTTTGTCACACATTAATAGTAGTATTTTTTACAAAAAAGACGTCAAGTGACCGAGACGAGCTGGCTCATCTAGGCTCATAAAGGGCAGAAGCCCCTCCCATGACGCGAATTCGCGTCTGTTGTGTAGTTGTCACACCTGAATTTCACGCGCGAATGAAGCGAGTAAACTCAAAATGTTCAAGTGTCCACCTTCGCGCGATCAGCGCAAATTATTCGCGCGAATTGCGTCCGGTGTGAACGCCACATAAGAATATTGGAACTGAAAGCATTACAAATAACAGAAAATATTCACTTCTTAGACCTCTTAACTGTCACCGTCCCGCTGGCAGGACACCTGGCACTCTTTTTTTGATCGCCTTTTTTCATATCATATATTTTAGTAATTATCATAAATTATGTATCATTCGAAAGCTTACCAACTCAAAATTCCTCCTGTGAAAACCGTTTTGAAATTGGACGTTGCTTTACCATGGAAATTATACTTTAAATTCTTCTAGCGGTCATGTTTTATATTACAACATTTATTTTTAACTACTTTACAATCAAAATCTTGACAAAACACATATCGTCGAAAAGGTCTGAGTCTCAAGGGTCCATATTTGGTGACCGTTTTGTGATTGAAGTGATATTTGGACAGACATTTACAGGAAAATGCATCAAAAACAATCAATGGAATTTGAATGACACCCGGTGGCTATTTTTGGTATAGCGCCTAAACAACATCTCATGGGGACTTCAATTTTTGTGATATCAACTTCAAATTTGGAACACAACTTGGTTAGACATATGGCTTTGATTTTACAGTAATTTTAGATTAAAACATTTTTGTAAAATATATATTTTATATAAAATAAAAAATATTTAGTACAGTATTTTTTATTTTCAGTAAATTTAAACTTCCATAACTTTCATAATTTCATATTTTGAATTGCTTTCACGTCAATAATCTTCCGAGTGTCTTCTTTAAAACAAGACCAAACTTAGGTCTATATTCCAAAACATTCTTGAATTACAGCTTTTTAAATTTGGATAGTGCATTTTCATGTGTAGTGTTGTAGTACTCGAGACCGGTCTTGGTCTCGAGACCGGTCTTAAGACCATTTTTTGATGGTCTTGGTCTTGTCTCGGTCTCGACTGCATTTCTCCTCGGTCTTGTCTTGGTCTCGGACTTAAAGGACTCGGGATTTTATCTCAAGACCAGTCAAGACCACAACTGCAAGGATATCACTAAATTTCCGGTGCATTGTCTGATTTAATATCATTAATGTCGCTATGCTGCCGGGTTCAAAATCAATGCAGAATTGTCTCAGAAATGTGCAAAAATTTATATAAATGCCCACAAAATTCTGAGATTGTTTTTTTATATAACATAGAATAGAATTAAGCAATATCGCAATAGCAAGAGAGCTGTTTTCATGAATATATTAGCGTGATTGCAAATGATATTGATTTATACAAACATTCTATAAACAAGAAGTTAATATTAAATTACATTTTAAACTGTGTCTTTGCTAATTCGGCAGCGTTTGGTTATTAAAAGAATCGGTTGCTTTGAACAAATCGGTTGAATAAAGGATTCTGTGACGGTTAAATAATGTTAATGTTTTAATGTTAAATTAATCTGAACATTATTTATGCAGGTGTATCGTATCAATTCAGATGCAACTTCTGTGCCATGAATTTTATTGGTAGTGATTTGATTGGTAACAGCGATAGTGTCTTACTATTCTAATTGTATTTAATTACCGTATTCAATATAAGTCATTTCTCAGACACTAGATATGGATCTTTTAGATGAATTTAAGGAGTGCTGGTCTGGTCTTGGTCTTGACTCGGTCTCGCCCGGTCTTGGTCTTGTCTTGGTCTCAACACCACAAAGTCTTGGTCTTGTCTTGGTCTCGGCACACGCTGGTCTTGGTCTCGACTTGGTCTCGGTTTAGGTGGTCTTGACTACAACACTATTCATGTGTATTCTCAAAATACACATGGGTGACAGTTAAGGGGTTAACTTTTATTTAAGGTTTACGATACAAATCGAATAGAGATCGCTCGATCTCTCTTATTGTACATCCACTAAAAGATAAAAAATTGCTTTATCAATTGTATTGTACATAAATCATTAAATAAACATTTTCATATCATTCAACAATAGAGCAAAATAAATAAATACCAACCAAAGTAAATAAATTAACCATTTTTAATAGCTATAAATAAGTAATTTTTGTAGACAAGTGACGCTTCCTTAACTCCTCCGTGGTCAATTTGATTTCAGAAATTTTTAAATATCACTCTCTCACTAAAAAAAAATAAGCGCAGCCTACTACCCCTCACAATTGCCCACGCGATTGTGTATGCTTCTCAAATGATGGGCAGTACAATCTGCGGAGTTTCCGTGTGGCCCTTGCCGTATTGTGCGTTGCATTTTCTCCCATTCATAGTGATATGAGCACACCGTCTTTGAAATAACACAACATACCTGATAGTCAACCAGTAGCTCTGGTCCCTTATATGATCTTGAGGCGACCCTGACGTTGTATTCCTGTGCAGGGTGGTAGAACTCAGCAAGACCCCAATCTATAAGCCGCAACTACAAGAAAAACACACAAACTTACATCAGGTCACTAACATTGATCACAAGGAACAAAAGCAAATCCACAAAGCCGGTAACGGACTTCACCTTTCTCATTTGGTGGTCTATCATGACATTGTGAGGTTTGACGTCCCGATGCATGATGCCCATGCTATGAGAGTAGTCCAGTGCCTGCAAAGAGACACATGCATACACACTTAACACACTCTCCTGCTGAAAACACATGAGAGAGTAATCTCGGCGTGCTCACCTTGAGAAGTTCATACAGGTAAAACCGGATATCAAAGTCTGTTAGTCTCTGATAGAGATCCTAAAAATCAGAACAACATCATGTGAGACCTTTCCTAAAACCCTTGTTGATGAAAAGCTAATACCTTATTTTCTTGACTATAAGTCCAGCACTTCCGAAGCAACTTACATAATGCTATTAATGTCAAGCACACAAAATAGAGTAGGCACAAATATGTGTTAAAAAACAAATAAGTGCCACTAGTGTCGCAGGAACTACATGCTTCACCTTTAACTTCCTTAGCTCTGGGACCATTTTTGCGGATTTCCGCCAGGATGTGGCCGACCGGGATTGAAAAGCTTCCTATACACACATACAGTGTCTCTAAATACACAATACTGCTGTCATTTTACAGGAAACCCTTTGAAGTTACATAAACCACTGCTAAAAGTGATGAATATTTAAGTATATGTTGTCTGAGCTGTAATAACCCCCAAATAAGAGGCGCTTTTAGATTTTTGGTTATAAATTAATTTTTGAAAGTGTGCAACTCAGGCCCTGTGTGCTCTAGCACCCTGCAGAGAGTGGAAAAAATTATTTTGTCTGGATCATGTATGCAAGATTTATTCAGATGGACCTGACGGGAGGAATATTACCTTTTAGTGCTGGGCGGTACAGCGGTTCATACCAAATACCAGGTATTTATTTTTATTATGATAGGAATTTTGATGATACCGCAATACCGGTATATGTTGCTTAACCAACGTTCGGAAGGCGCAGCATGTCACTGTTTGAGGGGGTCCCGTTTCACTAGGTGCGTTTACATGGAGCACTGTAATCGGTTTAAAAGTCCAATCGGAATAAAAATGCCCAAACCGAATGAAATTGTAATGGGTTTGAGAGGGGTGGGATAAACCTTTCCATGAACCGATCAAACGAAAAATTCCACCATGTAAACCATGTAGGGGTGTAACGGTACACGTATTCGTATTGAACCGTTTCGGTGCAGGGCTTCTGGTACGGTGCACGCGTGTACCGAACGGTTATGAATGTAATCTTTAACAGTTCACAGTCGGCTTGTTGTAAGCGCGGAACACACTTCAATCCGAGTTCCCACACGAACATATTAAGTATTCAGTCCATTTTATCACGAAATTCAAACGATAAATGCCGTTTTAACGCTCTTTAATGTGACGTGACTGATAGACGCGTATCAGTTCAACTTAAAGCGACGGAGCGCGAGTCAATGCGATCATCTCTTCCTAAAGAATAAACATAAATTAATACATCTTAAGGTATGTTGAGGATACATTACAACTTACTGAAATGTATCATATGTCGTGTAATCGCTCCATCTGTGTTTCAACCGCGGAAAGACAATAAAACAGCTTGTAAACAATGTCATGCAGAATCACGTTTACTCAGAAGTCATTCAGTGTCCACAGCTGTAGCTCACTAGAGAAATCAACTCTTTCACTGAATACATGCACTATATTAGCCGTTATATTCACTATATTAGCCGTTATATTCACTATATTAGCCGTTATATTCATTATATTAGCCGTTATATTCATTATATTAGCCGTTATATTCACTATATTAGCCGTTATATTCACTATATTAGCCGTTATATTCATTATATTAGCCGTTATATTCATTATATTAGCCGTTATATTCATTATATTAGCCGTTATATTCATTATATTAGCCGTTATATTCACTATATTAGCCGTTATATTCATTATATTAGCCGTTATATTCATTATATTAGCCGTTATATTCACTATATTAGCCGTTATATTCATTATATTAGCCGTTATATTCATTATATTAGCCGTTATATTCACTATATTAGCCGTTATATTCACTATATTAGCCGTTATATTCATTATATCAGCCGTTATATTCATTATATTAGCCGTTATATTCACTATATTAGCCGTTATATTCATTATATTAGCCGTTATATTCACTATATTAGCCGTTATATTCATTATATTAGCCGTTATATTCATTATATTAGCCGTTATATATTCATTATATACTACTTAGCCTGTTAGTGATGTCTTGTTTATTTAATGTATGTTTAAATAAACCTGTCATGAAAATTACAGCCACTAAATGATTATATTTCAACAACGAATAAAAATAATTAGATTTAGAAGTTAAAGCAAAAACTGCCTTATGTGAAGCTTATGAGCATTGATTATTATATCTAAAAATAAATAGCAACTGATTACGGCTAATAGTTTGGGCTCTGTTGTTAATCTTTAATAGCTATATGTAAGTAAGGGCTCCCTATATAGTTTACAGCATTATCTTTAAGAAACTTTTAGTTATAATTTAATTCATTTAAGGACAGACACAATTTTTTCATTAAACCACTGTTGAATATTAATTAATAAAAAGCAATTTTGTAAAACTGCTGTACCGAATCCATACCGAACCGGGACTTCAAAACCGAGGTACGTACCGAACCATCAGTTTTGTGTACCGTTACACTCCTATAACCATGTATTATTTTATAATATAATTTGGGTCAATACCCAGCCCTACAGCCTATGGTAATAATCACCCCCTAAACCTTCATTCACTATTCCCTACGTTATCCAATTATATTGTTCACTTGAAAGAGTGAATGAAAACAAGTGAGTGAATTCGTTATTGCACTGCAAAGTGAGATTGAATGAGTGCACTCAATAACGTCCACTACGGTTTGAGACACCACTACAAATGGCTGTCCCCTCAAATAGTGCCCTATTTGAGGTTATAGGGGGTGATTTCAGATACAAACGAGAATTCAAACTCGACACGCAGCGTGCGAGAGAGAGCGGTTTCTGATGCAGTATCTACTGCAGTATTTCCCCTCTCAATCAGTAGAAAATGTGGTTAACACCCGGTCATGCATAGGGGGGAAAAAATACTGCCATATACAACGAAACCGATATAATTTTTAAAAATACCATGATATAAATTTTTGGTCATACCGCCCAGCACTATGACCTTTTTTATGTAATTTCCGCCTACCCAAATCTCTCCAATATGCAAGTCTCCCCATATACAGTGCTATAAATGCAATATCCCAGTGTCACAAAATAATGTTTTCCAGTGTTTGCTGACATATGCTGGAAACAGCCCAAACTGTCTGCAGGGTGCTAGAACACAGATATACACTTTCAAAAATGAATTTATAACCAAAAAAACACCTATTTTGGGGGGGTTATTACAGCTCAGAAAACATATACTCACATGTTTATATCACTTTTAGCAGTGGCTTATGTAACTTCAAAGGGTTTCCTGTAAAATGACACCAGAATTGTGTATTTAGAAACACTGTATGTGTGTATGGGAAGATTTTCAATTTGAGTAATGTAGTGTAAAAAAGTTACTCTGTGTAAAACAAATGCATATCTCCAGAAGGTAGGCATTCTAAGCTTTCAAATGGTACCATATATGAGGTCAGAGCTCCTCCACAGACATTTCAAATTTAAAGTATATATATTTGATGACATCCTTCGGGACCCATATCAGGGTCCTTGTAATTAAATAAAAAACTAAAGCTAATCGTGGACACAGAGTTGTTACTGCATGCTGCCATCAGAGATGTGTGAACGGTTATGTCCCTGCGTACACTTTCATTGCGTAAATTCACTTAAGCTTGATATTTATATTATCACTTCTATAAGTTATACACTATTTTACATTATTTTAGAAAGTAGTTATGAAATGCAAATTAGTTAAAATGCAACCAAACCGTGAATGTGTTGTTAAATTCTTGCAATATTAACTTAAAATCTTCAGGGAGTACTTCAAGCAACTTTTTTAGATCAAAGCGGCCCAGCTATCCTCATTTAACAAGTTTTATAGTTTTACTAATTAAAAGTGGTACCTTGAAATCCGTGTTGTTGATGTACTCAAACACAAGGGCTGGCGTTCTAGACTGTGGAATACCAAAAAACAAAGAGGAAGGAAAAAACACTATTATAACAGGATAGAAAATAGCAATCAATACACATTTAAGATAAAACGCATACATCAAAAATAGACTCCGCCTGAACCGTTTTGACATGAAATCAACCCTAAATTAGAAGTAGTGGAGACTTAAAAACAAATATAATTTGACAGCCAATTCTGGAATGGATTTAATTATCATCCAACAGTTGTGTCCCTAATGACGCACTATACACTATGCACTTGTAGAGTGGATGAAGTGGTCCAACTTTCCACACTTTGGTTTTTTAAGTTAAATAAGTGCATCATCTGGGTATTTGAAGTGTACATTTTGCAGCAAGTGAGCATTTTGTCCTCAGAGTTGATGTGTTAGAAGCAGGAAAAATGGGCAAGCGTAAGGATTTGAGCGAGTTTGACAAGGGCCAGATTGTGACGGCTGGACGACTGGGTCAGAGCATCTCCAAAACTGCAGCTCTTGTGGGGTGTTCCCGGTCTGCAGTGGTCAGTCTCTATCAAAAGTGCTCCAAGGAAGGACCAGTGGAGAACCGGCCACAGGGTCATGGGCGGCCGAGGCTCATTGATGCACGTGGGGAGCGAAGGCTGGCCCGTGTGGTCCGATCAAACAGACGAGCTACTGGAGCTCAAACTGCTCCAGAAGTTAATGCTGGTTCTGATAGAAAGGGGTCAGAATACACAGAGCTACCTAAGCATTGTTGAGACCATGTACACCCTTTCATGGAAACGGTATTCCCTGCTGGCTGTGGCTCTTTCAGCAGATAATGCGCCGCCACAAAGCACAAATGCTGCAGGAATGGTTTGAGGAGCACAACAATGAGTTTGAGGCGTTGACTTGGCCTCAAAATTCCCCAGATCTCAATCCAATCGAGCATCTGTGGGATGTGCTGAACAAACAAGTCCGATCCATGGAGGCTCCGCCTCGCAACTTACAGGACTTAAAGGATCTGCTGCTAACATCTTGGTGCCAGATACCACAGCACACCTTCAGGGGTCTAGTGGAGTCAATGCCTCGAGTCCTGCACGGGTCCGATTTTGTACACCCCGTGCTTAAAAACGCATCCGACCCGTTTTCCGACAGCAGCACTAATTACAATCCGCACCCAACCCGACCCGCTGACCCGCACCCGAAATAAAATCAGTTTAGCATATCACATTATAGACACTAGGGCTGCACGATTTGGGGAAAATATCTAATTGCGATTATTCTGGTTAAAATTGCGATTGCGATTTAAAATGCGATTATTATTATTTATTAATTTTTTACAAATGAAAAGTGTGTATATAAAACTGTGTTTATATATTAATGTGACTAATAATAATAATAATAATGATTATTATTATTGCTAAATAAAAATAAGAAATATTACTATTACAATAACATTCATTTAAAAAAAAAATTCAAATAGAGCATTTAAGAATAAATATAACAGTATAATAATAATAATATTTATATTTTACAGAAAAATTAAACTTATGGGTTACCTGTTAGTATGCAGACAGCCTATGACTAAAAATCATTAGAAAGGTCTAAAGATTTATTGTAAAAAATTATTATTATTATACAAATCTCTGCTTTTTATCGGTGATATCAATTTCTTAAAGTCTATAAGTCTTTAATATGAAATATGAGCCTCTTATGCATCCACTGTGGGGATTAAAACTCTTGTACATTGAAGAAAAACATATGGATTGTCATATCAATTTATATAGAGAAGTTTTATTTTCTTATTTTCTACCCAAAAGTTTCATTCATACTGGAGGCCAGAGGGCGCCCTCGAGCAGAAACGGCACATTTGCACCAGAGAAGTAATCATTTGTTTTCAGGAAATCCCTATGGGAAATCCCTAATGTGAAGCTAGCACAAAGATAGAAACACTTTGACTGATTAAACATGAAAATAATACTTCTGTGATATGGTGTATTGAGTTCTTCAAGCCTTCTCAGGTATTTTCATAATAAAAGTATGCAGTGCTGATTGACATTCTGTGATAAGAAGCCACATCAGCTCGACTGACTATATGAAGTGAGTTATTAAACGTTGTATTTGGTTGGACAACAGGTTTATGAACGCTTCGCATTACTAGTTTGTGAAGATGTTTGTCACATGTTGCTCAAACTCGCAGTGCTTTCAGACGGACCAGCGTTTACTGATCACAGAGCCGCTCTTCTCTGACACGCTGGGCATTTATTTATTTAATTAAAATCGCAGCCTTTGCGCTTTCATAATAGCACATAAGCCAAATCACGATTGCGGTTCGATTTCGATTAATCGTGCAGCCCTAATAGACACACTTACAAAAATACAGTTATTACAACACGACCATTAACACAAGGATAACTTCAGCCAAAGCTGTCAAACATGGTTATGTGTCCTTATCATCTCTACGAGGCACCTTCAGTTCTGTCCCCTTTTGAAAAATACTGTTCGATTGAACTGCTTGTGCTTGCTTTGTTACCACAGTTATCTGCGTGCTTCCTCAGTGATGAAGTTTCACATTTGCGGCTATCCAATACGATCTTTTCTTCAACTGCTCAGGAGTGCAGCGGGCACAATTAAACTGATATAGATTTGAAATTATTTTATCAACTTGAAATACAGGCAGGGCATATTTTTGTAGATCTGATCAGAGTGTGGCACCAGGTGTCTTCAATATTGAACCTTTTCACAATATTCTAAAATTTTCTGAGATACTGAATTTGGGATTTTCCTTAGTTGTCAGTTATAATCATCAAAATTAAAAGAAATAAACATGTGAAATATATCAGTCTGTGTGTAATGAATGAATATAATATACAAGTTTCACTTTTTGAATGGAATTAGTGAAATATATCAACTTTTTGATGATATTCTAATTATATGACCAGCACCTGTATATATATATATATACAAAAACAATATGCAGTTGCAGATACTAAAAGAGACCGATTTACCACAGGGTCCTTGACTGTGTCTACAAGACGAATGATGTTGGTTCCTCCTCGCAAGTTCTCCAGAATTTTGATCTCACGCTTAATCTTCTTCTTCTTAACAGGCTGCAAAGGGAAAGAAAATGTAAGGGTTACCCAAAAATTAACATTGCAAAAGAAATATTGTCCCTTTCGCTCATCTATGAAACACAAATGAAGATATTTTTAATATTCTCTCATCATTGTTGTCCATCCACTGAAACTCTACGTACTCAACATTTTATCACATCGAGAATTATGTCGATAACGATGATAATCTCTGGACGTTTTAACTCTATATGCATAACTCCACCATCACACAGCAGGACTCGACAGCAACCAGTCAGTGTGCAGAGCTGGCGAGGGAAACAGAAGTGAAATTGCTTTACCCACCAAAATCTATTTTATGGAAGTGGTTTGGGTTTCTTAAAAGTGGTTCACAATGTTTTTGCAGTTAAAAATGTGAGACAAAATTCAGTGGTGGAAACCATTTCAGCTCTACTTTCTGAGTATGAATTATCAAATGCATTGAAAGACAATAATATACAAGCGCTGTAAAAGGTTTTGCCACAAACTCAACTGACTGGCTTCTGTCCTGTATGAGTTCACACAAGTCTCTTCAGACTAGGGTTGGGTACCTTTCACATTTTAACCGGTACCTGAAATTCGGTACGGTATCCAACGGTACCTTTTTTCGGTACTTTAGGGATGCAGGGCTCGACATTAAGCCAGTTCACGTGCTTGTCCTTTGGTCCGAGTAAAAAAATTGCTTGTCCGGATTTTTTTTAATTTTGTTGTGTTGTAAATATAATTTATTCTGAAGCAATATTCTCATCAGCTTTGACATTTAAATCTACATATCTGTGTTATTTTTACCTTTCATAAAGGGCATTTTTCCCCTAATCTTATTAAATATAGGCCATGCTTCGGCTTTCATTTGATTTTTTTTATTTGATCTAGAAATTAAATTAGAATAAGACACTAAAGGGCTGTTACCAATCAAATTAAATAATTTACACAAAAAAAATGTAATCAACATTAACATTATTAAATCAACTGCATTAAATAATGTTAGGAGATTGTTTTAAATACGTTTGAATATACAAATAAGAAATGTTGGAAAGATGAAACTAAACCACCAGTAGGTGGCAGCAGGTGACCGTCTTAATGAGTGAGTCATTGAGTCGATTCGTTAAAACGATTCATTCAAGAATGAGACAGTTGTTTACGAATAGGTCATTGAATCTTTGATTCAACCGATTCACTTAAACTCTGAATCACTCAGTAACACACTAGCCGCGTTTCCATTACAGATTTGCGCAAAACTTTTGCGATATTTTCTAAAAGTCGATAAAAAAATATTGCGCAATGACGGCGTTTCCATTAACTGATGTTATGCGACTAAAACAATTTTTTTCCTCTCGTGATAAATCATTCCAAAAATCATGCTACGTATGTTGTTAGGTTTATGTACATCTCAGCCACCGCACGCCGTTATTTTTAATGAGACGTGTGTGTTATCCAAGCACTGATGGCAAGGAAAGCTCCTTATACTTGAGCGGCACACATGAGGTGTTATGATCAATTGTGGCATTTTTTATTCTATTGTTTTTTATAAGTTTAATAAAGAACTCGTCTTCTGTCCAAACATACCATCATCTATAAAGAATGAGACTTTTACATCCGCAGGTTATTGTGACGCATTGCCACAGAGACGAGCGAAAAGTTTGAATTTGATGGTGTAACTCAAAGGGTTTTTTTTACCTCTTCGTTATTTTGGCTCGGAATTTCGTTTGTTGTAAATATAAACTGAATTTAGAAATGCTTTTGAAATGAAAAACTTTTCATTTAATAAAATTAATTTCGTTTTGTATAAATTGTATTTTAATTTTGATCAATGTTTAATCAACTATTTGGCTGTATATTTAATAAATAAGAAGCAAACCAAGATCGTCGGGAATGGATTGACGTGCTGGCCTGTTTCCTCAGTCTTTGAGCAAGGCTGAAACTATAGCGTCTTTCTGTTTTAATACATTTCTTGAAAATATGTCTTAATTCCAGTCGGCCTGTAGATAGTTATGATATTTGTGGTTGCACCGGGGTCCGTCATTATAAAGTTACGCCACTTTCCTTATTAGGAGAAAATATATGTCATTTTAACGACATAAGATCTCGTTATTAGACATACTTGAGTGGAAAAAAAATAATATGTAGGCCCTGTGTGGGGGCAATGCATGACCGTACCAGGTGACCTGTAAATGTGAAAAAACTGTTTCCATTGCAGTTTTGTGAAAATGTCCTTTTTCGAATTGCCTGAAGAACCACCTCATGCGAGCGTAAAAACCTTTTGTGCGATATATGGGATTTTTTGCGAAATTGACGCGTTTCCATTGGGCGTATTTTCAATTTGCGCAATTTGAAGGGTAATGGAAACGCGGCTACAGTTGCTGTGAGATGTGTTATGGTTCTGCTGTGATCTTTGTTTGGAACCATTTTTGCTGCTGAAATCGAACAAAAACAGTCAATATTGCATCTAAAATGTAAGTGACTTAATGTTAATTAATTGTTGGAAATTAATAAAATGGAACTGTCATATGAAATCAATGTAATTTTCAGTCGTGATGGTTTTCAGGAAAACAGCACTCTTGGTTCTGGAATTTTAACCGTGCATGTTAACTGAGTTTCTCTGTATGAGCGGTGCTCATTTGTTGTGATTTCTCCTCAAGAGGCTGCGTGAGCGCCAACAGCGCAACCATGTTACCGTCAGTTCGTTATACATTATATATTATTATCCACTATCGATCGTTAATTACACTAATAAATGCAGAATCTTTGTAGCATTTTGGCGATTCCCTAGTTATTTTTTGTTTTTGACGTTTTAATCAGGATACTTGTCCGGTCGGGCAAGTCAAATTCTCTTTCACCTGCCCCTTCAAAAAATCCACTTGTCCCAGATAAGCGTTAATGTCGAGCCCTGGGATGTTTACATCAATAACTGTAAAGAACCTGTAGGTCATGTATAGAAGTGTTAATGACATTATGCCAGAGCTGCCTTGGTCTCTGGCTGCCATTGTCTGTGATGTTTGATTACTGTAATATTTACTAGTAAATAGTAGGCTACTAGCTACTTAATTTAATTCATAAAAACAACCGTATTATTATTTTTTTCTTTTTAATTTCATTTCTATGAAAAGATTTCCCACAAATGATGTGTTGTGTATTTTCTGGTAATCAAATGAAGACAAAAGACATTAATTTAATTTATCTTTTAATTGAATTAAACTTTTTTTGTCAAACAAAGCAGCACAACTGAGCTTTATACTTTGTACTGTAATTTATTACTTAAAAAAATAAAATTTGATCATTTATTATCATTACTTTGAGACGTATCTAAATTCTACTGTACAATAGTGATGCATTTGTCAAGTTAGCCAAACTTTTATTTTGACGTGTTGACGTGACTCAAAGAGCTTTGAGTTTCTGTGTTTATGATATGACGGTAGTTTTTCTCAAATAGAACAGTAAAATGCTGATGAAGTGACTCTCAGTGGCTCGTTCATGTCCTCATATGAGACAGCAGAGATGGAAACATGCGACCGTCACGTGTGTGTGTGTGTGTGTGTGTGTGTGTGTGTGTGTGTGTGTGTGTGTGTGTGTGTGTGTGTGTGTGTGTGTGTGTGTGTGTGTGTGTGTGTGTGGTAAACTGCAAGTAAACGGCATTCATTCGCACAGAGACACGCAGGATTCGTATTTTAATATATCTTTTAAATATTTATCTTTTTGCAGTTTAATATTCCCAGACACTAGTCTATAAATCACCAGATATGCGCTGCTGAGGGATTGTTACATGTAGAAAAAATTTCTTCTGGAAGTCTAAAACAACCAAGTCGAACTTTTTAAAGGAAAAAATCCAAACTTCATGAAGTTCTGTTTGAGTTCACAGTAAAAACACCACATTTTTGCTGCTGTTTTCTTAAAATTCTATTAATTTCATCCATTCTCAGACTAAATAAATGTAAAATTGGGACTTCAAATGAGCTAGATGGAAACGTCAGGTTCTCTTGTTTAAAATTATATATGACACTTGATGATAACCAAGGTTATAATCGTTTACGAAAACGAACGAAAACTAGGTGGGAAAAAACATTGTCGTTAACTGAAATAAAAATAAAAACGAGGCATTACAAAAAAGCGATAACTAACCAAAACTGTAACGTGTGTTTGGCAAAACTAAAATAAAATAATAGATTAAATGTCCTTAGTTTTCATCTTTGTCAATGGCTTTCATAGAGCAAATGACGTTCAGCTGCATTTCCTTTCCCCGCGTCTCTCGCTCATACACAAACACACACACACACACACACACACACACACACACACACACACCTCCATGAGAACGAGTGTTCGACGTTGAAAGCAAGTTCGCGAAAGGTTGGTATCTTGTGAACACCTTTACAAAAATCACACATTAAAAAGTGGTATAAAAATATTTTTAATTCTGAATTTAATTTTGTCAGTGTGTTAATGTCGACCCGAGAAGCGATTGCTACTTTAGAAAGTTAACTAGTCGCAAGTTTGAGGTAAAATGCACTTGAGTTGTCGATGTCAAAACACTATAAGCTGTGATTCAAATATTAAATAAAGTTTTGTCATTTGTTTACTCATACACTGAATGTTTGCTGCTTCAGTCCAGATGAGTCGGCTATTGTATAGGGTACATTTAGTATAGGGTGTGAAAATTGTACATCTGTGGTATTTGTATAGGTTTAGGTTTAGCTATATATTTGTATTTTAGCTCAAAAAAAAGTCTTCTTTAATCTGTTGGCTCTTTAGGTTTTTTACTGGTACATGTCACTTACACATTTTGCACTTGCGGAGTGTTGAGACTGTTTACATATTTGTGCCCGTATGTACATTTTATGTACCGGTTATATTTTTGAATTCATATTTTCTAAAATTGTATGATGTTTTTGTTGCGTTATTATTACACAATACTTTTGCTGACCTTTTTGAATCTTGCCCCTGACAAATAACCCAAATTACAAAAAAAAGACTACAACTAACACTAAAAACCAATAAAAACTAAACATTTTCAAAAAAGGAAATCTAAACTAAACTAGCAAACCCACTTTAAAAACTAATTAAAACTAAACAAAAAAAGTCAAAACGAAATAAAAAATAAAAACTAATGAAAAATGCAAAACTATAATAACCTTGATGCTAAATGCTAGAATGGGTGAGAAAAACTAAAAAAAGACTTTTAGAAAGACTTTATATCACTTAAATTCTGACTTTATATCATACAAGTCTGAGAACAAAAGTCAGAGTCACATGATAAAAAGTCACAATTACCTTTTTTATTTTCTATTCTGTTGTGGAAACAAGTTTCCGCATTGTGCTTCTTCCTGAAGCTCAAACATTTACACAGTGAGAGAGCGGGCCTTCTTACCTTCAGTATTTTAACGACTACTCTGTCATTGCTGTTGATGTTGATGGCCTCGAACACTTCACTGTATTTGCCTCTTCCGAGCTTCCGTACGAGCTGGTAGTCATCCTGATTGCTGAATCAGAGAAAGCAAGAAATAACATTAAACTGTGCAAAATGACTTATCCAAACATGAAAAACAAGACGTACCACATTCATGTTTTTTTGACATATCATAGGGAAAGTATGGCAAGCCGTTTGACTTTTAATCATTCATCATGCTATCATTCACTAGTTAAAATGCTCATTTTTGATATCAGGAATTGCATTTCCACTAGTAATGAAGTATAATAGATATCAAAAATGATCATCTTGTAAGAAATGTATTTGTGATGTGAAACTGGATATTTAACTAGTAAGTAATCAATACCTGATATCAACAATTGAATATGAATGGCAGCCTATGGTGAGATATTACATTATAAACATCAATAATTACAGTTGAAATGTAATTCCTGTTCTCAAAAATTGCCAGATACTAGTAGACATCTAATTTCCAATTAGCATTTTATTTGAACAAGTGAAAATTTAATTGTTGATATCAAGAATTCATATCTTGATATATGAATACAAGTCGAAATGGTTTAGGGAAGGCCATAGGGAAGGTTGTACAGGTCAAGGACCCCCAAATATGATGAATCTTTATGAGGGACCCCCTTCCTAAAATCCATCTATTTTTATGTACGAAAAAACATTTAAACTGTTAGATAAATAGTAAGTGTGACATTATAAATACAACATATTGTTTCCCAACTTAAATTGGCTATTAATGTTGGATGCATAAACCTGAAGAACATTTCATTAAAAAGTATTTGTATAAGCAACTTTCACAATAAGTGTATGCAAGAAGCAAACGTACTGTGTTAAGAAAACCGCCTTACAACCCCAGTGAGCGAGATAAAGGGATAAAAGCAAACATATACTACAATTCTGGAACGTATACGGCAAGAAAGGAGAGAGACATTTAGAAATTAAACTGAATGTTCGGTAGACTTCATAAATTTTTTCTTTGTCTTTTCACTCTCTGAAATGTTCTGGGGACCCCGGTTTGAAAACCCCTGGTTCGTAGAACTACTGTGTTTTATGGACAAGTGGAATGGGGGCCCACTAAATACAACAGCCCAGGCTATGGTAATGTTTTTGAATACCATGTACTGTAGGGCTGACAAAATGTCTGAAAATAGGGCTGTAATCTCCCAGTCGATTAGTCGATTATTAGTCGATACGTTCTGGCTCGACCAAAATTCTGATTGGTCGATTTTTTGCCGCGTTCATTTCATTAGTTTTGCCGCGTTCATTTCATCAGGTGGAGAGCACTAATTGCTAATGGGAGTGTTTTCAGAGCAGCCCTGTTTCACAGGTAACAGTCTGTCTTCAGAACACCCCCTTGTTTCCACTTCTTTTGGATTAGCCCAACCCACTGGAGAAGAGAAGTCTCTCGTTGGTCCTTTGTTTTTCATTCCCCGCTGGCTCAAACGCACGCCCATAGCGGTAAACTTGAGGAACACCCATCAACATACACATGAGGGGAAGCATCACAACACCACGCTTCAGTCGTGCCGCAAAAGTGGATCTGTACTGTCGGTTTTGCCGCGTTCATTTCATCAGGTGGAGAGCACTAATTGCTAATGGGGGTGTTTTCAGAGCAGCCCTGTTTCACAGGTAACAGCCTGTCTTCAGAACACCCCCTTGTTTCCACTTCTTTTGGATTAGCCCAACCCACTGGAGAAGAGAGACAGATTGAAGAAGGCTAGTTTGCTGTATATTAGGGGTGTAACGGTACACGTATTCGTATTGAACCATTTCGGTGCAGGGCTTTCGGTACGGTGCACGCGTGTAACGAACGGTTATGAATGTAATCTTTAACAGTTCACAGTCGGCTTGTTGTAAGCGCGGAACACACTTCAATCCGAGTTCCCACACGAACATATTAAGTATTCAGTCCATTTTATCACGAAATTCAAACGATAAATGCCGTTTTAACGCTCTTTAATGTGACGTGACTGATAGACGCGCATCAGTTCAACTTAAAGCAGCAGCGCACGAGTCAATGCGATCATCTCTTCCTAAAGAATAAACATAAATTAATATATAAGGTATGTTGAGGATACATTAACACTTACTGAAATGTATCATATGTCGTGTAATCGCTCCATCTGTGTTTCAACCGCGGAAAGACAATAAAACCGCTTGTAAACAATGTCATGCAGAATCACATTTACTCAGAAGTCATTCAGTGTCCACAGCTGTAGCTCACTAGAGAAATCAACTCTTTCACTGAATACATGCACTATATTAGCCGTTATATTCACTATATTAGCCGTTATATTCATTATATTAGCCGTTATATTCATTATATTAGCCGTTATATTCATTATATTAGCCGTTATATTCATTATATTAGCTGTTATATTCATTATATTAGCCGTTATATTCATTATATTAGCCGTTATATTCATTATATTAGCTGTTATATTCATTATATTAGCCGTTATATTCATTATATTAGCCGTTATATTCATTATATTAGCCGTTATATATTCATTATATTAGCCGTTATATTCATTATATTAGCCGTTATATTAATTATATTAGCCGTTATATTCATTAAATTAGCCTTTATATTCATTATATTAGCCGTTATATATTCATTATATTAGCCGTTATATTCATTATATTAGCCGTTATATTCATTATATTAGCCGTTATATATTCACTATATTAGCCGTTATATTCATTATATTAGCCGTTATATTCATTATATTAGCCGTTATATTCATTATATTAGCCGTTATATATTCACTATATTATCCGTTATATTCATTATATTAGCCGTTATATATATTCATTATATACTACTTAGCCTGTTAGTGATGTCTTGTTTATTTAATGTATGTTTAAATAAACCTGTCATGAAAATTACAGCCACTAAATGATTATATTTCAACAACGAATAAAAATAATTAGATTTAGAAGTTAATGCAAAAACTGCCTTATGTGAAGCTTATGAGTGTTGATTATTATATCTAATAATAAATAGCAACTGAATTTAGGCTAATAGTTTGGGCTCTGTTGTTAATCTTTAATAGCTATATGTAAGTAAGGGCTCCCTATATAGTTTACAGCATAATCTTTAAGAAACTTTTAGTTATAATTTAATTCATTTAAGGACAGACACATTTTTTTTTTCATTAAACCACTGTTGAATAAAAATTAATAAAAAGCAATTTTGTAAAACTGCTGTACCGAATCCATACCGAACCGGGACTTCAAAACCGAGATACCCGTCAGTTTTGTGTACCGTTACACCCCTAATGAATATTATTTATTTAATTGTGAGAGCGTTTCTGCTCTTGATCTGGCTTGTTTAATAAATATTCCTTTTTTTATTAAAGTGGACGTGCCTTCTGTGTTTAAGAGTAAAAGCTTTAAGTTAATAGTCTATTCGTGTCTCAGTCGTGGAGCTGAGCTGATCCTGTGTTCGAGCTGCACAGAGCGGCTGAAATGAGTGTCTGTCAGTTATTATAATACATATGACAAAAACAATTGTCTAAATTATGTTGCATATTCCTCAAATGTTCTTGTGATGATATCACTAGTTGACAACAGTACTATATTTTGGGAAATCATAGGCTATGATGGTGCACGTGATGCTGTCAGAGCCGACAGACTCGTGTGTCAGACTCATTTCAGTGCAAAATAATCAGCTCAAAAATGATTTAATATACTGCAAATAACCTACTAGTTTATGTTTATTTATAATTCATTTAGGCAGACAACAAGGCCACCAAGCACTGCGCACAGTGTGCAGCTGATTCATTTAACGTTTTTTTTCCTAACGTTATTTTTAGTCGAAAATTTCAGGACTTCAGTCGACCAAGATTTTCTTTGGTTGATTACAGCCCTATCTGAAAAGCTAAATTCGAAATTATTTAATAAATATTAGCAAAATTCGAATTATAAAGGCAATATTTAAATGTTAGATGGAAAATGTACAGTATGGTCTCCTATGGCCACAAGAGATATCAGATCGGATATGACATGTGAACGTGTAAGCCGGAAAAAACCCCGCATGAATTCCGATATCCTCCGATCGGATTCAGGCCTCACTCATGTGGTAATAAATCGGTATGATTTATGCATCTGCGTCTGCCATGTAAGCGGTCAAATCGGATATTGCCCAGTAAATGCGTTGTTGAAAAAGGGACGGAGGCGAATGACGTCAACTCAGGTGGACACGAACTGCGACCTCATGACACGATGGAAGACGAAGGTACGACACACTCATGCAGAGGTTTCTTGTCTTTTGCTGACCTGATAGTGTGGAAAGCAAAACATTGAATAATCATTTCATCCTCCATTGCATATCGTGCCGTTTTACTTCCTTTTCCGGGTCAGAAAGTCTTCAGCCGTTTCGCCAGTGTATAGTGTAAATGTAAATATCGGATAAGGGTATCGGATATAGTAGGGGTGCACCGATCCGATATTAGGATCGGATATCGGCCGCGATACTGACAAAATAGCTGGATCGGGGATCGGAAAAATGAACAGATCCACAAGCCGATCCAGGTGTTTTTTTTTCCGTCGCAGCAGAACCTACGTCATTCGTCAGCTTCACGTGTGTCGCATGCTAGAAGCAACATGGAGTGAGCCAGAGAGTCCGGTGTGGAGGAGATATTTCACGCTTAACGCCAACTAGTTTAGTCGGCTGTTTGCAATGTCTGTAAAGTAACTTAAATGTTTCGAGGGGAGGTGGTTTTACTGCAAAGTCAGGGTTTTTCCTGCATTGAACATTTTTTGACGGGCGCCAAAGCCTAATTTGATCAGTTATTGTATGTGGAATAGATGCTGCGCAATAGATGCTGTGAGAGCGAACGATCAGAGCTCCGCCCACACACACTCTCTGGGTCTTCAAAATAATCAGTGTTAGCTCTCTCATATTTCACATATTAATCCAAATCAAAAGATCGGAAGACCGAAACCATGTTGCACGTGACACATTCGGACAATTTTGTCCTTGAATTATCGCTGGGTGTGAATTGCGCTCAAAAAACGTTGACTCTTCTCTGACCAGCTGACATAAAGCATACTTTCAATAAGCGGGAGACAAATCATATCCAGTTATGAAGTGTTTTCTGTGTGTTGACATCTTTCGCGATGTTCTAACAGACGGGATTCGCACACAACGCGTCTGCTAATGTCCGATTCGTGACCTTATGACTCCTTTGAACCGAATCATTTTAACGACTGGTTAGAACTGATCTGTCCAACACTGAACTCATGAATCAGTTTATTAATTTACTCAGAACGCATCTGAAATGAGAACACAAGTGTGCTTACCCAATTTAGCAAGAGTGGGTGTAAGAGTTAGTTTTAATTATCAACAGTATTTCAGCTTATTTCTGTTGACAATGTGTAGTAAAATAAATAGGCCTAGCCTACAATCATTTAGACTGGAGTGAGGTGAAACCAGAACAAAGTTATTAGCTAGCTGATCATTTTTATTAAATTGCATATGGCAGAAAATTAAGACTATTTGTTAATTTGTAATGCTACTTTTTAATATTGATATGATTATATACCAAAACAATTATCTGTAGTGTAAAAAATGTTTGGTAACTGTCAGATTACTATTGTATGTTTGACTGTTTTTTGTTTCCACTGCTACATTTTATTTATTTAAAGAAGTTTGATTACATTCTATTTTAGATGCACAATTGTGTTTTAAATAAATAAGAATTCAACACTTTACATACATCTGTTATTTTGTCTAAGTTATGTTTAGTTAGTAAAGTCTGGTGCCTTTAGTCTCTTCAAGGAAGGTATAAGGTGGAAGATATACAGTTTATTATTAATTCAACAATAGTATCGGATCGGTATCGGGTATCGACAGATACACAAAGCCCAGGCATCGGGACTGAAAAAGTCGGATCGGTGCACCCCTAGGATATAGTCACCAAATCAGGAATTGTGCATTAATACCTGCAGTGTAAATGCGGCCTTCTGAAGTGTCTCAGCTGAAGGAAATACTATTCATCGGCTTTAATATAATCGGGCCGTTAGCAATAAAGGGTTATTTTGTCATTTACCAACCCTCATGTTGTTCCAAAACACGAGTTTCTTTCGTCTGTTGAACGTAAAAGATGATATTTTGACTTCCAACTGTCCGTGTACCAACATATCTTCCTTTGTACAGGATTCATAAAGGTTTGGGACAACATAAGCGCGAGTAAATGACAACATTTTCATTTTTAGGTGATCTAACCTTTTTCATTTTTAGGTGATCGAACGGAGTGGAATGGCGCCGAGGATGGCTGCTACGTTGCGAGCTCCGCTGGAACATTGTAGTTTTTTGTTTGTTCTGTTTATAGTTCTTATGTTTTTCGTCTTGGATGTTGTCTGCCTTACTAAGTACGACAGACAGACACTTTTGGACATTGGTTCGGCAATCGCACACCGAAAACCGGACTTTAAATTCTTCAGTGACGACACGCTGCTTACAAACACAGCAGCGGAACCCTTTGTCTGGACGGCCCGACCACGCAAACGCCGGAGAAGAGGGAAGAGAGCCGGTGTACTTATCAGAGTTAGACGCCGCGCAAACCGACCCCCGCTTCCCAGTATTTTACTGGCTAATGTTCAGTCTCTGGACAATAAACTCTGCGAGCTGAGAGCGCGGATCTCTTTCCAGCGAGACACGAGGGACTGCTGCATTATCTGCCTTACAGAAACCTGGATGTCCGCTGAGATTCCAGATTCGGCCATCGAAACCACGGGGTTCTCCGTGCATCGAATGGACAGAGAAAAAGATCTCTCAGGGAAAAGCAAAGGCGGGGGTGTATGTTTTATGATCAACCGATCCTGGTGTGATCAGAGGAACGTACATTCTATCAAGTCTTTCTGTTCTCCTGATCTGGAATTTCTCATGGTTCTGTGCCGACCATTCTGGCTACCGAGGGAATTCACCGCGGTCATCATCACAGCTGTGTATATTCCCCCACAAGCCGACACAGACCGGGCACTAAAGGAACTGTATAGGACAGTGAGTGAGCAGGAAACCGCGCATCCTGACGCTGCGTTTATTGTGACCGGAGACTTTAACAAAGCCAACTTCAAGCGCATCGCACCCAAATACCACCAACATGTTAGCTTCAACACGCGAGGGAACCGTGTTTTAGACCACTGTTACTCCCCCTTCAAGGATGGATACAAATCACTCCCACGCCCACCATTCGGCAAATCAGATCACGCGTCCATCCTCCTTTTGCCCGCTTATAGGCAAAGACTCAAACAGGAAGCACCCGCCCTCAGAACCATCCAGTGCTGGTCGGACCAATCAGATTCTATGCTACAGGACTGTTTTGATCACGCGGACTGGGAGATGTTCCGGTCGGCCTCTGATGACGACATCGAGGTCTACGCTGATAGCGTAACGTGTTTCATCAGGAAGTGCGTAGATGACGTTGTTCCGACCAAAACAATTCGGCTGTACCCTAACCAGAAGCCGTGGCTAAACGGGGATGTTCGCGCGGCACTCAATGCGCGAACCTTCACCTTTAACTCCGGTAATGCGGAGGAGCATAAACAAGCAAGTTATGCCCTCCGGAAAACCATCAGAGCAGCAAAACGGCAGTACAGGGACAAGATTGAAGGACAGTTCAACACCACCGACTCCAGAAGCATGTGGAGGGGAATTAACACCATCACGGACTATAAAGGGAACACAAACTCCACCGTGAACACCGCTGCCTCTCTCCCGGACGAGCTAAACACCTTCTATGCTCGCTTTGAGGGAACTAACACCGCCCTCGCGGAGAGAGAGCTCGCGGCTGAAGATACAGAGGTTGGTGCACTCTCCGTATCTTTAGCGGATGTAACCCGATCCTTCCGGCGGGTGAATGTCCGTAAAGCAGCGGGTCCAGACGGCATTCCCGGCCGTGTGATCAGAGCGTGCGCGCACCAACTGGCTGGAGTTTTCACGGACATTTTTAACCTGTCCCTCTCCCTATCTGTGGTCCCCACATGCTTCAAAACGTCCACCATTGTGCCTGTACCTAAGCAGTCAAAAACCACCTGCTTAAACGACTGGCGTCCTGTTGCTCTGACCCCCATCATCAGCAAATGCTTTGAAAGAATAGTCAGAAACCACATCTGCTCTGTTCTCCCCCCCTCACTGGACCCACTGCAGTTTGCATACCGCACAAACCGCTCCACTGACGATGCCATTTCATCTACAATACACACTGCTCTCTCCCACCTGGAAAAGAGGAACACGTATGTGAGAATGCTGTTTGTGGACTACAGCTCAGCATTCAACACCATTGTGCCCTCCATACTTGACATTAAACTCCGGGCTCTAGGCTTAAACAGCCTGTTATGCAGCTGGATCCTGGACTTCCTGTCAAACAGACGCCAGGTGGTCAGAATGGGCAGTAACATCTCCTCATCACTGACTCTCAACACTGGAGCCCCTCAGGGTTGTGTTCTCAGCCCACTCCTGTACTCCCTGTACACACATGACTGTGTGGCTACCCACAGCTCCAACACCATCATCAAGTTTGCTGACGATACGACGGTGGTAGGTCTTATCACCGACAATGATGAAACGGCCTACAGAGAGGAGGTGCACACTCTGACACGGTGGTGTCAGGAGCACAACCTCTCCCTCAACGTCAGCAAGACCAAGGAGCTGGTGGTCGACTTCAGGAGGAATGAGAGAGAACACCGCCCCATCACCATCGATGGAGCACCGGTGGAGAGAGTCAGCAGCTTCAAGTTCCTCGGTGTCCACATCACAGAGGAACTCTCATGGTCCGTCCACTCCGAGGCCGTTGTGAAGAAGGCTCATCAGCGCCTTTTCTTCCTGCGACGGCTGAGGAGGTTTGGAATGAACCGCCACATCCTCACACGCTTCTACAGCAGCACCATCGAGAGCCTGCTGACTGGCTGCATCACCACCTGGTACGGCAACAGTACCGCCCGCAGCCGCAAAGCCCTGCAAAGGGTAGTGCGCACGGCCAGCTGCATCATCGGAGGTGAGCTTCCCTCCCTCCAGGACATTTACGCCAGGCGGTGTGTGAAGAGAGCTCAGAGGATCATCAGAGACTCTAGCCACCCGAACCATGGGCTGCTCTCACTGCTGCCATCAGGCAGACGGTACCGCAGCATCAGAACACGCACCAGCCGACTTCAGAACAGCTTCTTCCCACAAGCAATCAGACTACTTAACTCCTGATCCATCAGGATCATAACACACACTGGACAGAATATCACTCCGCACAACCCACTGTAGATACACACACATTATATACACATTTATGTATCATTTATTATTTATCATTATCATATAGCACCTATTGTACATAATTGGATCTCTACTGTGAATAATAATGTATACTGTACATTGTATATTATTATTATTATTATAGCTTAATGTATACTGTTTAATGTATGTTTAGTGTATATTGTTTAAAGTATATGTATATTGTAAGTATGTGTATATTGTTTAGAGCTGTGAGAACTACACTCACATTGTGTAAATTATTTATTGTTTATTGTAGAGTTTACTGTGCTGTGAGTAATTGTGGGCGCATCAGATGTGTAATCTGTTGTTGCTTAAATGTTGTACATGTCATGTCGTGACTGCTATGTTGCTCGGAACTGCACCAAGAATTTCACCTGCTGTTGCACTTGTGTATATAGCTGTGTGACAATAAAGTGAATTGAATTGAATTGAATTGAATTGAATTGAATTGATCTATCCCTTTAAAAATGAACATATATCGGCCGATATATCGGGCATCCTTAACCCAAATGTGATTCATGCACACACCTCAGTACCTCCAGCTAAACCCAAATGTGATTCATGCACACACCTCAGTACCTCCAGCTAAACCCAAATGTCATTCATGCACACATCTCAGTACCTCCAGCTAAACCCAAATGTGATTCAAGCACACATCTCAGTACCTCCAGCTAAACCCAAATGTGATTCATGCACACACCTCAGTACCTCCAGCTAAACCCAAATGTCATTCATGCACACATCTCAGTACCTCCAGCTAAACCCAAATGTCATTCATGCACACATCTCAGTACCTCCAGCTAGGCACATGTGCTTCATAGTCCCAGTACTCCTTGCTCTTCACAGTGTTGGCATCAGCATACACCCGTGATTTGCTGCTCACCGGACCGGGCATTGCGGGTTTGGCCGGTCGATCCGCCTTCTTCCCTCCACCTACTACTACGAGACTCTCCAAGCGACAGCAAGTCGATCGTCTCTGTTGTGAAACACTGCAGAAAGTATTGTGGTAGCGTAAAACACTGTAGCAAGCCGCTTCAACGAGCAATTGTGATTGACAGCTGCTCAGCAGCGGCGCGCATGACCTCGCGCTACTAAAAGCCAAAGTAAGGTGCAAAAAACAGTTTATTTGCCGACGGACCGCCAGTTTATTTAAAAACAACTACAGTAAAGATGTCCATTAGTAAATCAAATGAAAAACAATACCTGTCCAGCCCGCGGAATGTAGCTAAGCGGTTAAGCGGAACGTAAACAACGTGAGGCAGCCCAACCGTCGAGTTGATCGATTACCGATTCCGTTTGATCATCACTGTTTATTATAATATTCATCACAGCGGCTCAGCTGCTTCTCTTCAGTCCCGTTCCCTCAGGATAACAGCGCTAAGCTAGCGATATCGGTGGATGGCTTTAATTAGCCACTGTAACTTCGACACACACGTCTCCAGATTCCCGATTAATCTTCAAATTGAGTGTTTCAATTCCTCCCGGTGATCCACCAATTACATCCAGTAATGATCGAGGGATCCGCTGACAGGTAGGCGGATATCAGCCCTAGGATAGCACTCCTGGCGATTTCTGCTATCGCTTAGATGGAGTCAACGGAAACACTGTGCGCACTTCCGGTAGCTTTTTCAAAATAAAAGCCCCCGATTTGTAGCGGTGACGCTTGACACAGCAACGGAATATTTAAAATGACGAATTATAACTAGCAGTTTTGCTTTAACAATCATATTTTGTTTCTATTATTTCTTTGTATTGTTTGTAAGATATGCACCACATACCACATTACACTAGTTATTATACTATATAATTGTACTGCATGTCGTTGGATTTGAATTGTGAGATAAAGTCAGAATTGTGTGATAAAGTCAGAGTTGTGATATAGTCAGAATTGTGTGATATAAAGTCAGAATTGTGTGATATAAAGTCAGAATTGTGAGATATAAAGTCAGAATTGTGTGATATAAAGTCAGAATTGTGAGATATAAAGTCAGAGTTGTGAGATATAAAGTCAGAATTGTGAGATATAAAGTCAGAATTGTGAGATATAGTCAGAATTGTGATATAAAGTCAGAATTGTGTGATATAAAGTCAGAATTGTGATATAGTCAGAATTGTGATATAAAGTCAGAATTGTGTGATATAAAGTCAGAGTTGTGATATAAAGTCAGAATTGTGTGATATAAAGTCAGAATTGTGAGATATACAGTCAGAATTGTGTGATATAAAGTCAGAATTGTGATATAGTCAGAATTGTGAGATATAGTCAGAGTTGTGAGATATAAAGTCAGAGTTGTGATATAAAGTCAGAATTGTGATATAGTCAGAATTGTGATATAAAGTCAGAATTGTGTGATATAAAGTCAGAATTGTGAGATATACAGTCAGAATTGTGTGATATAAAGTCAGAATTGTGAGATATACAGTCAGAATTGTGAGATATAAAGTCAGAATTGTGTGATATAAAGTCAGAGTTGTGAGATATAGTCAGAATTGTGATATAAAGTCAGAATTGTGATAAAGTCAGAATTGTGATATAAAGTCAGAATTGTGAGATATAAAGTCAGAATTGTGATAAAGTCAGAATTGTGATATAAAGTCAGAATTGTGTAATATAAAGTCAGAATTGTGAGATATAAAGTCAGAATTGTGTGACATAAAGTCAGAGTTGTGTGATATAAAGTCAGAGTTGTGTGATATAAAGTCAGAATTGTGATATAGTCAGAATTGTGATATAAAGTCAGAATTGTGAGATATACAGTCAGAATTGTGTGATATAAAGTCAGAATTGTGATATAAAGTCAGAATTGTGTGACATAAAGTCAGAGTTGTGTGATATAAAGTCAGAGTTGTGTGATATAAAGTCAGAATTGTGATATAGTCAGAATTGTGATATAAAGTCAGAATTGTGTGATATACAGTCAGAATTGTGTGATATAAAGTCAGAATTGTGAGATATAAAGTCAGAATTGTGTGACATAAAGTCAGAGTTGTGTGATATAAAGTCAGAGTTGTGTGATATAAAGTCAGAATTGTGATATAGTCAGAATTGTGATATAAAGTCAGAATTGTGAGATATACAGTCAGAATTGTGAGATATAAAGTCAGAATTGTGAGATATACAGTCAGAATTGTGTGATATAAAGTCAGAATTGTGAGATATACAGTCAGAATTGTGATATAAAGTCAGAATTGTGTAATATAAAGTCAGAATTGTGTGATATAAAGTCAGAATTGTGTGACATAAAGTCAGAGTTGTGTGATATAAAGTCAGAGTTGTGTGATATAAAGTCAGAATTGTGATATAGTCAGAATTGTGATATAAAGTCAGAATTGTGAGATATAAAGTCAGAGTTGTGAGATATAAAGTCAGAATTGTGTGATATAAAGTCAGAATTGTGAGATATAGTCAGAATTGTGATATAAAGTCAGAATTGTGTGATATAAAGTCAGAGTTGTGAGATATAAAGTCAGAATTGTGAGATATAGTCAGAATTGTGATATAAAGTCAGAATTGTGTGATATAAAGTCAGAGTTGAGATATAGTCAGAATTGTGATATAAAGTCAGAATTGTGATATAGTCAGAATTGTGATATAAAGTCAGAATTGTGTGATATAAAGTCAGAATTGTGAGATATACAGTCAGAATTGTGAGATATAAAGTCAGAGTTGTGAGATATAAAGTCAGAATTGTGAGATATAAAGTCAGAGTTGTGAGATATAAAGTCAGAATTGTGATATAAAGTCAGAACTGTGAGATATAAAGTCAGAGTTGTGTGATATAAAGTCAGAATTGTGATATAAAGTCAGAACTGTGAGATATAAAGTCAGAGTTGTGAGATATAAAGTCAGAATTGTGATATAAAGTCAGAATTGTGAGATATAAAGTCAGAGTTGTGAGATATAAAGTCAGAATTGTGTGATAAAGTCAGAGTTGTGTGATATAAAGTCAGAATTGTGATATAGTCAGAATTGTGATATAAAGTCAGAATTGTGTGATATAAAGTCAGAATTGTGAGATATAAAGTCAGAATTGTGAGATATAAAGTCAGAATTGTGAGATGTAAAGTCAGAATTGTGATATAGTCAGAGTTGTGATATAAAGTCAGAATTGTGATATAGTCAGAATTGTGAGATATAGTCAGAGTTGTGAGATATAAAGTCAGAGTTGTGATATAAAGTCAGAATTGTGTGATATAAAGTCAGAATTGTGAGATATACAGTCAGAATTGTGTGATATAAAGTCAGAATTGTGAGATATACAGTCAGAATTGTGAGATATAAAGTCAGAATTGTGTGATATAAAGTCAGAGTTGTGAGATATAGTCAGAATTGTGATATAAAGTCAGAATTGTGATAAAGTCAGAATTGTGATATAAAGTCAGAATTGTGAGATATACAGTCAGAATTGTGATATAAAGTCAGAATTGTGTAATATAAAGTCAGAATTGTGAGATATAAAGTCAGAATTGTGTGACATAAAGTCAGAGTTGTGTGATATAAAGTCAGAGTTGTGTGATATAAAGTCAGAATTGTGATATAGTCAGAATTGTGATATAAAGTCAGAATTGTGAGATATACAGTCAGAATTGTGTGATATAAAGTCAGAATTGTGAGATATACAGTCAGAATTGTGTGATATAAAGTCAGAATTGTGAGATATAAAGTCAGAATTGTGATATAGTCAGAATTGTGATATAAAGTCAGAATTGTGAGATATAAAGTCAGAGTTGTGAGATATAAAGTCAGAATTGTGTGATATAAAGTCAGAATTGTGAGATATACAGTCAGAATTGTGTGATATAAAGTCAGAATTGTGAGATATACAGTCAGAATTGTGTGATATAAAGTCAGAATTGTGAGATATAAAGTCAGAGTTGTGTGATATAAAGTCAGAATTGTGATATAGTCAGAATTGTGATATAAAGTCAGAATTGTGAGATATACAGTCAGAATTGTGTGATATAAAGTCAGAATTGTGATATAGTCAGAATTGTGATATAAAGTCAGAATTGTGAGATATACAGTCAGAATTGTGAGATATAAAGTCAGAATTGTGAGATATACAGTCAGAATTGTGTGATATAAAGTCAGAATTGTGAGATATACAGTCAGAATTGTGATATAAAGTCAGAATTGTGTAATATAAAGTCAGAATTGTGTGATATAAAGTCAGAATTGTGTGACATAAAGTCAGAGTTGTGTGATATAAAGTCAGAGTTGTGTGATATAAAGTCAGAATTGTGATATAGTCAGAATTGTGATATAAAGTCAGAATTGTGAGATATAAAGTCAGAGTTGTGAGATATAAAGTCAGAATTGTGTGATATAAAGTCAGAATTGTGAGATATAGTCAGAATTGTGATATAAAGTCAGAATTGTGTGATATAAAGTCAGAGTTGTGAGATATAAAGTCAGAATTGTGAGATATAGTCAGAATTGTGATATAAAGTCAGAATTGTGTGATATAAAGTCAGAGTTGAGATATAGTCAGAATTGTGATATAAAGTCAGAATTGTGATATAGTCAGAATTGTGATATAAAGTCAGAATTGTGTGATATAAAGTCAGAATTGTGAGATATACAGTCAGAATTGTGAGATATAAAGTCAGAGTTGTGAGATATAAAGTCAGAATTGTGAGATATAAAGTCAGAGTTGTGAGATATAAAGTCAGAATTGTGATATAAAGTCAGAACTGTGAGATATAAAGTCAGAGTTGTGTGATATAAAGTCAGAATTGTGATATAAAGTCAGAACTGTGAGATATAAAGTCAGAGTTGTGAGATATAAAGTCAGAATTGTGATATAAAGTCAGAATTGTGAGATATAAAGTCAGAGTTGTGAGATATAAAGTCAGAATTGTGTGATAAAGTCAGAGTTGTGTGATATAAAGTCAGAATTGTGATATAGTCAGAATTGTGATATAAAGTCAGAATTGTGTGATATAAAGTCAGAATTGTGAGATATAAAGTCAGAATTGTGAGATATAAAGTCAGAATTGTGAGATGTAAAGTCAGAATTGTGATATAGTCAGAGTTGTGATATAAAGTCAGAATTGTGATATAGTCAGAATTGTGAGATATAGTCAGAGTTGTGAGATATAAAGTCAGAGTTGTGATATAAAGTCAGAATTGTGTGATATAAAGTCAGAATTGTGAGATATACAGTCAGAATTGTGTGATATAAAGTCAGAATTGTGAGATATACAGTCAGAATTGTGAGATATAAAGTCAGAATTGTGTGATATAAAGTCAGAGTTGTGAGATATAGTCAGAATTGTGATATAAAGTCAGAATTGTGATAAAGTCAGAATTGTGATATAAAGTCAGAATTGTGAGATATACAGTCAGAATTGTGATATAAAGTCAGAATTGTGTAATATAAAGTCAGAATTGTGAGATATAAAGTCAGAATTGTGTGACATAAAGTCAGAGTTGTGTGATATAAAGTCAGAGTTGTGTGATATAAAGTCAGAATTGTGATATAGTCAGAATTGTGATATAAAGTCAGAATTGTGAGATATACAGTCAGAATTGTGTGATATAAAGTCAGAATTGTGAGATATACAGTCAGAATTGTGTGATATAAAGTCAGAATTGTGAGATATACAGTCAGAATTGTGATATAAAGTCAGAGTTGTGTGATATAAAGTCAGAGTTGTGTGATATAAAGTCAGAATTGTGATATAGTCAGAATTGTGATATAAAGTCAGAATTGTGAGATATACAGTCAGAATTGTGAGATATAAAGTCAGAATTGTGAGATATACAGTCAGAATTGTGTGATATAAAGTCAGAATTGTGAGATATACAGTCAGAATTGTGATATAAAGTCAGAATTGTGTAATATAAAGTCAGAATTGTGTGATATAAAGTCAGAATTGTGTGACATAAAGTCAGAGTTGTGTGATATAAAGTCAGAGTTGTGTGATATAAAGTCAGAATTGTGATATAGTCAGAATTGTGATATAAAGTCAGAATTGTGAGATATAAAGTCAGAGTTGTGAGATATAAAGTCAGAATTGTGTGATATAAAGTCAGAATTGTGAGATATAGTCAGAATTGTGATATAAAGTCAGAATTGTGTGATATAAAGTCAGAGTTGTGAGATATAAAGTCAGAATTGTGAGATATAGTCAGAATTGTGATATAAAGTCAGAATTGTGTGATATAAAGTCAGAGTTGAGATATAGTCAGAATTGTGATATAAAGTCAGAATTGTGATATAGTCAGAATTGTGATATAAAGTCAGAATTGTGTGATATAAAGTCAGAATTGTGAGATATACAGTCAGAATTGTGAGATATAAAGTCAGAGTTGTGAGATATAAAGTCAGAATTGTGAGATATAAAGTCAGAGTTGTGAGATATAAAGTCAGAATTGTGATATAAAGTCAGAACTGTGAGATATAAAGTCAGAGTTGTGTGATATAAAGTCAGAATTGTGATATAAAGTCAGAACTGTGAGATATAAAGTCAGAGTTGTGAGATATAAAGTCAGAATTGTGATATAAAGTCAGAATTGTGAGATATAAAGTCAGAGTTGTGAGATATAAAGTCAGAATTGTGTGATAAAGTCAGAGTTGTGTGATATAAAGTCAGAATTGTGATATAGTCAGAATTGTGATATAAAGTCAGAATTGTGTGATATAAAGTCAGAATTGTGAGATATAAAGTCAGAATTGTGAGATATAAAGTCAGAATTGTGAGATGTAAAGTCAGAATTGTGATATAGTCAGAGTTGTGATATAAAGTCAGAATTGTGATATAGTCAGAATTGTGAGATATAGTCAGAGTTGTGAGATATAAAGTCAGAGTTGTGATATAAAGTCAGAATTGTGTGATATAAAGTCAGAATTGTGAGATATACAGTCAGAATTGTGTGATATAAAGTCAGAATTGTGAGATATACAGTCAGAATTGTGAGATATAAAGTCAGAATTGTGTGATATAAAGTCAGAGTTGTGAGATATAGTCAGAATTGTGATATAAAGTCAGAATTGTGATAAAGTCAGAATTGTGATATAAAGTCAGAATTGTGAGATATACAGTCAGAATTGTGATATAAAGTCAGAATTGTGTAATATAAAGTCAGAATTGTGAGATATAAAGTCAGAATTGTGTGACATAAAGTCAGAGTTGTGTGATATAAAGTCAGAGTTGTGTGATATAAAGTCAGAATTGTGATATAGTCAGAATTGTGATATAAAGTCAGAATTGTGAGATATACAGTCAGAATTGTGTGATATAAAGTCAGAATTGTGAGATATACAGTCAGAATTGTGTGATATAAAGTCAGAATTGTGAGATATAAAGTCAGAATTGTGTGACATAAAGTCAGAGTTGTGTGATATAAAGTCAGAGTTGTGTGATATAAAGTCAGAATTGTGATATAGTCAGAATTGTGATATAAAGTCAGAATTGTGAGATATACAGTCAGAATTGTGAGATATAAAGTCAGAATTGTGAGATATACAGTCAGAATTGTGTGATATAAAGTCAGAATTGTGAGATATACAGTCAGAATTGTGATATAAAGTCAGAATTGTGTAATATAAAGTCAGAATTGTGTGATATAAAGTCAGAATTGTGTGACATAAAGTCAGAGTTGTGTGATATAAAGTCAGAGTTGTGTGATATAAAGTCAGAATTGTGATATAGTCAGAATTGTGATATAAAGTCAGAATTGTGAGATATAAAGTCAGAGTTGTGAGATATAAAGTCAGAATTGTGTGATATAAAGTCAGAATTGTGAGATATAGTCAGAATTGTGATATAAAGTCAGAATTGTGTGATATAAAGTCAGAGTTGTGAGATATAAAGTCAGAATTGTGAGATATAGTCAGAATTGTGATATAAAGTCAGAATTGTGTGATATAAAGTCAGAGTTGAGATATAGTCAGAATTGTGATATAAAGTCAGAATTGTGATATAGTCAGAATTGTGATATAAAGTCAGAATTGTGTGATATAAAGTCAGAATTGTGAGATATACAGTCAGAATTGTGAGATATAAAGTCAGAGTTGTGAGATATAAAGTCAGAATTGTGAGATATAAAGTCAGAGTTGTGAGATATAAAGTCAGAATTGTGATATAAAGTCAGAACTGTGAGATATAAAGTCAGAGTTGTGTGATATAAAGTCAGAATTGTGATATAAAGTCAGAACTGTGAGATATAAAGTCAGAGTTGTGAGATATAAAGTCAGAATTGTGATATAAAGTCAGAATTGTGAGATATAAAGTCAGAGTTGTGAGATATAAAGTCAGAATTGTGTGATAAAGTCAGAGTTGTGTGATATAAAGTCAGAATTGTGATATAGTCAGAATTGTGATATAAAGTCAGAATTGTGTGATATAAAGTCAGAATTGTGAGATATAAAGTCAGAATTGTGAGATATAAAGTCAGAATTGTGAGATGTAAAGTCAGAATTGTGATATAAAGTCTAGAATTGTGTGATATAAAGTCAGAATTGTGATATAAAGTCAGAATTGTGATATAAAGTCAGAATTGTGTGATATAAAGTCAGAGTTGTGAGATATAAAGTCAGAATTGTGATATAGTCAGAATTGTGATATAAAGTCAGAATTGTGTGATATAAAGTCAGAATTGTGAGATATAAAGTCAGAGTTGTGATATAAAGTCTAGAATTGTGTGATATAAAGTCAGAATTGTGATATAAAGTCAGAATTGTGTGATATAGTCAGAGTTGTGAGATATAAAGTCAGAATTGTGATATAAAGTCAGAATTGTGTGATATAAAGTCAGAGTTGTGAGATATAAAGTCAGAATTGTGATATAAAGTCTAGAATTGTGTGATATAAAGTCAGAATTGTGTGATATAAAGTCAGAGTTGTGAGATATAAAGTCAGAGTTGTGTGATATAAAGTCAGAATTGTGTGATATAAAGTCAGAATTGTGTGATATAAAGTCAGAATTGTGAGATATAAAGTCAGAATTGTGAGATGTAAAGTCAGAATTGTGATATAAAGTCTAGAATTGTGTGATATAAAGTCAGAATTGTGATATAAAGTCAGAATTGTGATATAAAGTCAGAATTGTGTGATATAAAGTCAGAGTTGTGAGATATAAAGTCAGAATTGTGATATAGTCAGAATTGTGATATAAAGTCAGAATTGTGTGATATAAAGTCAGAATTGTGAGATATAAAGTCAGAGTTGTGATATAAAGTCTAGAATTGTGTGATATAAAGTCAGAATTGTGATATAAAGTCAGAATTGTGTGATATAGTCAGAGTTGTGAGATATAAAGTCAGAATTGTGATATAAAGTCAGAATTGTGTGATATAAAGTCAGAGTTGTGAGATATAAAGTCAGAATTGTGATATAAAGTCTAGAATTGTGTGATATAAAGTCAGAATTGTGTGATATAAAGTCAGAGTTGTGAGATATAAAGTCAGAGTTGTGTGATATAAAGTCAGAATTGTGTGATATAAAGTCAGAATTGTGAGATATAAAGTCAGAATTGTGTGATATAAAGTCAGAGTTGTGAGATATAAAGTCAGAGTTGTGTGATATAAAGTCAGAATTGTGTGATATAAAGTCAGAATTGTGTGATATAAAGTCAGAGTTGTGAGATATAAAGTCAGAGTTGTGTGATATAAAGTCAGAATTGTGTGATATAAAGTCAGAATTGTGTGATATAAAGTCAGAATTGTGAGATATAAAGTCAGAATTGTGAGATGTAAAGTCAGAATTGTGATATAAAGTCTAGAATTGTGTGATATAAAGTCAGAATTGTGATATAAAGTCAGAATTGTGATATAAAGTCAGAATTGTGTGATATAAAGTCAGAGTTGTGAGATATAAAGTCAGAATTGTGATATAGTCAGAATTGTGATATAAAGTCAGAATTGTGTGATATAAAGTCAGAATTGTGAGATATAAAGTCAGAGTTGTGATATAAAGTCTAGAATTGTGTGATATAAAGTCAGAATTGTGATATAAAGTCAGAATTGTGTGATATAGTCAGAGTTGTGAGATATAAAGTCAGAATTGTGATATAAAGTCAGAATTGTGTGATATAAAGTCAGAGTTGTGAGATATAAAGTCAGAATTGTGATATAAAGTCTAGAATTGTGTGATATAAAGTCAGAATTGTGTGATATAAAGTCAGAGTTGTGAGATATAAAGTCAGAGTTGTGTGATATAAAGTCAGAATTGTGTGATATAAAGTCAGAATTGTGAGATATAAAGTCAGAATTGTGTGATATAAAGTCAGAGTTGTGAGATATAAAGTCAGAGTTGTGTGATATAAAGTCAGAATTGTGTGATATAAAGTCAGAATTGTGTGACATAAAGTCAGAGTTGTGTGATATAAAGTCAAGAGTTGTGAGATATAGTCAGAATTGTGAGATATAAAGTCAGAATTGAGAGATATAAAGTCAGAGTTGTGAGATATAAAGTCAGAATTGTGTGATAAAGTCAGGATTGTGATATAGTCAGAATTGTGATATAAAGTCAGAATTGTGTAATATAAAGTCAGAATTGTGTGATATAAAGTCAGAATTGTGTGACATAAAGTCAGAGTTGTGTGATATAAAGTCAGAGTTGTGTGATATAAAGTCAGAGTTGTGTGATATAAAGTCAGAATTGTGTGATATAAAGTCAGAATTGTGATATAGTCAGAATTGTGATATAAAGTCAGAATTGTGTGATATAAAGTCAGAGTTGTGTGATATAAAGTCAGAATTGTGTGATATAAAGTCAGAATTGTGATATAGTCAGAATTGTGATATAAAGTCAGAATTGTGTGATATAAAGTCAGAATTGTGAGATATAAAGTCAGAATTGTGAGATATAGTCAGAATTGTGATATAAAGTCAGAATTGTGTGATATAAAGTCAGAGTTGTGAGATATAGTCAGAATTGTGATATAAAGTCAGAATTGTGATATAAAGTCAGAATTGTGTGATATAAAGTCAGAATTGTGTGATATAAAGTCAGAGTTGTGAGATATAAAGTCAGAATTGTGATATAAAGTCAGAATTGTGAGATATAAAGTCAGAGTTGTGAGATATAAAGTCAGAATTGTGTGATAAAGTCAGAGTTGTGTGATATAAAGTCAGAATTGTGATATAGTCAGAATTGTGATATAAAGTCAGAATTGTGAGATATAAAGTCTAGAATTGTGTGATATAAAGTCAGAATTGTGTGATATAAAGTCAGAGTTGTGAGATATAAAGTCAGAATTGTGATATAAAGTCTAGAATTGTGTGATATAAAGTCAGAATTTTGAGATATAAAGTCAGAATTGTGATATAAAGTCAGAATTGTGTGATATAAAGTCAGATTTGTGAGATATAAAGTCAGAGTTGTGTGATATAAAGTCAGAATTGTGTGATATAAAGTCAGAATTGTGTGACATAAAGTCAGAGTTGTGTGATATAAAGTCAGAATTGTGATATATTCAGAATTGTGTGATATAAAGTCAGAATTGTGTGACATAAAGTCAGAGTTGTGTGATATAAAGTCAGAGTTGTGTGATATAAAGTCAGAATTGTGTGATATAAAGTCAGAATTGTGTGATATAAAGTCAGAATTTTGATATAAAGTCAGAATTGTGAGATATAGTCAGACTTGTGAGATATAGTCAGAATTGTGAGATATAAAGTCAGAATTGTGTGATATAAAGTCAGAATTGTGAGATATAAAGTCAGAATTGTGAGATATAAAGTCAGAATTGTGTGATATAAAGTCAGACTTGTGTGATATAAAGTCAGAATTGTGAGATATAAAGTCAGACTTGTGAGATATAGTCAGAATTGTGAGATATAAAGTCAGAATTGTGTGATATAAAGTCAGAATTGTGAGATATAAAGTCAGAATTGTGTGATATAAAGTCAGATTTGTGAGATATAGTCAGAATTTTGAGATATAGTCAGAATTGTGTGATATACAGTCAGAATTGTGTGATATAAAGTCAGACTTGTGTGATATAAAGTCAGAATTGTGAGATATAAAGTCAGAATTGTGAGATATAAAGTCAGACTTGTGTGATATAAAGTCAGAATTGTGTGATATAAGTCAGAATTGTGTGATATAAAGTCAAAATTGTGAGATATAAAGTCAGAATTGTGTGATAAAGTCAGAATTGTGTGATATAAAGTCAGAATTGTGAGATATAAAGTCAGACTTGTGAGATATAGTCAGAATTGTGTGATATAGTCAGAATTGTGAGATATAAAGTCAGACTTGTGATATAGTCAGAATTGTGATATAAAGTCAGAATTGTGAGATATACAGTCAGAATTGTGAGATATAAAGTCAGAATTGTGAGATATACAGTCAGAATTGTGTGATATAAAGTCAGAATTGTGAGATATACAGTCAGAATTGTGATATAAAGTCAGAATTGTGTAATATAAAGTCAGAATTGTGTGATATAAAGTCAGAATTGTGTGACATAAAGTCAGAGTTGTGTGATATAAAGTCAGAGTTGTGTGATATAAAGTCAGAATTGTGATATAGTCAGAATTGTGATATAAAGTCAGAATTGTGAGATATAAAGTCAGAGTTGTGAGATATAAAGTCAGAATTGTGTGATATAAAGTCAGAATTGTGAGATATAGTCAGAATTGTGATATAAAGTCAGAATTGTGTGATATAAAGTCAGAGTTGTGAGATATAAAGTCAGAATTGTGAGATATAGTCAGAATTGTGATATAAAGTCAGAATTGTGTGATATAAAGTCAGAGTTGAGATATAGTCAGAATTGTGATATAAAGTCAGAATTGTGATATAGTCAGAATTGTGATATAAAGTCAGAATTGTGTGATATAAAGTCAGAATTGTGAGATATACAGTCAGAATTGTGAGATATAAAGTCAGAGTTGTGAGATATAAAGTCAGAATTGTGAGATATAAAGTCAGAGTTGTGAGATATAAAGTCAGAATTGTGATATAAAGTCAGAACTGTGAGATATAAAGTCAGAGTTGTGTGATATAAAGTCAGAATTGTGATATAAAGTCAGAACTGTGAGATATAAAGTCAGAGTTGTGAGATATAAAGTCAGAATTGTGATATAAAGTCAGAATTGTGAGATATAAAGTCAGAGTTGTGAGATATAAAGTCAGAATTGTGTGATAAAGTCAGAGTTGTGTGATATAAAGTCAGAATTGTGATATAGTCAGAATTGTGATATAAAGTCAGAATTGTGTGATATAAAGTCAGAATTGTGAGATATAAAGTCAGAATTGTGAGATATAAAGTCAGAATTGTGAGATGTAAAGTCAGAATTGTGATATAAAGTCTAGAATTGTGTGATATAAAGTCAGAATTGTGATATAAAGTCAGAATTGTGATATAAAGTCAGAATTGTGTGATATAAAGTCAGAGTTGTGAGATATAAAGTCAGAATTGTGATATAGTCAGAATTGTGATATAAAGTCAGAATTGTGTGATATAAAGTCAGAATTGTGAGATATAAAGTCAGAGTTGTGATATAAAGTCTAGAATTGTGTGATATAAAGTCAGAATTGTGATATAAAGTCAGAATTGTGTGATATAGTCAGAGTTGTGAGATATAAAGTCAGAATTGTGATATAAAGTCAGAATTGTGTGATATAAAGTCAGAGTTGTGAGATATAAAGTCAGAATTGTGATATAAAGTCTAGAATTGTGTGATATAAAGTCAGAATTGTGTGATATAAAGTCAGAGTTGTGAGATATAAAGTCAGAGTTGTGTGATATAAAGTCAGAATTGTGTGATATAAAGTCAGAATTGTGTGATATAAAGTCAGAATTGTGAGATATAAAGTCAGAATTGTGAGATGTAAAGTCAGAATTGTGATATAAAGTCTAGAATTGTGTGATATAAAGTCAGAATTGTGATATAAAGTCAGAATTGTGATATAAAGTCAGAATTGTGTGATATAAAGTCAGAGTTGTGAGATATAAAGTCAGAATTGTGATATAGTCAGAATTGTGATATAAAGTCAGAATTGTGTGATATAAAGTCAGAATTGTGAGATATAAAGTCAGAGTTGTGATATAAAGTCTAGAATTGTGTGATATAAAGTCAGAATTGTGATATAAAGTCAGAATTGTGTGATATAGTCAGAGTTGTGAGATATAAAGTCAGAATTGTGATATAAAGTCAGAATTGTGTGATATAAAGTCAGAGTTGTGAGATATAAAGTCAGAATTGTGATATAAAGTCTAGAATTGTGTGATATAAAGTCAGAATTGTGTGATATAAAGTCAGAGTTGTGAGATATAAAGTCAGAGTTGTGTGATATAAAGTCAGAATTGTGTGATATAAAGTCAGAATTGTGAGATATAAAGTCAGAATTGTGTGATATAAAGTCAGAGTTGTGAGATATAAAGTCAGAGTTGTGTGATATAAAGTCAGAATTGTGTGATATAAAGTCAGAATTGTGTGATATAAAGTCAGAGTTGTGAGATATAAAGTCAGAGTTGTGTGATATAAAGTCAGAATTGTGTGATATAAAGTCAGAATTGTGTGATATAAAGTCAGAATTGTGAGATATAAAGTCAGAATTGTGAGATGTAAAGTCAGAATTGTGATATAAAGTCTAGAATTGTGTGATATAAAGTCAGAATTGTGATATAAAGTCAGAATTGTGATATAAAGTCAGAATTGTGTGATATAAAGTCAGAGTTGTGAGATATAAAGTCAGAATTGTGATATAGTCAGAATTGTGATATAAAGTCAGAATTGTGTGATATAAAGTCAGAATTGTGAGATATAAAGTCAGAGTTGTGATATAAAGTCTAGAATTGTGTGATATAAAGTCAGAATTGTGATATAAAGTCAGAATTGTGTGATATAGTCAGAGTTGTGAGATATAAAGTCAGAATTGTGATATAAAGTCAGAATTGTGTGATATAAAGTCAGAGTTGTGAGATATAAAGTCAGAATTGTGATATAAAGTCTAGAATTGTGTGATATAAAGTCAGAATTGTGTGATATAAAGTCAGAGTTGTGAGATATAAAGTCAGAGTTGTGTGATATAAAGTCAGAATTGTGTGATATAAAGTCAGAATTGTGAGATATAAAGTCAGAATTGTGTGATATAAAGTCAGAGTTGTGAGATATAAAGTCAGAGTTGTGTGATATAAAGTCAGAATTGTGTGATATAAAGTCAGAATTGTGTGACATAAAGTCAGAGTTGTGTGATATAAAGTCAAGAGTTGTGAGATATAGTCAGAATTGTGAGATATAAAGTCAGAATTGAGAGATATAAAGTCAGAGTTGTGAGATATAAAGTCAGAATTGTGTGATAAAGTCAGGATTGTGATATAGTCAGAATTGTGATATAAAGTCAGAATTGTGTAATATAAAGTCAGAATTGTGTGATATAAAGTCAGAATTGTGTGACATAAAGTCAGAGTTGTGTGATATAAAGTCAGAGTTGTGTGATATAAAGTCAGAGTTGTGTGATATAAAGTCAGAATTGTGTGATATAAAGTCAGAATTGTGATATAGTCAGAATTGTGATATAAAGTCAGAATTGTGTGATATAAAGTCAGAGTTGTGTGATATAAAGTCAGAATTGTGTGATATAAAGTCAGAATTGTGATATAGTCAGAATTGTGATATAAAGTCAGAATTGTGTGATATAAAGTCAGAATTGTGAGATATAAAGTCAGAATTGTGAGATATAGTCAGAATTGTGATATAAAGTCAGAATTGTGTGATATAAAGTCAGAGTTGTGAGATATAGTCAGAATTGTGATATAAAGTCAGAATTGTGATATAAAGTCAGAATTGTGTGATATAAAGTCAGAATTGTGTGATATAAAGTCAGAGTTGTGAGATATAAAGTCAGAATTGTGATATAAAGTCAGAATTGTGAGATATAAAGTCAGAGTTGTGAGATATAAAGTCAGAATTGTGTGATAAAGTCAGAGTTGTGTGATATAAAGTCAGAATTGTGATATAGTCAGAATTGTGATATAAAGTCAGAATTGTGAGATATAAAGTCTAGAATTGTGTGATATAAAGTCAGAATTGTGTGATATAAAGTCAGAGTTGTGAGATATAAAGTCAGAATTGTGATATAAAGTCTAGAATTGTGTGATATAAAGTCAGAATTTTGAGATATAAAGTCAGAATTGTGATATAAAGTCAGAATTGTGTGATATAAAGTCAGATTTGTGAGATATAAAGTCAGAGTTGTGTGATATAAAGTCAGAATTGTGTGATATAAAGTCAGAATTGTGTGACATAAAGTCAGAGTTGTGTGATATAAAGTCAGAATTGTGATATATTCAGAATTGTGTGATATAAAGTCAGAATTGTGTGACATAAAGTCAGAGTTGTGTGATATAAAGTCAGAGTTGTGTGATATAAAGTCAGAATTGTGTGATATAAAGTCAGAATTGTGTGATATAAAGTCAGAATTTTGATATAAAGTCAGAATTGTGAGATATAGTCAGACTTGTGAGATATAGTCAGAATTGTGAGATATAAAGTCAGAATTGTGTGATATAAAGTCAGAATTGTGAGATATAAAGTCAGAATTGTGAGATATAAAGTCAGAATTGTGTGATATAAAGTCAGACTTGTGTGATATAAAGTCAGAATTGTGAGATATAAAGTCAGACTTGTGAGATATAGTCAGAATTGTGAGATATAAAGTCAGAATTGTGTGATATAAAGTCAGAATTGTGAGATATAAAGTCAGAATTGTGTGATATAAAGTCAGATTTGTGAGATATAGTCAGAATTTTGAGATATAGTCAGAATTGTGTGATATACAGTCAGAATTGTGTGATATAAAGTCAGACTTGTGTGATATAAAGTCAGAATTGTGAGATATAAAGTCAGAATTGTGAGATATAAAGTCAGACTTGTGTGATATAAAGTCAGAATTGTGTGATATAAGTCAGAATTGTGTGATATAAAGTCAAAATTGTGAGATATAAAGTCAGAATTGTGTGATAAAGTCAGAATTGTGTGATATAAAGTCAGAATTGTGAGATATAAAGTCAGACTTGTGAGATATAGTCAGAATTGTGTGATATAGTCAGAATTGTGAGATATAAAGTCAGACTTGTGAGATATAGTCAGAGTTGTGTGATATAAAGTCAGAATTGTGTGATATAAAGTCAGAATTGTGAGATATAAAGTCAGACTTGTGAGATATAGTCAGTATTGTGAGATATAAAGTCAGAATTGTGAGATATAGTCAGACTTGTGAGATATAGTCAGAATTGTGATATAAAGTCAGAATTGTGAGATATAAAGTCAGAATTGTGAGATATAAAGTCAGAATTGTGTGATATAAAGTCAGAATTGTGAGATATAAATTGTGTGATATAAAGTCAGAATTGTGAGATAGTCAGACTTGTGAGATATAGTCAGACTTGTGAGATATAAAGTCAGACTTGTGAGATATAGTCAGTATTGTGAGATATAAAGTCAGACTTGTGAGATATAGTCAGAATTGTGATATAAAGTCAGAATTGTGAGATATAAAGTCAGAATTGTGAGATATAAAGTCAGAATTGTGAGATATAAAGTCAGAATTGTGTGATATAAAGTCAGAATTGTGAGATATAAAGTCAGAATTGTGAGATATAAAGTCAGACTTGTGAGATAGCCAGACTTGTGAGATAGTCAGTATTGTGAGATATAAAGTCAGAATTGTGAGATATAAAGTCAGAATTGTGTGATATAAAGTCAGAGTTGTGAGATATAAAGTCAGAATTGTGAGATAGTCAGTATTGTGAGATATAAAGTCAGAATTGTGAGATATAAAGTCAGAATTGTGAGATATAAAGTCAGAATTGTGTGATATAAAGTCAGAGTTGTGAGATATAAAGTCAGAATTGTGAGATATAAAGTCAGAATTGTGAGATATAAAGTCAGAATTGTGAGATATAGAGATATAAAGTCAGAATTGTGAGATATAAAGTCAGAATTGTGTGATATAAAGTCAGAATTGTGAGATATAGTCAGAATTGTGATATAAAGTCAGAATTGTGTGATATAAAGTCAGAGTTGTGAGATATAAAGTCAGAATTGTGAGATATAGTCAGAATTGTGATATAAAGTCAGAATTGTGTGATATAAAGTCAGAGTTGAGATATAGTCAGAATTGTGATATAAAGTCAGAATTGTGATATAGTCAGAATTGTGATATAAAGTCAGAATTGTGTGATATAAAGTCAGAATTGTGAGATATACAGTCAGAATTGTGAGATATAAAGTCAGAGTTGTGAGATATAAAGTCAGAATTGTGAGATATAAAGTCAGAGTTGTGAGATATAAAGTCAGAATTGTGATATAAAGTCAGAACTGTGAGATATAAAGTCAGAGTTGTGTGATATAAAGTCAGAATTGTGATATAAAGTCAGAACTGTGAGATATAAAGTCAGAGTTGTGAGATATAAAGTCAGAATTGTGATATAAAGTCAGAATTGTGAGATATAAAGTCAGAGTTGTGAGATATAAAGTCAGAATTGTGTGATAAAGTCAGAGTTGTGTGATATAAAGTCAGAATTGTGATATAGTCAGAATTGTGATATAAAGTCAGAATTGTGTGATATAAAGTCAGAATTGTGAGATATAAAGTCAGAATTGTGAGATATAAAGTCAGAATTGTGAGATGTAAAGTCAGAATTGTGATATAGTCAGAGTTGTGATATAAAGTCAGAATTGTGATATAGTCAGAATTGTGAGATATAGTCAGAGTTGTGAGATATAAAGTCAGAGTTGTGATATAAAGTCAGAATTGTGTGATATAAAGTCAGAATTGTGAGATATACAGTCAGAATTGTGTGATATAAAGTCAGAATTGTGAGATATACAGTCAGAATTGTGAGATATAAAGTCAGAATTGTGTGATATAAAGTCAGAGTTGTGAGATATAGTCAGAATTGTGATATAAAGTCAGAATTGTGATAAAGTCAGAATTGTGATATAAAGTCAGAATTGTGAGATATACAGTCAGAATTGTGATATAAAGTCAGAATTGTGTAATATAAAGTCAGAATTGTGAGATATAAAGTCAGAATTGTGTGACATAAAGTCAGAGTTGTGTGATATAAAGTCAGAGTTGTGTGATATAAAGTCAGAATTGTGATATAGTCAGAATTGTGATATAAAGTCAGAATTGTGAGATATACAGTCAGAATTGTGTGATATAAAGTCAGAATTGTGAGATATACAGTCAGAATTGTGTGATATAAAGTCAGAATTGTGAGATATAAAGTCAGAATTGTGTGACATAAAGTCAGAGTTGTGTGATATAAAGTCAGAGTTGTGTGATATAAAGTCAGAATTGTGATATAGTCAGAATTGTGATATAAAGTCAGAATTGTGAGATATACAGTCAGAATTGTGAGATATAAAGTCAGAATTGTGAGATATACAGTCAGAATTGTGTGATATAAAGTCAGAATTGTGAGATATACAGTCAGAATTGTGATATAAAGTCAGAATTGTGTAATATAAAGTCAGAATTGTGTGATATAAAGTCAGAATTGTGTGACATAAAGTCAGAGTTGTGTGATATAAAGTCAGAGTTGTGTGATATAAAGTCAGAATTGTGATATAGTCAGAATTGTGATATAAAGTCAGAATTGTGAGATATAAAGTCAGAGTTGTGAGATATAAAGTCAGAATTGTGTGATATAAAGTCAGAATTGTGAGATATAGTCAGAATTGTGATATAAAGTCAGAATTGTGTGATATAAAGTCAGAGTTGTGAGATATAAAGTCAGAATTGTGAGATATAGTCAGAATTGTGATATAAAGTCAGAATTGTGTGATATAAAGTCAGAGTTGAGATATAGTCAGAATTGTGATATAAAGTCAGAATTGTGATATAGTCAGAATTGTGATATAAAGTCAGAATTGTGTGATATAAAGTCAGAATTGTGAGATATACAGTCAGAATTGTGAGATATAAAGTCAGAGTTGTGAGATATAAAGTCAGAATTGTGAGATATAAAGTCAGAGTTGTGAGATATAAAGTCAGAATTGTGATATAAAGTCAGAACTGTGAGATATAAAGTCAGAGTTGTGTGATATAAAGTCAGAATTGTGATATAAAGTCAGAACTGTGAGATATAAAGTCAGAGTTGTGAGATATAAAGTCAGAATTGTGATATAAAGTCAGAATTGTGAGATATAAAGTCAGAGTTGTGAGATATAAAGTCAGAATTGTGTGATAAAGTCAGAGTTGTGTGATATAAAGTCAGAATTGTGATATAGTCAGAATTGTGATATAAAGTCAGAATTGTGTGATATAAAGTCAGAATTGTGAGATATAAAGTCAGAATTGTGAGATATAAAGTCAGAATTGTGAGATGTAAAGTCAGAATTGTGATATAAAGTCTAGAATTGTGTGATATAAAGTCAGAATTGTGATATAAAGTCAGAATTGTGATATAAAGTCAGAATTGTGTGATATAAAGTCAGAGTTGTGAGATATAAAGTCAGAATTGTGATATAGTCAGAATTGTGATATAAAGTCAGAATTGTGTGATATAAAGTCAGAATTGTGAGATATAAAGTCAGAGTTGTGATATAAAGTCTAGAATTGTGTGATATAAAGTCAGAATTGTGATATAAAGTCAGAATTGTGTGATATAGTCAGAGTTGTGAGATATAAAGTCAGAATTGTGATATAAAGTCAGAATTGTGTGATATAAAGTCAGAGTTGTGAGATATAAAGTCAGAATTGTGATATAAAGTCTAGAATTGTGTGATATAAAGTCAGAATTGTGTGATATAAAGTCAGAGTTGTGAGATATAAAGTCAGAGTTGTGTGATATAAAGTCAGAATTGTGTGATATAAAGTCAGAATTGTGTGATATAAAGTCAGAATTGTGAGATATAAAGTCAGAATTGTGAGATGTAAAGTCAGAATTGTGATATAAAGTCTAGAATTGTGTGATATAAAGTCAGAATTGTGATATAAAGTCAGAATTGTGATATAAAGTCAGAATTGTGTGATATAAAGTCAGAGTTGTGAGATATAAAGTCAGAATTGTGATATAGTCAGAATTGTGATATAAAGTCAGAATTGTGTGATATAAAGTCAGAATTGTGAGATATAAAGTCAGAGTTGTGATATAAAGTCTAGAATTGTGTGATATAAAGTCAGAATTGTGATATAAAGTCAGAATTGTGTGATATAGTCAGAGTTGTGAGATATAAAGTCAGAATTGTGATATAAAGTCAGAATTGTGTGATATAAAGTCAGAGTTGTGAGATATAAAGTCAGAATTGTGATATAAAGTCTAGAATTGTGTGATATAAAGTCAGAATTGTGTGATATAAAGTCAGAGTTGTGAGATATAAAGTCAGAGTTGTGTGATATAAAGTCAGAATTGTGTGATATAAAGTCAGAATTGTGAGATATAAAGTCAGAATTGTGTGATATAAAGTCAGAGTTGTGAGATATAAAGTCAGAGTTGTGTGATATAAAGTCAGAATTGTGTGATATAAAGTCAGAATTGTGTGATATAAAGTCAGAGTTGTGAGATATAAAGTCAGAGTTGTGTGATATAAAGTCAGAATTGTGTGATATAAAGTCAGAATTGTGTGATATAAAGTCAGAATTGTGAGATATAAAGTCAGAATTGTGAGATGTAAAGTCAGAATTGTGATATAAAGTCTAGAATTGTGTGATATAAAGTCAGAATTGTGATATAAAGTCAGAATTGTGATATAAAGTCAGAATTGTGTGATATAAAGTCAGAGTTGTGAGATATAAAGTCAGAATTGTGATATAGTCAGAATTGTGATATAAAGTCAGAATTGTGTGATATAAAGTCAGAATTGTGAGATATAAAGTCAGAGTTGTGATATAAAGTCTAGAATTGTGTGATATAAAGTCAGAATTGTGATATAAAGTCAGAATTGTGTGATATAGTCAGAGTTGTGAGATATAAAGTCAGAATTGTGATATAAAGTCAGAATTGTGTGATATAAAGTCAGAGTTGTGAGATATAAAGTCAGAATTGTGATATAAAGTCTAGAATTGTGTGATATAAAGTCAGAATTGTGTGATATAAAGTCAGAGTTGTGAGATATAAAGTCAGAGTTGTGTGATATAAAGTCAGAATTGTGTGATATAAAGTCAGAATTGTGAGATATAAAGTCAGAATTGTGTGATATAAAGTCAGAGTTGTGAGATATAAAGTCAGAGTTGTGTGATATAAAGTCAGAATTGTGTGATATAAAGTCAGAATTGTGTGACATAAAGTCAGAGTTGTGTGATATAAAGTCAAGAGTTGTGAGATATAGTCAGAATTGTGAGATATAAAGTCAGAATTGAGAGATATAAAGTCAGAGTTGTGAGATATAAAGTCAGAATTGTGTGATAAAGTCAGGATTGTGATATAGTCAGAATTGTGATATAAAGTCAGAATTGTGTAATATAAAGTCAGAATTGTGTGATATAAAGTCAGAATTGTGTGACATAAAGTCAGAGTTGTGTGATATAAAGTCAGAGTTGTGTGATATAAAGTCAGAGTTGTGTGATATAAAGTCAGAATTGTGTGATATAAAGTCAGAATTGTGATATAGTCAGAATTGTGATATAAAGTCAGAATTGTGTGATATAAAGTCAGAGTTGTGTGATATAAAGTCAGAATTGTGTGATATAAAGTCAGAATTGTGATATAGTCAGAATTGTGATATAAAGTCAGAATTGTGTGATATAAAGTCAGAATTGTGAGATATAAAGTCAGAATTGTGAGATATAGTCAGAATTGTGATATAAAGTCAGAATTGTGTGATATAAAGTCAGAGTTGTGAGATATAGTCAGAATTGTGATATAAAGTCAGAATTGTGATATAAAGTCAGAATTGTGTGATATAAAGTCAGAATTGTGTGATATAAAGTCAGAGTTGTGAGATATAAAGTCAGAATTGTGATATAAAGTCAGAATTGTGAGATATAAAGTCAGAGTTGTGAGATATAAAGTCAGAATTGTGTGATAAAGTCAGAGTTGTGTGATATAAAGTCAGAATTGTGATATAGTCAGAATTGTGATATAAAGTCAGAATTGTGAGATATAAAGTCTAGAATTGTGTGATATAAAGTCAGAATTGTGTGATATAAAGTCAGAGTTGTGAGATATAAAGTCAGAATTGTGATATAAAGTCTAGAATTGTGTGATATAAAGTCAGAATTTTGAGATATAAAGTCAGAATTGTGATATAAAGTCAGAATTGTGTGATATAAAGTCAGATTTGTGAGATATAAAGTCAGAGTTGTGTGATATAAAGTCAGAATTGTGTGATATAAAGTCAGAATTGTGTGACATAAAGTCAGAGTTGTGTGATATAAAGTCAGAATTGTGATATATTCAGAATTGTGTGATATAAAGTCAGAATTGTGTGACATAAAGTCAGAGTTGTGTGATATAAAGTCAGAGTTGTGTGATATAAAGTCAGAATTGTGTGATATAAAGTCAGAATTGTGTGATATAAAGTCAGAATTTTGATATAAAGTCAGAATTGTGAGATATAGTCAGACTTGTGAGATATAGTCAGAATTGTGAGATATAAAGTCAGAATTGTGTGATATAAAGTCAGAATTGTGAGATATAAAGTCAGAATTGTGAGATATAAAGTCAGAATTGTGTGATATAAAGTCAGACTTGTGTGATATAAAGTCAGAATTGTGAGATATAAAGTCAGACTTGTGAGATATAGTCAGAATTGTGAGATATAAAGTCAGAATTGTGTGATATAAAGTCAGAATTGTGAGATATAAAGTCAGAATTGTGTGATATAAAGTCAGATTTGTGAGATATAGTCAGAATTTTGAGATATAGTCAGAATTGTGTGATATACAGTCAGAATTGTGTGATATAAAGTCAGACTTGTGTGATATAAAGTCAGAATTGTGAGATATAAAGTCAGAATTGTGAGATATAAAGTCAGACTTGTGTGATATAAAGTCAGAATTGTGTGATATAAGTCAGAATTGTGTGATATAAAGTCAAAATTGTGAGATATAAAGTCAGAATTGTGTGATAAAGTCAGAATTGTGTGATATAAAGTCAGAATTGTGAGATATAAAGTCAGACTTGTGAGATATAGTCAGAATTGTGTGATATAGTCAGAATTGTGAGATATAAAGTCAGACTTGTGAGATATAGTCAGAGTTGTGTGATATAAAGTCAGAATTGTGTGATATAAAGTCAGAATTGTGAGATATAAAGTCAGACTTGTGAGATATAGTCAGTATTGTGAGATATAAAGTCAGAATTGTGAGATATAGTCAGACTTGTGAGATATAGTCAGAATTGTGATATAAAGTCAGAATTGTGAGATATAAAGTCAGAATTGTGAGATATAAAGTCAGAATTGTGTGATATAAAGTCAGAATTGTGAGATATAAATTGTGTGATATAAAGTCAGAATTGTGAGATAGTCAGACTTGTGAGATATAGTCAGACTTGTGAGATATAAAGTCAGACTTGTGAGATATAGTCAGTATTGTGAGATATAAAGTCAGACTTGTGAGATATAGTCAGAATTGTGATATAAAGTCAGAATTGTGAGATATAAAGTCAGAATTGTGAGATATAAAGTCAGAATTGTGAGATATAAAGTCAGAATTGTGTGATATAAAGTCAGAATTGTGAGATATAAAGTCAGAATTGTGAGATATAAAGTCAGACTTGTGAGATAGCCAGACTTGTGAGATAGTCAGTATTGTGAGATATAAAGTCAGAATTGTGAGATATAAAGTCAGAATTGTGTGATATAAAGTCAGAGTTGTGAGATATAAAGTCAGAATTGTGAGATAGTCAGTATTGTGAGATATAAAGTCAGAATTGTGAGATATAAAGTCAGAATTGTGAGATATAAAGTCAGAATTGTGTGATATAAAGTCAGAGTTGTGAGATATAAAGTCAGAATTGTGAGATATAAAGTCAGAATTGTGAGATATAAAGTCAGAATTGTGAGATATAGAGATATAAAGTCAGAATTGTGAGATATAAAGTCAGAATTGAGTGATATAAAGTCAGAATTGTGAGATATAAAGTCAGACTTGTGAGATATAGTCAGAATTGTGAGATATAGTCAGACTTGTGAGATATAGTCAGAATTGTGAGATATAAAGTCAGAATTGTGTGATATAAAGTCAGAATTGTGTGATATAAAGTCAGAATTGTGAGATATAAAGTCAGAATTGTGAGATATAAAGTCAGACTTGTGAGATAGTCAGTATTGTGAGATATAAAGTCAGAATTGTGAGATATAAAGTCAGAGTTGTGTGATATAAAGTCAGAATTGTGAGATATAAAGTCAGACTTGTGAGATAGTCAGTATTGTGAGATATAAAGTCAGACTTGTGAGATATAGTCAGACTTGTGAGATATAGTCAGAATTGTGAGATATAAAGTCAGAATTGTGAGATATAAAGTCAGAATTGTGAGATATAAAGTCAGAATTGTGAGATATAAAGTCAGAATTGTGAGATATAAAGTCGGAATTGTGATATAAAGTCAGAATTGTGTGATATAAAGTCAGAATTGTGAGATATAAAGTCAGAATTGTGAGATATAAAGTCAGAATTGTGTGATATAAAGTCAGAATTGTGTGATATAAAGTCAGAATTGTGAGATATAAAGTCAGAATTGTGATATAAAGTCAGAATTGTGTGATATAAAGTCAGAATTGCGAGATATAAACTGACAATTATGAGAAAAACTTCTGCAATATCTGACCTTTTCTTTTTCCTTTTTCTTTATATCATGCAATTCTGAGATAAAATGTCATAATGACCTTGACCTTTGATTGTTTATATTCTGTGGCGGAAACTCCCACACCATTGACTTTCATAGTATGGGGAAAGAAAAATACAATGGAAGTCAATGGGGACCAGAAACTGTTTGGGTACAATCTTCAAAATATCAAGTTCAACATGGCCTGTAATCATTTCAACATTTGGTTCACAAATAACTACAGCGGTTATCTATGTTTACAAACATTTAATTTGTAAATGCCTTGTGGTTATGACATGCCACACCTTTGCGATAAATGGGGGAGAAAAAACAACACATTATGGCATATTTACAACTCGAGTTTCTTCATTAGCTTGTCTAGAAACACAGACGTGTCAAGGGGACACACAGGAGGTGCTAGAAACCAGTTTTTGCTCTAATACAAAAAAAAAGAAGTAATAAATTATTTGATTCAACATCAAGAATATTGCTTCACAAGCAATGACAACATTCAGTCTCTGCATTTAATGCACACGTAAATAAGAGTACAGGAATCTGTAACAGAACAAACAATACTGACACACATAGCCGTTAACGTTAGTAAGGCTTTCAGAGGCATCGAAAGGGGAAAAGAAATGTCTGCAATGTTTACATTCAAGCTGTTAGGATCATACAATGCATCTTTATTAATATGGATTCAGATAAGAGGTTTCAACGTTTTTTAAAAACACTTAACTACACCCTTAATACTGTGTAGGACTCTTTTAGACACATGACCTGTATTTGTACTCTCGAATGTGTTTCACAAAAGCTGCTGATTGCCTCCAAATGGTCAACTGATCCAATTAGGCAAGCACAGACTGATTCATGGCATATCGTTTCTAAAGCAGAAAGCAAAGAAAGGATTTGTGGCTGTACAAGTTGTCCGTGGATAAAGAATAATCCACAAAAACAAGAGGAAACGATCACATACGCACACAGTCTATACAGTATGATGAAACACAAACAGACACTAAACCCTAGCACTGTACTCATGTCGATACAAAACATCCATGTCTATATATATGTCTATATATAACTTTACAAACTCTACAGCATCGTTTATCTAGCGCAACACCGTCCGTTTGCAATCAGCAAACAAAAATACTTCATTGTTGTTCTCGGTTGCATGGCAGTTAATAAGTAGCTACTGTAAATTAGAGAGGAGTCGAAATGCACTAGAGAAAAAGAATGGCTAATATTGGTGTTTTTTTGTGTTTTTTTTTAGTGTAGTCATTTTGCCTACAAGTTAACATGACAGATTACAACAAACTGTATAAATTATTTAGGCTAATCATGCATACATATACCCTGTTACATCATGGGTTAGGTGATGGGAGTTATACATTACGAATACATACAATCACTACTGTATATTGTCCAGATGGTCACACAGTGTTCACGTTCCAGAACTAACATGGAAGCATGAGACGGAGAGCAAAGGCAGTTATTTTGAAAGTTGCAAGGCCCAAATAATAAGAAAGAAAAAGAAGCTAATGCAATGAAACACCTAGTTTTGGTCAATCGCATCAAGACCAAAAAGCAGATTCAGGGAGGCGTACCAATTTAAGTCGTTCTGGAAAAGCCGACACTGCATTCTCTCCAGCACTCCTTTGTTGGATACACCAGATTTTATTAAGCTTATTTTTTGAGTAGCGCCCATTTACGCGGTCGGTAAGCTTCTGTCTTGTGGAGTAGATGCGATGCCATTATCTTCCAGATCAAGACTTTATATATGTAGTTCCTCCTTACCAACAAGTACTGCAATGGGATATGTAAAATGTACAATATATATATATATATGCAAGAAAAAGTATGCAAACCACTTGCAGAATGTGTGAAAATGTGAATAATTAATAGGAAGGATCATGCAAAATGCATGTTATTGTTTATTTAGCAATGTCCTGAATAAGATATTTTACATAGATGTTTAAAAACAAGATGTTTACATATAGACAAAAAACTGCTGAATAAATTTTTTTTTAAAAGACCCGTTCAAAAATGTACACACCCTTGATTCTTAAAACTGTGTCGTTCCCTGATGATCCACGTCTGTGTGTGTTTTGTGATGTTGTTCTTGAGTTTCTTGTTTGTCCTGAGCAGTTAAACTGACCCAATTGAGAGACTCAAACACAACTATTATAAAAATGTTCAAACATGATGCATTAAGAGCCAGGGGGTGAAAACTTTTGGAAGCTCAAGGTAAATTGTACTTTATTTGTCTTCTGGGAAACATGCAAGTGACTTCTGTTGTTTCCGAAGAGCAGTACTAAATTAAAATAATTGATATTTAAACAAAATAAGAAAACTTTTGCAGAGCATGACGTTTTTCACCCCCCCGGCTCTTAATGTGTCGTGTTTCCTTCTGAAGCATCAGTGAATGTTTGAACCTTTTTATAATAGTTGTGTTTGAGTCCCTCAATCGTCCTCTGTATGATTTTGAGATCCATCTTTTTACACTGAGGGTAAGACTTTCGATTGAGAGACTCAAATACAACTATTATAAAAAGGTTCAAACATGACGCATTAAGAGCCGGGGGTGAAAAATTTTGAAAGCTCAAGGTAAATTGTAAAGTTGTGTTTGAGTCTCTCAATCGTCCTCAGTGTGAAAAGATGGATCTCAAAATCATACAGTCACTGACGGAAAGGGTTCAAATATGCAAAACATGCTGGAAAACTGAAGAATTTGCTGGATTTTTCTAAAGAACGTTAGTCAGTTTAACTGCTCAGGACAAACAAGGGACTCAAGAACAACCATCACAAAACACACACACAGCTGTGGATCATCCAGGGAACGTTAAATATCTTATTAGGGACAATACTAAATAAAAAATAACATGCATGTTATATGATTCCTCTTATTTTCACAGATTCTGCAAGCAGTTCACATACTTTTTCTTTCAATTGTATGTACGAAAAATTGCTATTGCGTGCAGAGTGTATTTTCAGGCAACTACTCAATGCATGAGGACGCTGGATAACCCCCTCCTTCTGCAGTGTGTTGAACTGTATGTTCCTGAAGGGCGCCAAGCTCTCCAAAACACTCCCCGCACCACACACACTTGAACTGGGCTTCACGGGAATGGACGATGCCATGCTTGGCCAAGTGTTCGCGCTGTTTGAATCCCTTGTCGCACGTGGGACACTTGAAGGGTTTCTCTCCTGTGTGGACTCTCCGGTGTCTCTGCAACTCGGACGAGTATTTAAAGCGCCTCTCGCAGTCCGCACACTTCATCGGCTTCTCGCGAGCCGGGTCGCAGCGGTGCTGCACGAAATCAGACGATGACTGGAAGCGGCGGCCGCAGAGCGAGCACTTGAGTGGCTTCTCGGTGCAGTGCGAGTTCTGATGCCGCTGCAGCGTCGAGGACTTTTTGTAGCCCTTCCCACACACGTCGCACTTGTAGGGCTTCTCTACGGCGTTCGAGCCGGAGTTGGACTCCGTGCACTTGTGCCTCAGAAGTTCCCCGGATTGCCGGAAGCCCTTTTGGCAGGCGGCGCATTTGAACAGACTCTCGATGCCGTGGACGTGCTGGTGGTACAGCAGGTGGGAAGGTTGCAGGAAGCCCTTGTCGCACTGATTGCACTTGAACGGCCTGTCGGCTGGGTTTTTGTGCGTACGCCGGTGGCGGACAAGCGCATACTGCTGTTTGAAACTCATCTGACACTCCTCGCACTGGAAAGGCCGCTCTTCTGAATGAGTGCGCTCGTGTTGCCTAAGATCCGATGGTCGTTTGAAGCTCTTCCCGCATGCCGTGCACCGAAACGGACGCTCTCCGGCCGGCTGGCACTGGTGGTGCAGCAGTTCCGATGACTCCTTGAAATGTAACTCGCACAGGTTACACTTGAACAGGTGCTCGCCGGAGTGAGCATACATGTGCCGCACCAGGTGCTGCCTGTGCTTGAAGGTCTTCTCGCAAACGGCGCATTTATAGGGGCGGTCAGCACTGTGCGTGCGCTGGTGGTGTGCCAGGTGTGAAGCCTGACTGAAGCTCTTGTCGCACGTGTCGCACTTGTAGGGTTTCTCGCCCGTGTGCACTCTTTCGTGCCGCGAGAGCTCCGAAAGGTGCCGGAACGCCTTATTGCACACGGAGCACTTGTACGGACGGTCGGAGCCCTGAAAAGCTGTGGTGGAAGAGGATCCCATGGCCGCCCCATCACTGGACGTCTCAGCAGTAGACGGCTGCTGGGGGTTGGATGAGGCGGAATCCGGCCGGTAGGTTTTCTCACAGATAGAGCACTTCATTGGATTGTTTCCAGTGCTGTGCTCGTTGTGATGCTGCGCCAAGGAAGTGAGAAGCGAGAATCCCATTTTGCACACGCCACACACAAACGGCTTCTGCTCCACCTGGACGCACTGATGCTCCAGAAGATCCGTTGCTTGGTTGAAGATCTTCATGCACTGCGTGCACTGGAAAGAACGGTCCTGGTTAACCATGCACTGGTGCTCATGAGGATTGGCCAAGTGCGAAATATCATGGCCACATGCGCCACATTTGTGTCCACCTTCACTCCCCACCTGGAGCTGAGGCTGCTGAGATGGGAGCGGGTGCTGCTGTGCATGTTGACCGTGCTGAGACTGTTGTAAAGCCGGGTCCGCCTGTAGGACGATCCCATATGCAGCAGTGCTCAAAGCATTCTCGGTCCCTTGCAGAAGCGGGTGCCCGACGGGAGGAGGGGCCACCGCATGTTGCTGTTGCCATGCTTCTGTCATTCTTCCACTGTACATGTATGAATTCCGCTTTCAGGAATCAGCACTTTGGGACCAGATTGCACGGAAACGTTCCGATGGTCAGTTCATTGGAAAAGTCAGGGAACGATCTTAAAATACTCTTGTCGAGGAGTTTTGGGTGGACTTGTTCATTCTGTGAAAGTTCAACAAGGTGAATTTTTATGTTCGGGGGGAACGTCTGACGTTTTCTCCAGCAAATGACACAGATATGCAGCACACCTGCAATGAGAAAAACAGTGCGTCATTACACAAAGCAGCTCATTCATGCGAGGATTACTCAAGTCTCCCACGTTTTTAGAAAGAAAATGCATTGTCCGATTGCTGGAACTTGGAATAAAATCTTAAAAAAATAATAATTAAATTAATTAAACTGACTTCGTTGAAGATGTACAACACATAATATCTCATCATATCTCAACCATTGTGCGAATGACCTGTAAATATGAAGATACAGCATTACCGACAGATTTTAAATCGTAATTTTGGCCACCCCTGAAATGGGTCATACCATTAGCATTGATTTAAAGGGACAGTTCATCCAAAAACAAAATTCACCCTCATGTTGTTCCAATCCTGTAAGAGTTTCTTTCTTCTGCTGAACAGAAAAGATGTTGGTAATCAAACAGTTGATGGGTCCCATTGACTTCCATTGTATTTTTTTCATACTATGTGGGGGGTATTTTTTAGTATTTATAAATAAATACTATGGAAGTCAACAAGGCCCGTTAACTGTTTGGTTACCGACATTCTTCAAAATATCATCTTTTGTGTTCAGTGGGAGAAAGACATTTATGTAGGTTTGGAAAAACTTGAGGGTGAGGGTTGAAGTTTCTATCCATTTTTATGTGCATTTTGGGACATTGCATTAAAAAAAAAAAAACCAACCCTTGATGAAAACGACAAGATGCGCATATATTCTAAAAATGCGCAAAAAAATGTTGAATAAATTGTTTCCCCAAACAACAGGCACCTGCCTCCGAACACAAGATAATATGACAGCGTTTACTGCATTTCATCTGTGTGCTCTGAGGATTAATATATTATATACACTCAAAAATGCTGGGTAAAAAATAACCCAAGTTGGGTTGAAAATGGACTAACCCAGCAATTGGGTTGTTTTAAGCAAACATTTAACCTAACTGCTGGGTTAAAAGAACCTAATTGCTGGGTTAGTCCATTTTTTAACCCAACTTGGGTTATTTTTTACCCAGCATTTTTTAGAGTGTACAAATATTATTAAATAGGATACAGTGGCTTCTCCTACTGCATCAATTTCCATTTTTCTTAAGTGATATTTAACACCGGTTTATCACAAAGTGATGATTTTGTTCTCTTTGACTCACTGGATGGAAGCGGTACTTTAGTCGCAAATATTTTATGTGATATTCCAATTTTGCGCACAAGCTAGTTTGGTAACTTTGGATGGAAATGTGATGACAGAATTTTAGTTTTTGGGTGAACTATCCCTTTAAATATGGTAAAAACACGCTCATTCTGGGACGTACATTTATTGCATGGACGAAGAACAATGCATTTAAAATGCATATACACAGGTAAGTTGAATGATTACATTTACCCTCTTTAAAGGCACAATATGTACATTTTCACTGCAAAACAAAGGCGTGGCTTGATTTGGCGGAGCTTTTATTCTGTCAGACGAGCGCTTCTGCTTCTTCCACTCATGTGTGTGTGGGGTAACTCTAGGGTTGGGTACCGAAACCCCCCCGGTATGTAACCGGACCGAATCAGAACGCAGATTTCGGTGTCTCTTAAATTCAACCGCGCTTTCGCGCTTTGGCTGGCGCAGAGACAGGCGCGCTCAGCGCTTGTCACATCACAACTATTCAGTGTTTACAACCACATTATGTTTATTTTAGGTCCCAGACATTTAAATGCTCTTAAGTACTAGCAAAAAACACACACTGATGTCTATAGCGGCAATAACAATCCTTTCATACAGTTTTATTTATATCAGAGATACACATTATATAGTAACTATATCGTTTACTCTATTCTTCTCCCAGTTCAGCGGTCACTCACTTTCATGCGTTTTGTGAGACAAGGATAAGTTACGTGTTGTAAATTTGACAGATCCGATTCTCTGAGGCGCAAACTAACACGGCGCCGCGCATCACACATTATAGATCAACTAACACGCATTCACTCACACATATTTGTAAATCAGAATATCAGATAGTTCATGACATAGTTAGCAAGTTTGTGAATATTTTGAATAAAAAAGAAAAAACCTGATACAGCGGAGCGGTCATACAGCGCTATTGTGGCTGCTGTGTGTCATGTGAGAAGCATGACGTGTCGCCATGGAAACAATAAGGCTAGAGAATATGGTCATATTTCAAAATAAAGCTGAATCTGGTTTGTAGCAGACCAAGAATACGGACGACTGCTGTTATTAGTACTATAACTGTTAAATTAGGCCTGTTGTAGTTGGGTTAGGTGGCTTAGGTTTTACTGTGAATTTGTTAAGTAAATTGTGTTTTGTATTTATATTTATATATTTAAGTATACTTTAAACCAGTGTTTCCCAACCTTTTTTCAGTCATGGCACCCTTTGAAAATGTTCTCCATTTTGTGGCACCCCCTCGCATACGTTACGCTAGGGGTGTAACGGCACAGATTGCTCACGGTTCGGTTTGTATCACGGTTTCGGTACGGTTCAGTATTTGCCATGTTCAGGCAAAAAAGGACTACTGTCAAATAAAAAAAGAAAATAATAAGAACAAATAATTTAAATACAAATAAATACTATCGAGCAAAGATACTAATAAAATAAACTATGCTATTCAGGGTTTTCAGGTACGTCTAACATTAGTTTTCAGGTACAGAAACTGATCAAAAATGTCATCCACCTTGTTATTTGGATATTTGTTTTGTTTTGTTGTATCGATTCAGGCACCAGTAGCGTTTTAAAAGTAACGGTTTGGCACCGGTAACGAAAAAAATCCAAATGATACTCAACCCTAGGTAACGCAGCACTGTTTTATCATATTACACACATTTCATTTGAGTGTGTTAAAATGATGTTATGACCAGGGTTCTAAATTAACTTTGATCACCAGCCATTGTGGCTGTTAACTTTCTAAAGTTACCAGCCAATCAGAATTTCCACTAGCCATTTTTTTTCCGGTAAAAATAAGAGAAATTATGAGTGCCACTGAATGGATTTGATCATTTTATTAACATTGTTGGCATGAAACCACATATAAAGTAAAATGCATACAATTTTTGTTGAATGGCTTCTTTTATGAATTTATGAAGGCCAGTATCACTGATGTCTCTATGAAATACCACTAAAATGTATTAAGCTTAAAAAAATACAACAACTTTTAATTTCAAGTGATTTTAACAACAATCCTCACATAAACCCATAATACATTTCATATGAAGGCTACCTGTGCCCTTCCAACCTAGGAAATATAGCCTACAGAAACTGAAAAGTTAATTAAAAATAAATTAATTATCATAAATTATAAATGATATATAGTTATCCGTGTTAAAGCTATAAAAGTTATTTAGTCAAGAGCAGTGCGTATTTACTGAGTAATTGCTTTGGTTCTTTACATTGTCATTATAAGTGGTTACTGTCACTTTAAGATCTTTCGCTGTCGCACATGAAGCGGGTCTCTCACGTGTCTCATTTTCTCACACCTCTTTAAGTTATTTTAAGACGTTACTTAACTCTTTTAAGGGTGCTCTTATGAGGATACTCAACAAAACTGGCATTTTGGCATAATTGTGTGTGTTATTGTTTGTTCGAGCGCGAAAGAGAACTCGAATCTGGCGCAAACTTTCTGTGCTTTGTGTGTGTGTCACAGGCAGATCTTCAATGGTTTAAAAGCATTTGCATGAATAAAAGCGTGATTTATATAATGTAACGCTAGCCAGAGAATGACAGAAAAAACTAATGCTGCGTTAATTATTTACCAGCTGAGTCTCCTCCCTTTCTACCAGTGATGCTTGATTCAACTTCCCGCGTCCTGCGCAGAGATCAGCAGCGCAATGGGTTGTGGGTTGTCACAAATGGGTTGAAATTTGAGTCTAGCATTACGGCACAGTGTAGCTACATGGGAAATGAAGTGCTGCCAGGGGGATAAATGACCGAGAACAGAGCCTTATGTTGTATCATGTGTAATGCCTCATGCATCAACGGCCAAACTGGCTAGTAAGTTTTTATTAACACCCGCCAAAATGAAATTTAACCCGCATTTGGCAGGTTGGCGGGTGTTAATTTAGAACCCTGATTATAACGCTACTCAGTGCGAGACACTTGTTCACACTGCAGTGAGTGAGATCATATTAGGTGGTAAAACATGGTACTCTGTGCGGTAAATCAAGAACACCAGACTTAAAAAAATAAGACTAACTGTGTTGAGCTGGAGAACAATGATTAGTTTCTGTCCATCAATGATCCAAACAGTTGCTCACCTGTCTAATAAAACACATCATATGTAGTAAAAAAATAAAAAATAAATATGTGGTGTCTCCATGGTTTCTACAAAATAAAACCAGAAATCGATAGCCTGGATGCCAGACGAACTTAGCCCCGCCCACAAATTTTTTTGCACGGGCAGTTCGGTCTGGACTTGATCCATAGAGAAGTAATTATGCCCGAACAGAAACTGTTCGGACCAATGAAATTGTCAGGGCGGGCTTTAGACGATGATGGACAGATGATCAACTGTAACGTAATCATCCACGTCATCAAAGGCGCTTGGGTTGAATTTGCTCTAATCCTAAACGGAGAACTTGTTCGTATATGCGTTCACCTTTACTATTTCTCTCAGAAATGATGATGGTGTTGGTCAGTACTCTGTGTATCCTTACATTATTTTTTTACAACACCGGCAAAGATCGTTTACACTCATCTTCTTCTAATGTGACTTATTCCAGCTTGCGTGCAGACAGGGTTGCCAAGTTTTTACAGCAAAACTCGCCCAATTGCTACTCAAAACTAGCCAAAACAAGCCCAATAGCTTTCCGGGTGGGGGGGTTTTCTGGGAAAAATGTTATTTTGGCTGGACTGCTAAATTTCGCATTCCTGTTTCTGTATATCACATAATTGGGGTCGCTTCAACCTGCGGACTTGGCAACACAGTGCAGTTGAGTTCTGTTGACATTTCACAACTAACGTCATGCGTCGCTCCGTTGCTCTGATTGGTTGTAGGTTTATCCAATTGAGGTCTTTCCTGGTTCGGTTGAAACACACCCCATAATCACAGCCCAACGGAGCAGATCAGACTCATATTCTGACTAGAATTGAGTATGACGACGTCAGGCTAAGAAATCGAGGGAACGCGGGTATGATTTCACTGATAGGCGACTTCCCTATGATTTCCTGGTTAAAAATAGCTTATTTTGCTGGATTTAAACATTCGTGGAAACATTTGGAATAATTTACACGTCAACAAAATATATAACACTGTTCTAGTGGTTTTTGGATATTTTAATCCAAAAATATTACATATTGTGCCTTTAAATACACTAAAACCGCGCTCATTCTGGACGTGCATTTATTGCATGGACGAAAAACAAAGCGTTTAAAATGCATAGACAGTCAAGTTTCAATTTGAATACTTGAATGCTACTTTAGTTGAATGATAACATACATGTATATGTATATATGCATGCTCTCTCCCTCCCTTTTTATCATTCTAGCTGATAACTAAAAAAACACAACCCCAAAAAACATCATTCCCTATAGACATTTTACATGACTTTTTACGTTTGCATCCATTTATATGGCTGTCCATGACTCTGGGAACCCTGAATACTGTTCATAATGACTCTGGAGTGAACTCACTAGTATTTACTACACCGATCACATGCAAATACGATCTAAACATATAGAAATCCAGCATTCCCATTACAACATGCTCACAAACACTAAGCAAGAACAACTAATATATATGGTTTGAAATGCATTATTAATACAGCACATAATCATGCCATGCAATGCAATCTGAAGTTAAAATACACCAATTGTAGAGCCGAATGCCCGCTAGCCTGGGGGAAAAAATGGAAGAAATCCGGGATTTCCTTTGATCGATTGAGTTCGTTTAGCCAGTGCAGAATATAAGTATGCTTTGTATATTAGATATGCATATGCAAAACCATATCATAAGGCATGCAATTACACTGTATCCTCGCTTTTTATTCTGGGTTTGTGTTGAAGTAACTTCAGCTAGCTTTTGCCCGATGCACACAAGGCTAGCCATCGCTGCTAATGCTCTCCTCGATCAATCTGCCCTTCTGCAATCGCTACATGTTATGTGACCCACAAACAACACATGCAATAAAGACATTATCTGCAACAATTCATAACGCGTCTGCAGATCTGCATGCAAATGACACGCAAAGCCGCATGCGAGTGTGTCCCCGCGCGCTAAACTGTAGCATTGCGTTAAAAGAGGCAGCGGCCGCCACCTCTCTCTGGCTTTAACCTACTTTGCGTCGCGTTTTCCCTTCGATACCTTGTTATCCCGACGATCCACACTTGTAATAAATATATGCAGGACGTTTTATGGCAGGGAGGAAAAATTCGGGCGCTTCCCTGCCAGTGGGATGCAGAAGGCCCAAATAAACGTGACGCATCGGACCTCTACGACCAGCCCCCCGATGATAGGGGCGGAATCAAGGCGATGGAAAATCACTGAATTCTTTTATAAATATATATATTTATATATGAGCGAAACTGTCACATTGCTCGTTCTGTCTGACCATGTTAAGTAATAATGTTAAAGATAATCGAATAATGAAGTGTGTGTGTGTCCTCGCAATATTATGGACCGGT
>CM042239.1:74112879-74195379 GCA_023566225.1 Romanogobio albipinnatus | reverse complement strand
TATATGGCTGTCTGTCTGTCTATATGTCTGTCTGTCTATCTATATGTCTGTCTGTCTATATGTCTGTCTGTCTATCTGTCTATACGCCTGTCTATCTGTCTGTCTGTCTGTCTGACTATATGTCTGTCTGTCTATATGTCTGTCTGTCTGTCTGTCTATATGTCTGTCTGTCTGTCTGTATGTCTGTCTGTCTGTCTAAATGTCTGTCTGTCTATCTATATGTCTGTCTGTCTGTCTGTCTGTCTATATGTCTGTCTGTCTGTCTGTCTGTCTGTCTATACGTCTGTCTATACGTCTGTCTGTCTGTCTATATGTCTGTCTCTACGTCTGTCTGTCTATATGTCTGTCTATACGTCTGTCTGTCTATATGTCTGTCTCTACGTCTGTCTGTCTATATATCTGTCTGACTATATGTCTGTCTATATGTCTGTCTGTCTATATGTCTGTCTATACGTCTGTCTGTGTGTCTATACGTCTGTCTATACGTCTGTCTGTCTGTCTGTCTGTCTGTCTATACGTCTGTCTGTCTGTCTGTCTGTCTGTCTGTCTATACGTCTGTCTATACGTCTGTCTGTCTGTCTATATGTCTGTCTCTACGTCTGTCTGTCTATACGTCTGTCTATACGTCTGTCTGTCTGTCTGTCTATATGTCTGTCTCTACGTCTGTCTGTCTATATATCTGTCTGACTATATGTCTGTCTGTCTGTCTATATGTCTGTCTGTCTGTCTATATGTCTGTCTGTCTATATGTCTGTCTGTCTATCTATATGTCTGTCTGTCTATCTGTCTGACTGACTGTCCGTCCGTCCGTCCGTCCGTCCGTCTGTCTATCTATCTCAGTGGTCTCCAACATGGTGAGTCGCCCGCGCAGCACGTTCTATAAATAGCCTGAATTGTAATCTTTCTTCTTCTTTTTTTTATGATAATGGCATAAAATGAGAAAATAACTATTGGTGACATTTCATATACCATTAAAACATAATAAAATAATTAAATAATTTAAAATATTTTGAATCTGCACGTTGAGTCAACATACGTTGCCATAGGCAATTACGTTGTGCAAAAAAAAAAAAAACGTCACTTCTGTGAGTTGAGTTGGTCGCGGGCAGACGGTACATACTCTACATGAGATAAATTGAACTATAAAAAAGAAAAAAAAAAGATTAATTATGGCTGATGATGCAAGTCATGCAAAAAAGAAGACATTATTTCAACGAGGAGTGGCAGTGACAGGGCTGTAGCAACGTTGTTGCGCGACATTCAGCAACTGAGACGACGTTTTGACAATATTTTTATATGGTGTATTTTGTTAGATAATTATATACTTTTTATCGTTTATTATTTATCTATATTATTATCTATATTATTATTTAATGGGGCTATCAACACCTGCAAGTGTAGCCTACACTTTGAAGAGTAAAAATGACAGAAGCTTTCATTAATTTCAACTTTATTAAAACTGCATATAATCAAATTGCACTTCCAAGTCATAAATTTAACAGTGTGAGCGATGCTACATTAATTACAGTAGAAATTAAAGTTGTAGGTTGTGTTTGATAGCTGGTAGGCTACACGCAATACTCACGTATCCTTGCTCGATGATGAATGAGAACACAACGAACCCAACAGTTGGTTGGAATTTAATGCTGATTTTCCCGCTTCAGGGTAGTGAGGAGTACATTATGTAGTCCAGTGGTTGTCACCGTTGGCACAATGGTCAGTCAATGGCCCTGAACGGTGGTTTAATGTCAACATTGTGACAACGCTGTAACAACCTTCACCACACAACATAGTTATAGCAACTTTTTGGCCATGTTGTTAAAACGTTGTTAGAAGGTTGGCTACCAACGTTCTGTGTTTGCTGGGGTGTCACTACTGTATCGTATTGAATTTTGTGAACCGTTACACCCCAGATACCCGACTATAAGACGACCCTGAATATAAGATAAGAATCTCTCTCCTCTCACTCACTCACTCACACACACACACACACACACACACACACACACACACACACACACACACACACACACACACACACACACACACACACACACACACACACACACACACACACGCCTCCTCTCTCTCTCTCTCTCTCTCTCTCTCTCTCTCTCTCTCTCTCTCTCGCTCGCCCTGCGTCTCGTGCGCGCATCTCTCTTGTTCTCTCTGCGTCTCGCACGGCAGAGGAGCAGCGTTTTAATTTAGTTAAACACAGATATTATGTTGCTTTTCTAATTTTACATGCAAGTATAGCTAAAATCATTCAGTCACTATTTCATATTATGCCGTTGTTCTTTCTCCCTTTCCCCCCGTGATTTTGTCTATATCGCAAATATAAGACGACCCCCCATTTTTCAGCCTATTTTTAGGACAAAAAAACTCCTCTTATATTTGGGTATATACGGTAATTATAAATTCAATTGTCATAATATTTAACAATATTACTGTTTGTTGTTGTATTTTTCAAAACTTAAAACTTTGTGTGTTTGTGTGTGTGTGTGTGTGTGTGTGTGTGTGTGTGTGTGTGTGTGTGTGTGTGTGTGTGTGTGTGTGTGTGTGTGTGTGTGTGTGTGTGTGTGAGCGCGCGCGCGCGTGTGTGTCTGTCAAACAAGTAGCCCTCAAGACTTTTTTATCCCTTCAGGGAGCCCTCACTCACAAAAAGGTTGGAGACCCCTGATCTATATGTTGCTACAGTAGAGCAAGTGGATCAGGTAATCCGAGTGAGTGGGGGTGGGGCTAATCTGCATATTCATGAGCCAGCGCATACTAAATGAAGCGTTACATTCGAGCTGTTTTCACAGGGGAAAAAAACGTTTAAATATGTCATTTGGATGATCAAAGTTGAGTTTTAAGGGATAAAATGATCGCCTGCAGATGGACTTTTATCTAATGTGGAACTTTTAGTGTCTTTTTGGTGGGATTGGTATACAAAACCTGCTGATTGTGTTCTTTTGTATCTCTGAAAACCACAAGCCACAACATAACCTCAAACATTTTATTAATTTTTCCACATAACTTGGAAACAATCTCATAAATCATTGCGTAAGAAAGGGCATGCGTAGGCATGCAATGATCTCACAACATGATATCACCGGATGAGTAGTATAAAATATACAATAGCAGTTTATCATTCATTAATTTAGATGATGTCAGTCAGGTCCCACTGAGAAACATAAGATGGTATTTTTACACTGCTTTCAGTCCCAAATTGTTATCTAAGTTTGCTGGACAGAGAGACAGGCAGAAAATCACACAGAAGTAACAGCAGAAGAGAACAGGCTAACAAACATGCTGTAAAAATCTCCACAGTTCTTAAGCCAACTCGATTTGTTCAAAGGTCGGGCGGTGGGATAGAGACAAACCGTTTCACGTGACCTCCGTATGAGCGGCCACCTGTACATAACCTGCTCGCTGGGATGGTTTCTCAATTAAAAAAGGCACTCAGCATATCAATGATATCTTGCAAACGTGTTAAAATATGTTCAGTAGTATAGAATAATATATATATATTGAAAACAGTCTCAAACGTTATCGGGTGTGAGCCGGAATACTCTGTTGTACTTTTATGTCATTTCGAGATGTGACCGATGTCATGTGGAAACATGTAGGTTGCTTTAGCATAGCAGTGTGTCAGTGGTGAATGTGTCAGAACGAACTACACGACAGGATTGTGCTGAAATTCAGTGAGTGTGGGAAGAAATCTGCAGGCTGTTGGATGGGAATGATGAAGCCCTTAAAGATAGCTGTTACCTCAGACCTATAGGTGTGTCAAATCTGGGGTTGTAGATGAGAGAGTTGTTGGAAAACAGTGGAAGGGTGTGTGGTTATATATTCGTGTGAACTGCACCTTACATCAACTATATCATACATAAAACCACAAGACCGTCTTTAATCCTCAATGATGTCTCAGGCCTGATGTGCGTTCGAAAAGAAATCAAGTGAAATAATCTTTCGTAACATATACATTAAAAACCTAATAGTTCTACGTAATATTGTAAATGGACCTTTATTATGTAAAAAATAAGCAAATGGATTATAATGGAATTATATAATAAATTGAACCATAAAAGAAGTTTTACAATTTACATGGACTTGCCCAACTTACACAGACGTTTACTACTGTAATTTTTGGGTTCCTTATATTAAGAAGTGGTGCTAAGTGTGCATTGTGTGCATAATCTTACTCTTGATCAATGCTGATATTGACATTCTATAGGCCATATATGATTAAATAAAGAAATGAATGAACAAAATGGCTACACCGATGTTGAGTAATATCACCAAGACCACCAGGATAGAGCTGGAGCCCTGCAGAAAGAGAGTAAAATATTGACGTTAGAAATATGCGCATTGCATTTAAACCATTACAAAAGTATCATATTAATATTTATTGCTTGTGCCACCAAATGTAACATTTCAAAATAAGTTTTTAAAACATTTTTTACACAAGCATGGATCCATCATAGCAGACACAGATCAATACAGATTTCTAAGCGTTGAATAAAAACCAACCAGCTCTGAAATCTGATTCGCCACAATAATACTACCATGTTTTAACATGTAAGCATGAATTAGCATTTTGCCAACATGATTTAGTATGTTGCTAGCATGTTGCTAACATGTTTTAACATGTAAGCATGAATTAGCGTGTTGCTTGCATGATTAACACATTGCTAGCATGTTTTAGCGTGAACTAGCATGTTTTGTTAACATGATTTAACATGCTGATAGCATGATTTAGTGTGTTAACAACATGATTTAGAATGTTGTTAGCATGTTTAATGTATTGCTAGCAGGTTTTAGCATTCTGCTAACACGATTTAGTATTTTGCTAGCATTTTTAGCATGTTGCTAACATGAATTAGGATGTTGGTAACATGTTTTAACATGTAAGCATGAAATAGCGTGTTGCTTGCATGATTAACACATTGCTAGCATGTTTTAGCGTGAACTAGCATGTTTTGTTAACATGATTTAACATGTTGATAGCATGATTTAGTGTGTTAACAGCATGATTTAGAATTTTGTTAGCATGTTTAATGTGTTGCTAGCAGGTTTTAACATTCTGCTAACACGATTTAGTATTTTGCTAGCATTTTTAGCATGTTGCTAACATGAATTAGCATGTTGGTAACATGTTTTAACATGTAAGCATGATTTAACATGTTGATAGCATGATTTAGTGTGTTAACAGCATGATTTAGAATGTTGTTAGCATGTTTAATGTGCTGCTAGCAGGTTTTAGCATTCTGCTATTGTTTTACCATGGATTAACATGTCGTTAACATGATTTACCATGGTATTAACATGAACTAGCATGTTGCTAGCATGATTTAACATTTTGTTAGCATGTTTTAACATTAATTAACATGTTGCTAGCATGAATTAACATGTTTGCATGTTTTAGACAGACAGACAGACAGATAGATAGATAGATAGATAGATAGATAGATAGATAGATAGATAGATAGATAGATAGATAGATAGATAGATAGATAGATAGATAGATAGATAGATAGATAGATAGATAGATAGATAGATAGATAGATAGATAGATAGATAGATAGATAGATAGATTCACATTGATAAGTCACATTGCCTTATGGCTTCTACAGATGCATATATATTCACTTTAACACCTCAGAGCTCATGGTGGGTCTGTCTTGAAAAGTTTAAGAGGAAAATGAATGTGATTTTTACTACTAGAACGTAAATGATATGCTCTATTAAAGACAGTGGACTCAAACTCGGCTCCTGGAGCTCCGACCGGCTCCAACTCACTCGTTTTTAGTCACTCCTTCAAGTGAACTGTATAGAGGGTCTGCACGTGACGTCACGTCAGCCAGAGTGACTGTGGTTACGCCCACTGAGTGGCAAACAGACTGAGAGGAAGCATTGGTTTCCAGCGTGAATGCAGTGAAAAACACACAAAACCAGGCCCAGTGCCAGAGGGGGGGTCGGGGAGGCTTGGCTGTGCACCTTTCTGGACTGAGGGAGACTGAGTAAACCTCTCTGGACCGTGTAATTTTCTCATTCAAACCACTGCTGCTGCTTCTGCTACTGATTGCTTTTAGAGGGAAAAGCTGCCCATAACTGCTGGTCTAGGATCTGTTTTCTTCATAATAATAGCATAATATTAGCCAAAAAGTGTTGTCAAAAGATCCTGTATCTGTATTTGCGCTTATCAAATGATCCAATTTCCAACGTGTTTTCACTTCGGTGAGTAATGTAGCCAATCACAGACATGTTTGTCAATCTCTTGAATGCAATGGCCAATCACAGACATGTTTGTTGATCTCTTAAACGCAATGGCCAATCACAGACATGTTTGTTGATCTCTTGAACGCAATGGCCAATTACAGACATGTTTGTCGATCTCTTGAACGCAATGGCCAATCACAGACATGTTTGTTGATCTCTTGAACGCAATGGCCAATCACAGACATGTTTGTTGATCTCTTGAACGCAATGGCCAATCACAGACATGTTTGTCAATCTCTTGAATGCAATGGCCAATCACAGACATGTTTGTTGATCTCTTGAACGCATTGGCCAATCACAGACATGTTTCTTGATCTCTTGAACGCAATGGCCAATCACAGACATGTTTGTCAATCTCTTGAACGCAATGGCCAATCACAGACATGTTTGTTGATCTCTTGAACGCAATGGCCAATCACAGACATGTTTGTTGATCTCTTGAACGCAATGGCCAATTACAGACATGTTTGTCGATCTCTTGAACGCAATGGCCAATTACAGACATGTCTGTTGATTTCTTGAACCCAATGGCCAATCACAGACATGTCTGTTGATCTCTTGAACGCAATGGCCAATCACAGACATGTCTGTTGATCGCTTGAACGTAATGGCCAATTACAGACATGTTTGTCGATCTCTTGAACGCAATGGCCAATCACAGACTTGTTTGTTGATCTATTGAACGCAATGGCCAATCACAGACATGTTTGTTGATCTCTTGAACGCAATGGCCAATTACAGACATGTTTGTCGATCTCTTGAACGCAATGGCCAATCACAGACATGTCTGTTGATTTCTTGAACCCAATGGCCAATCACAGACATGTTTGTTGATCTCTTGAACGCAATGGCCAATTACAGACATGTTTGTCGATCTCTTGAACGCAATGGCCAATCACAGACTTGTTTGTTGATCTATTGAACTCAATGGCCAATCACAGACATGTTTGTTGATCTCTTGAACGCAATGGCCAATCACAGACATATCTGTTGATCTCTTGAACCCAATGGCCAATCACAGACATGTTTGTTGATCTCTTGAACGCAATGGCCAATCACAGACATACCTGTTGATCTCTTGAACGCAATGGCCAATCACAGACATATCTGTTGATCTCTTGAACGCAATGGCCATTCACAGACATGTCTGTTGATCTCTTGAGCGCAATGGCCAATCACAGACATGTTTGTTGATCTCTTGAACACAATGGCCAATCACAGACATGTCTGTTGATCTCTTGAACGCAATGGCCAATCACAGGTGTTTAAGTTAGAATCCACTCACCGCTCAAGTTTTTGTCCAGTGCTGAGTTCTGCACGCGTGCAAATCCTCTCTAAGTGTAGAAATTATGTAAATAAGAGATTCATTGTTTCGTCAACTTCACTGATTAATATAGCGGGACTTTGTGAGCTGAAAAAAATAATTAATAGGCCTATATTATATTCAGAATTTGAATAAACCTTTTGTTTTCCATTCTTGACAAGCGGACATGCGGGATTCACTCTCGAAATTGGGATGACTGACAGTGATAAATATTTATGTATCAAAATCAGGCTCATATATACTGTAAATGTCAGGAAAACACTATTCCTGGCTGCATGTCAATATCCATGGATCACTGGATCGTTGGTAAGTTGCAAGGAACATTATATCTAGTCCAACCTTTTTTTTAAACTGATAACCATTTGTTTTAATCGCGTTTCCCCTATTCCCCTAGCTCTTCTGCCCCTCAGTCCGGCTGAGGGGGGCGTGTTCCGGCGGGAAAGTGACATTGATGCATATCCTCTATTAGGGGACTAACATAGGGAATAGTGATTGAGGGTTTAGGGGACAATTTCAGATTCAGCCCAGGAGATGAGTTTGAGACCACTGACATACAGAGCAAGGTATTCAGAACATCGTCACCTTCCGTTCCCACGCTGTTTACTTACTGAGTTTGCCTTTATCAGGTTCAGATGCTCCACCTCTTGGTCCAGTGGTTCTGGAGAAGACGTTAAAGGGGGTGAAAGAGTAATGTCCCTGTGCAAAGGCCATTCCTCCACGTCGACCCCAACATTCAAGGTGTCGAGCATCTGCACAGAGTCCATGGAACCTTCCCTGGCTGCAAGACCCCATTCTTTGCCCTCGTGGTTTCGCTGACGTAGTCTCTGCAAATTGTGCCCTTGGAGACCCGAGCATTTCGTGCCAGAGCCAAAGTTCTGTTGGGAAACGGAGTCTAGGGGCTGGAACCTCATTTCAACCCGATAATCATTTTCCCCTTCTTTCTCCTGCAGATGTGGATGGGAAGAGATCCACTGGGGATTGTTTTCAACAGTCCATTCCAGAGTGGAGTTGTTGGCTCCACGGTCTGATAGCTGGTATGCATTCAAGCTAGACTCACCAATCGCATGATTCGTAAAGGACTTTCTTGGCTTGTGGTTGGAGTGGACATGCTCGTGTTGTTTGTGATAGGAGGAAACATGCTCTTGGGGGTTATAATGGTAAGAAACGTGTGGTTTTTCATGTGCAGAAATAAACTCCTTTGGTTTGTGATTGGAGGAAGCATGCTCAGTGGTCTTGTGATTGGATAAATTATGACCCGCGGACTTGTGATTGGAATATATGTGCACCTGTGGTTTGAACTTGGAAGAGTCGCAATCAACAGAGATGTGATTGGATGGTTTATGCTCGCGTTCTCGTTCCCTGGAAATTGTATGTTCCTTGGATTTCTGATTTAAGGAAACATGCTTCCAGGGCTTTTGACTGGAGGACATTTGATCCCACACCTTCTCAGGGGGCATATGCTCAATGGGCTTGTGATTAGAGGAGCCGTTCTCCCACGGGTGATGAGTTGAGGAGTTCTCGTGTCCATTAATGTGACCGATCTCCTCTTCCAGCAGGGATGGCGTCGTGGAGCGACTGCTCTCCCCTTTGCTCCCTCTTCTGTGAGGATACATCTCGGCAGTCCAATTGTTGGCCCCAGCTCTCATGGCGTCCATGCCTCTACCTTCCACTAGAACCTGAATCTCTGCCCCGCCTTGTTCGTCCACAGCACTCTGACGCATGAAGCAAGCGCTCCTGGTGCGATGAGTAGGCGGGCTGCAGGGGGGTGAGGACGGGCTGCTCAGGACTGGGCTCAGGTCAGGCGTCTGGGCTGGGGGTGTTGTGTCTGGTGTGCAGAGCTCAAGGCTGTCTGTGCCAGTGGAGACCCCCTCCAGGTCTTTCCTGTCCTGATGCTTTGGTCTCTGGCACTCCAGTCCTAGGAAACGGAAATATAGGACATGGTCACATTAAGTAATGTGTTCTAAAATAAATATCATAATCAGCAAAGGTAAAGTTAAACCGTGATTCCACCGCAGGAACTTTCTCCAGAACCTAGGGACTTTGGGGTGGTACTCGGTGTGTTTTGACCGCAGGGTCTAAATGAAATTCTGGGTAAAAATGTCCCCCTCAGAAAGTCCCCGCTTGCGAGGAACTTTCGTGGGTGGGACTTGGGCGCTGAACATGCTGATTGGTTGACTCCACGCAGCATTTTATTTCAACCACTATTTTTAAAAGTCTGTTGCGGTGCACGCAGTAAGAGTCGTTTGCTATTCGAATCAACAATGGAGTTTAAAAAATATGGTCGATAGACCGACGACGAAGTTCAGGCTTTATTAAGCTTATATGCGGAGGACGAAATCCACTGGGAACTGGAAAGTCGCACGCAGTCCTACATCACCGAACTCATTTGCCTAATCTTCACGGTACTTTAGACCGCGATGGAAACTCAGACGGCCACATGTCTGGGGGGAAAAAGTTCCTGGAACAATAGTTTTGTTGGAAAAGCGGCTTTAAATTGCTGTATCCAGCTATGAGGTCACGAGGTCCGGATTTTTTCGAGGTGTATATAATGAAGGTTGTGAAATAATTGCCTAATATAGTATTAACACTACTTTAGTGCTGCAGGGATATTGCACAGCCCCAAGATCTTGCCCCAGAATCCGTGACGGCAACATGTCTGGGGGAAAAAGATTGTTCCGGGTAGTTTCGTTGAAAACGCGGCTTTAGATTGCTGTCTCCAGCTATGAGGTAATTTTGTATTTTTTCAAGGTGTAATGAAGGTTGTGAAATAATTGCCCAATATAGTATTAACCCTTAAATGCATGACTGTTTCGCCAAACATTCGTACATATTGGGGTCTTTAGCGACCTGGATCTATATCCAACATGGAGAGATCTATACCTGTCGTGATAATATATAAAACTCCTGATATTAGTGCAACAATTACAGAAGAATAAAATAAAACATATTTCGTTACCTTTTGGAGTTTGTAAGGGTTCAGTTTGAGCAGAAGTTTTATACCATCATCATCACTGTCCTCTCAGAGCTCATTTCCCAGTATTCAGCATCTGGATCATATTCACGATCTCACACATATTCTCAAAACTAATTTTTAATAAATAATTCTTCAAAATAAATATTTTGATCACAGTTTCCTTCACCAGATCCATCATCAAGTGACAGTGACAGTAATATTTGATTGTGTTCAGCACTTGCTCTGCAGTATATCACTGAGCCATTTCAAGTTTTGCAGATTATAATTATTATTGTGTAGTTTTCAGTCTGCAGTAAGTATGAGTGAAACGTCACTTCATCATTGTGAATCAGACATTGCCACCTTGTGGAATAAAGGTGAATTGCACTTATTTCGTCATTATAGATTCATTTATTACTGTGCAGAAAAAAAAGTACACAATCTTACACACCTCGGGTCATTAGCGACCCTATACAATTTTTGACAAAAAACTAGTGGAAAAACAGGCATTCAATTATAATTGTATTATTTTTTTCTTGTTATATTGTTTAAAATGGATTGATTGAGGAATACTAAGAAGGTTGATGTCTAACTTTAAAAAATGAATGAGGGTAGTGAATGACGTCTCGCTAAAGACCCAAGGTATGCATTTAAGGGTTAACTCTACTTTAGTGCTGCAGGGATATTGCACAGCGCCAAGATCCTCTCATCTGAGCTGTCATTGGTCTGTCATCGCTCATTATTATCAAAATATTTGAGATGACCAATCAAATAAAAGTAGGCGGCCTTTATGTTCACAGAAGCTGCTGAGCGGGAATTCCAGCGCAACACTTCAGTTAACGGTCATAAGTGCGAGATAAGATGTAGCTAAACTAAACGTCATATTTGAGAGCTGTTTTAGGATAGAAATGACCAACAAAATAATCTGACAAAATAAATAATCTTTTGTCTAATTTCACCATTTTGAATTAAAAATAGGGCTATATAATTTACGTGATTCATGTAATGTAATAATTATTAACTGTCAATGTAACGAGACAAGAAACATTAATGAAGCTCATCATATTAGGCATAAGATTAATAATGAATGTGTACATATTATGAATTCATTTGTAGCCTTCAGTAAATTAACTTGTCTAAGAAGATGATTAATAAAACATATTGGCTAAATATGAGTTGAGCCTATGTTTACTTTCTTCACTGACAGACGACAATGAAAAGACAATCAGTCAAAGCTCAGCTTTAGGAGGGGAAGAGACAGAGCAAGAGACTGAGAGAAAAAGAAAGAGTGATGGAGAGGAGAGAGCAGGTATTGACAAGTAATCTACTGCCACTGACATGGTTTCAAAGCTATTTCTTATACATTTTTGGCCTTCAAATGTTCAAATGCACATATACACTCACCTAAAGGATTATTAGGAACACCATACTAATACTGTGTTTGACCCCCTTTCTCCATCAGAACTGCCTTAATTCTACGTGGCATTGATTCAACAAGGTGCTGAAAGCATTCTTTAGAAATGTTGGCCCATATTGATAGGATAGCATCTTGCAGTTGATGGAGATTTGTGGGATGCACATCCAGGGCACGAAACTCCCGTTCCACCACATCCCAAAGATGCTCTATTGGGTTGAGATCTGGTGACTGTGGGGGCCATTTTAGTCCAGTGAACTCATTGTCTCATTGTCAACCAATTTGAAATGATTGGAGCTTTGTGACATGGTGCATTATCCTGCTGGAAGTAGCCATCAGAGGATGGGTACATGGTGGTCATAAAGGGATGGACATGGTCAGAAACAATGCTCAGGTAGGCCGTGGCATTTAAACGATGCCCAATTGGCACTAAGGGGCCTAAAGTGTGCCAAGAAAACATCCCCCACACCATTACACCACCACCACCACCAGCCTGCACAGTGGTAACAAGGCATGATGGATCCATGTTCTCATTCTGTTTACGCCAAATTCTGACTCTACCATCTGAAAGTCTCAACAGAAATCGAGACTCATCAGACCAGGCAACATTTTTCCAGTCTTCAACTGTCCAATTTTGGTGAGCTTGTGCACATTGTAGCCTCTTTTTCCTATTTGTAGTGGAGATGAGTGGTACCCGGTGGGGTCTTCTGCTGTTGTAGCCCATCCTCCTCAAGGTTGTGCGTGTTGTGGCTTCACAAATGCTTTGCTGCACACCTCGGTTGTAACGAGTGGTTATTTCAGTCAAAGTTGCTCTTCTATCAGCTTGAATCAGTCGGCCCATTCTCCTCTGACCTCTAGCATCAACAAGGCATTTTGGCCCACAGGACTGCCGCATACTGGATGTGTTTCCCTTTTCACACCATTCTTTGTAAACCCTCGAAATGGTTGTGCGTGAAAATCCCAGTAACTGAGCAGATTGTGAAATACTCAGACCGGCCCGTCTGGCACCAACAACCATGCCACGCTCAAAATTGCTTAAATCAGATTTTTTTCTCATTCTGACATTCAGTTTGGAGTTCAGGAGATTGTCTTGACCAGGACCACACCCCTAAATGCATTGAAGCAACTGCCATGTGATTGGTTGATTAGATCATTGCATTAATGAGAAATTGAACAGGTGTTCCTAATAATCCTTTAGGTGAGTGTAGATCAGAGAAATCAACATTTCCAGGTACAAAAACGTAATAAAGTAGGCTAATCAAATGTAAAATAACGCGGCATAGTCTTCACTGTATAAATTAAAAATAAATGATCTATTAAACATATATTAATCCTTATTAAAGTTACAAAAGTTATTCAGTCAAGAGCAGTGAGTGATTATGTAACATTAAAAATGCAGGCATCAGCAGGTTTATTAGGCTACTGTCACTTTAATAGCGAATGCATGGATCCAATACACTGATACACACGTGTTTACTGTCTCAACTGTTTATGTTAATTTAAAACATAACTGACCAGGATACTCGCAAAGACAGGCAGTTTTGACATAATTTGTGTGCATTTGTCCATTCAAGCGCAGGGAGACATGAAAGAGAGTTCACTTTAGTATTCACACACTGTCTGAGAAACGGCATTCTGTGTGCGCCCTCAGATGTTGAAACGCACAGCGTGTGAGTAATGAATCGAGTTCCTTTTTGCTTCTTCTTGCGCTTGAATATATTTAAATCAACAGTGTTTTAAGTGACAATGTAGCGCTGGCCCGTCAACTGGTCCAAGCGTTGTTCACGGTAATCTTCTCCCAACAATGCATTATTAGAATTCATAAAAATGTTATCCGGACAACAGGCGATTGACACCGTTTTATATACTCGCCAATTTTTATTTGCATTTGGCGTGTTAATTTTATGCCTTGAGTATAAAATAAATATAGTAAGTAAGTGTTCTTATGTGCATTGCAGATATAGTGCTTAAAGTCCCACTGAAGTGCATTGAAACACGCAGCATTGTTCAATGTGTTGACGTAATTGCCCCTGAAACGGCTCAAGCTGTTAGCTGCTCCTCCCCTTTTTTGAAACAGCCAATAGCGTTTCGTTAATATCACAGTTTGACTAGAGCCTTTCTGTTTGGTAAAGCCACATTTTCCTCCTAATCTCTAACCGTTTATCATCATAATCTCCTGCATATCTCTTTGAAATACAGCGTTCTGTGCAGAATTTAAATGGGTCCGATATGTTTTGTTGTATGCGCCGACTCGCGCATATGATCCGCGCTGCGCTCTCGTGTCTCTCTCAATTGCTCTGCTCTAGACTATGTGTGTGCGCTGCGGCGGTGCGCGTGAAAGTAACGTGAAACCAGACTTCATTCGCCTCAACTGAAAGCATATTTACACTGTCTGAATCGTTTCCTATTGCATGTATAGTGCGCTATGTGCCATTCACCATGTAGAAAATAATAAATGTGTGAACAGCCGACCGATTTCAGCCGCAGCTTCAGCGTCTATTTATAGTGTAGGGGGCGGAGCTTCAGATTCTAGAGAACATTTGATTGGACAGAAGATTTGATGAGAAGGTGAAGTCTGCGATTATGTCATCAAAATCTGTGATCCATTTTAACGGAAGTGAGAGACTGTAAGTTTTGAATGCTTATGTCTCCTAAAGGCAAATTTTGTGATTGTTTTGGAGCACACCAGCTTATTCATAAACTTAAGGCTAACATAGTCATACTAAAAGCTAAAAAAAGCCTTTAAAGGATTAGTTCACTTCAAAATAAAAATGTCCGGATAATTTACTCACTCCCATCTCATCCAAGATGGTCATGTCTTTATTTAGTTTTTTGAGGAAAACATTCCAGGATTTGTCTGCACATAATGGACTTCAATGGGAACCAACGGTTGAAGGTCCAAATCAATGCAGTTTCACAGGAAGGGCTTCAGAGGCTCTGCACAATCCCAGACGAGGAATAGGGTCTGATCTAGACAAACCATCGGCCATTCTCAATAAAATGTTTTACTTGTATATACTTTTTAACCTCAAATGCACGATTTCAGGGTTTTTCTTCTTCACGGCGTGTGAGGTCATCACGTCGGAAAGGTCACGTGTGATGTAGGTGGAAGTACCGACCCAGTGCCAAAAAACTCTCGTTCTCCTCCAACTTTAAAATCGTCCAACATCGCTGTTTTACCTTTATTTTTGTAAAGGGCTTTTGATTTAGTCTTTGCACGTTTGTTTTACCACTGGGTCAGTACTTCCACGCACGTGAGCTTTCCGATGTGATGGCGTTATACATCGTGAAGAAGAACGACACAGAAGTTGAGCATTCGTGGGTTAAAAAGTATATAAATGTTTATTATTTTTTAGAAAATGTCAGATGGTTTGTCTAGATAAGAGCCTATTCCTCGTCTGGGATCGGTCAGAGCATCTGAAGCAATTGCTCTGAAACTGCATTGATTTGGAGCTTCAACCGTTGGTTCCCATTGAAGTCCATTATGTGCAGACAAATCCTGGAATGTTTTCCTCCTTCGAGGTGAGTAAATTATCAGGACATTTTCATTTTGAAGTGAACTTATCATTTATAAAGATTCTGTGGCTGTATGTTACAGAATAATTTTTTATTTGAATGATTAGTTTTGACTGACCGTTCCCATAGTGATGGAAAGAGGGGGAAAGTTCTTTGGCTATAGCCCTGGCCAGACAACACTCCTCCAGGGCTCTCTGTGCGACTCCCTCTCCGGCCTCTGCCTTTCCTCGGGCATGGCTCATCCTGCAAAGAGAGGAAGAAAGTTTGGTTCAACGGCATATCACTTTGATGGCATCCGTTCTTCAAAAGCAACATTTTTACTGCTCAAATGGTGGAGACTCGTACCTGGACAATGCGATCTCTGCCTTCTGCTTGGCTATGTCCGCCGCTTTCTCGGCCGCTTCCACAGCGCGATCCACCTTTTCACGGATTTTGCTGGTACGGAGCGGTATTAGGTTTTTCCGCTTGCCACTCACCAGGACATTCTGCTTGTACTTTCCCTCCTCCTTGGTTCCATCTGGAAAGGTGGTGCAGCCGTAGCCGTGCCGCTTGTTCCCAAACCACTCACCTTCATAGTGAAGTCTATCTGAGCGATGGCTCACACCCCACCCCGATCGCATGTCGTTCCTCCACTCGCCAGCATATGTTTCGGTGACAGTGGCATCCACGCTGCCCCCTGCCTCCGCTTCACCTAGGCTGACGTTGGAGTTGATGTCTGAGGCGGCTGAGCTGACTGTGCTCATACCTGCCTCGCTGCAGAACGAACTCTGCTTGCTTAACTGGCTGGCCAGAGAGCTCTTGGACTCAGACCTCCGCAACTTTAACCCGCTCAGTATGGACTGTCGGAAGCGGCCTTTCCTCTTCCTGTGCCTTTCTGCTTCACTGTGAGCACAAAGTACAAAGCCACTGCGCCCCACCGGACTGCCAGAGACCCCGCTGACGGCGGAGCCATCTTCTGGAGTGGGAGCCCCTTCGCTGTGATCGGATCGTAGGGAGTTTATGGAGGTGCACATAGGGGAGAAGATGATGGCTGCCATGCCATAAGGCACACTCTGTCGCACTCCATAGCCGTGACGCATGCCGCTCAACCACTGACCCTGGTATGTGCCTGCGAGAGAGCAAAGTTCATATTATTATTCATATATCGCTTGCATCATTTCTGAAGTGAGCGGGACAGAAATGTCACACTGTAAACCCTAATGGTGCGTTCACCGGACGCGGTGTTTTGCGCAAGTGATTTACATGTCAAGTCAATGCAAAGACGCGAATAGAAATTCTGCATATTAATATATGATTAATATAAACCATATGATTTTCTCCTCATTGTTGTCACTACTAGAGCAAGCTCCTGATTGGTTAACCAATCGTTAAGTCTAGTAGTGACAACAATGAGGAGAAAATCCTATGGTTTATATTAATCATATATCAATATCTGGTTCAGATAAGTGTGCATATGATTGTCACTGTGATAACATTAAATGACATGAAACACAACCCAGTCTCTTTTTGTTAAATGCTTATGTTTATGTATGATCAATAATACAAAAGTATAAGTAAATGGTATAAGAAGCTATACATGAAATAAAGCAAACAATTCAGTCAAACATTCAAAGTCAGCGCCAAGGGGATAATCCAGCACCCGGAAAGCGTACCTTCCATAGGGGCAGCCATTGCTAACCAAGCCATCAGCTGCTGTTAGCATCCCATTTATTTTGGCGTCACTTTGACAGCGAATAACTTTACATCTGAAGATTTAAAGACTCAATTTGACCATTGTTTATTTCTAAAGATACACGACAATGTATAAAAGGCTCCATTACCTTGTATCTTACACTATCGCCCCGTGGAAGCCATTTTTGTAAAAAATAGGCTAACGATTGCGCCATAACCACGCGACTCTGTCGCATAGTAGAGAATTACCGTATAGACAGGAGGAGAAGCTCGCAGGCAATCTTTTGCTGTCTATGAGGCAATCGGGGGGACGTGGAGGCATAAAAGTCCGATAAAGTCAAGGGAGAGGCATGGGGAGAAGCCCATAGAGAGCCAAAAGCAACGGGACAAAATATTTCAACAACGTGATTCAGATTTCACTTTGCACAACGTTGCTCACGTCACATCGGCGTCATCAAGCTCAGTCTGAGGTTGCGCAGTACGCTCAGCCATCAGGAAGTGAGTGCTTCTGCTTGACTTCACTTTTCCCCGTCGAAACCTATGGGGTCGCTGTGTCCATTTCTTTTACTGCCTATGGTCAGCGCTAGTCGGCTACAACGGTAACGTAAAGTTATAGCCTAAAAATAAAAAAGTAATGAAACTTCACTTTGCCCTCAGCCTAAACGATTTGCCAGGGAACAAATTATAGATCCATGAGACTAAAGATCGGCCATTACATCTATTTAGGTACAAAAATGATGCCCCAGTGACAGCTTTTGTACCTTTTTTTCTGAGAGTGTACATTGCACAGCTATCTCACATCAGGGGGGAAATAATGTTATATTGTTAAATGTCAAAAGTTTACAGGAAATACCCTTTGCTTAAAGGTGCAGTGTGTACATTTTAGCGGCATCTAGTGGTGAGGTTGTGAATTGCAACCGTCCACCGCTCACCCCTCCCTTTCGGAGCACATAGAGAAGCTACGGTGGCCGACACAGGACGAAAAAGTCATTGTTGGAGAGAGCAGAGAGTGACTATAGCGCTTTGTAGAGCAGTTTGTCCATTTAGGGCTACCATAGAAACATGACGGCACAAAATGGCGACTTCACTTTAAGGGGACCCACGGTGTGTGTAGATAGAAACGCCTCATTTTAAGTTAATAAAAACATAATGCTTCATTATGTAAGGTCTTTATACTCCACTGAAAACATAGTTATGTATATTATATTGCATTTCTGTCAATAGATCCTCATAAATACTACACACTGCACCTTTAAGTGAAAATCATAAAAATCCACTTAATTGGAGCTCTTTTTGTGTGTGCCTGTTACTTGAGCTCATTGTTAACCTTTTAAAATAACGGCATGGCATTTATTTATACATCATAAACAAACGAGTAGAATAATATAAATTGTATACTACCATTTGCACAAACAAAAGATTTTCTATAACAGTAGTTAGTAGTTTAAAATCGCCATAGCAAACGAATTAACAACAGGCCCGGTTCTAGGCACCTATAGAAGGGTGGGCTGGCAGATATCCTGGGTGGGCTTTTTTGCGTAAAAAAATTAATAAAAAAATGTATATTATTAACTAGAGTTTCAAGAGTTTTCAGGCATGGTAAGGGCCCCAAAAGTGCCCGAGAAGTCGATAAGAAAAATAATAATAATAATCCTAAGGAAAACAATAGGGCTTTGCGCCCTTTCAGGGCTTGGGCCCTAATTACAAACTTTAAATGAACTCAGAGAGCTTGTAGTTACTGCTAGCTCACAATAGCACACACAAAGTCAAGCCCAATAAGTTAAGCAAACTCATTACATTTGAGGAAACTTATTACCTCAAATAATTTTAGCTTAAAACCCTCTGGGGCTCTTCGGTCATTTCTGACCCGACTTTTTAAAAAGATTTTTTTTAAATCGTAGCTTCATCGGTATGGTCCGAAACTTTATTGGTGACTTTATTGGTACTTGGTATATGAACACCCAAAAAAATCGGGGACAGGATTTGAAAAGTCTAAGTGGTCGTAAAAAAAAATAGTCACACTCAGGACCTTCGGGTCAAAAATGATCCCTATAGGAAATGAATGGGAAATAGGCAAACATATGAAAATACAGAGTTTTTTTGTGCATACAATCTACAAATCAGCCAGGATGCAGAAAAAAAGGACTCAACAGTGAAGGGGTGAATCTCTAAAACATCAAGAGTGCAAAACAGACAAAAAAACTCTCTCTCACACACACACACACACACACACACACACACACACACACAAACACAATTAGCTTTAGGAATGGCACGCGTTAATTTGTGTGTGCGTGTGTTTTTGTATGTGTATAAGTGTGTGTGTGTGTGTGTGTGTGTGTGTGTGTGTGTGTGTGTGTGTGTGTGTGTGTGTGTGTGTGTGTGTAAGTTTTTTTTTGTTGTCTGTTTTGCACTCTTGATGTTTTAGAGATTCACCCCTTCACTGTTGAGTCCTTTTTTTCTGCATCCTAAGTGTGACTATTTTTTTTTTACGACCACTTAGACTTTTCAAATTTGGCTTTGTTTTGGTGTTCATTTACCAAGTACTAATAAAGTCACCAAGTTTCGGACCATTCCGATGAAGCTACGATTTTTAAAAAAATTTATAAAACGCAAGATCCACTATAGTGGTAAAAATGTGCTATTGCGTGATAAAAATGCTCAATGTGTCCACCGGATGGCACCGATCTCATTTAAAAAATTGTTTTTATGAGGCCTAGGCTCTAAAATGAAATGCAGCTTTAATAAAATAATTATATATATATATACATTTTTTATTATATTCAATGGGAAAAAAATGGGTCATAATTATTGCATAAATATTAATTATAAATCGTAAAATTATCTCAAAACACCAAAAAAGAAAAGAAAAAATATTATTGAACAAAAATATATTTCATTGATTTTACTCACATCTTTTTTATCTTAATCCTGCCCTCCAGGTCATTTTTGACCCGAAGGTCCTGAGTGTGACCCATAAATGAAGAACCCCAGAGGGTTAAAAACCAACAGTTATAAGTAATCTAAGCTTGTTTCAGTTGAGTCCACTAATATAAATTTTTTAATGATTCTTAATATTTGTTGCCGTTAAGTAATTAAGTGATTAATTAAGTGATGATTGAGCATTAATTATGAACACCTGATGATAATGAGCAGAATCACCGAATGAAAGAGAAACACAAGAACTACAACTGACTTAAGCCACAGCCTTAGATGAAATCATCTGAAGATAAAAGAAGACATTAAATCTCTGAAGATCTCAGCAGATGAGGATTCAACAACTCCACAAACAGCATTACCAGCTTCACACATTACTAACCAGACTTGACTTTATTTCTGTGATTAATTTTTTAATGAAAATAATCGTTTCGTATGAAGTCACCATGATTGTGTTCAGTGTTTGCTTTAGTTGGGCTCCTGAGCCTTGACTCTTTAAATTTAGTTTTTCTCTGGCTGCTTTAACTGTGTGTTTTTTAAAGCACATTTGTTATGGCAAGAGAAGTGATTTTGGCTATTTATTGATATAAGCATCATAATCATTATGTAGTTGCGTAAATCCTTGATATTATTCAGAGTGCTCTGGTTATAGAGATAGTGTGGTGCTAATTTTAGTATTATTCATAATAGTGGCTACGAGATTCTACAGCACAAAATATTTGTGGTATTTGAATAATATGCAAGATTTTAATATCATGTGCAAACCAAATGCTCAATTATCACTTGTTTAATCACGCAACAGTACAATTATTATCCAATTATTATGCTGGGAACTAGAAATGTTCTAGAACTCATTCAGTTTGAGTTCTGTTTCAGTCATTGTGTCCACATAACGTTTGGTAATATTTGATTGCAGTGAACTCATTTTTATTAAGTTTTACAGTGTAGTGTTTGACTATGCGCTCATCTCATTTCCATACTTTTGTAGAGTATCATGCGTGGCGAAAAGTTAAAATAACCTTTAAAAAACGTGTCTCTAGACCTGCTCGCATTTTAACCGCGAAAACGCGTCCTGTGTGGATGACCCCAAACTGCTATAAAAGATATAAACAGCCCATTCTTATGTCAGTGCTGTTATTTAAAGCTACACTGTGTGATATTTTCCCCCATCTAGCGGTGAAAAGGTATATGACCATCCAGTAAATATTAGTTTCTGTTCCTCCCAATTCCGATTTCGTTTTAACTCCTACGGTGGCCGATTTAGTCCAAGATTAACATGGCTTCCAGTTCGACCTCGTCCATTAGTGTTCCTTCAAGTGATGAGGTTACTTTAGAAAACTATTATAATTTACAGTTTTTTAATTTGTCAGTTAACATGTAGGTTATGACATCATTGTAAAATGAATAATAGTTTTACGTTTTCGTAATTTATTTACCATTTCATTGCTAACATCAGCTCTCAGGTTCCCAGACGAATGCAAGCTAATCTTAGTAAAGTAACTTTTATCAGTGCTATCGTTATTCTGTATATTGTACGACATCACTAGCGTAAGGCAAAGTTTACATTGTAGGCGATATCATTTTCTCCGTGAGCAGAGATCAGTTGATGTGACAAAGGTGCGAGCCATCGAGTGTTAAAACGCGAAAGGCGAAGCTTGAATTTACGGGTATGTCCCTCTTTGGCTAATGTACTTTCAAGATGGAGGGGCAACATGGCGACCCCCATTCGAACCCCTTACCCGTATGTATTTTCAATGGCATATTATAAACTTACGAGAATACTTTATTACTTGAAAGAAGTAAATATACATTAATGAACACATATATTTTTGAGAGAACTAAGTGTTTTTAGCTTAGAATAAACTAAAAAAGTTACACAGTGTAGCTTTAAGCACACAGTTTAGCTCGTATATGCATTTAAACACGTGCATTAGAGTCTGTCCGTGCAATAGTTCTTAAATGAGTGAGTATTTTTTTCATAGCTAATTTCAACTTGGTATGAATCAAAAATCAAATCAGAGCTGTATATTAATATTTACACGATGCATATTCACAAATACAATCATTTAACAACCGCATGTGCAAAATGCATGTGCAGTAACTCACTACACATTTCTATTGCCGAATAAGTGACGTATGGTACGCGTTCAGACGTCACGCGCTCTTCTAAACTCATTTAGAACGTTCGACATAAAGGTGTGATGACGTTTTGGAACGTGAGCCCGTGTGTTGTTACACAGTCGCGTTAAAGGGCCAAAGATTCCGCGGGAGACGGGCTCTGTCCAGGGTGCTGAAGGGGCAGGGCATTCGCGTTCAGCTCTGGATTGAAGTCTAACCAGGAGAACACAGACGTGCATTGGACGCCATTCATGCCACAGCACCACTGTATTCCGCATTCATCTCATGATTACACAAGAACGCGAAACAGCCAATCAGCGAGCACAGCGAAGAGTCCCCAGTGACATGATGACGGTCGGTTTCCATGGTGATTTACTGTACAGAGGCGTACATTATGGTGAAACACTATCCTTTAAAGCATGTCGTTGTGCTAATAATGAAATCTTCTGCAGCATCCCAATGTTTTCTATTATTTAATAGACTCGTACTGACTTTGTAAGTGATGTTTATTGTCAGCTTACAGATCATATGTGTATTCGCACATGCACTGCTTCTGCCTGATTTAACTATAGCTCTACCTAATGAATATATGCCAAATACACACAGAGAAAAGGACATAAAGACATACACCATTAAAAGGACATCTTTTTAAGCTGCATATTAGTACCATAGAGTACAAAGACGTACTACTATGAAACTTTTTGTGGTAAAAAAGGTACAAAAACGTGACCCTGGCAATAGCCAACAATACATTATATGGGTCAAAATTATTAATTTTTCTTTTATGCCAAAAATCATTAGGATATTATGTTCCATGAAGATATTTAGTATATTTCCTACTGTAAATATATAAGAAATGTATTATTAGTAGTTACATGCATTGCTAAGGGCTTCATCTGGACAACTTTAAAGGAGATTTTCTCAATTGTTTTGCACCCTCATATTTTCAAATATTGTCCTGTCATAAACCACACATCAATGGAAAGCTATTTATTCAGCTTTCACTTGACATATGCATCTCAATAAAAAAAAAAGACCCTTATGACTGGTTTTGATATCGTTTTGACCCATATAATGTATTGTTGGCTCAATATACCCGTGAGACTGGTTTTGTGCTCCAGGGTCCCATTATTGTACCTTTTTTACCACAAAAAGTTTCATAGTAGTACGTCTTTGTGCTCTATGGTACTAATATGCAGCTTATAGGAGTAAAAAAGGTACAAAGGTGTCCTTTTAAGGGTACTGCCCCAGTGACATGCTGTAGGAATGATTGAAAGCATGGTTTCCTGATCCCTATCAGAACACAGAGGACGCCATTCCATTCTCACCTCCATCCGAGTAGGTCTCGGAGCCATATCCATCCTGTAAGCCATTGCTCCAGGTGCCTTCGTATCGGGAGCCACTGCTAGTGCTTTCCAACTTCCCATACCTTCCCTTGAACCCTTGTGTCCATTCCCCCTTGTACTCCCACCGGCCTTTGCTCTCCACACCAACGCCGTGCCTCTTGCCCTGCGCCCAGGTTCCTCTGTAACTGTTCCCGCTGGGCCACGTGTAAACTCCGAGAACCTCGAATCCGTGGCTCCAGGCCCCGGCGTACTCCCCCTGGCCCTGGGGCCCCGTGCAGACCCCGCGGCCGTGCGCCTTGCCCTGCTCCCACCCTCCACAGTACGACCCCCCATCATCAAAGTCAAACCTGCCTCCAGTGGACATGCATGAAACAGGTTTTGGCAAATCTTCAGAATGTCAAGTGGAAAAAATGCACAAAAAACAAAACAAAAGGAAGACTGTGATCAACTAGGCAGGAAGTGTTACAGCATTAGTAGATTCTGTGTGTGTAGGAAAAACCCCAGTCCGGGTGGTTTTAAAGGAAAGCCTTCACCAGGTGAGCATCCCGGTGTTATAGCTCCAGCCGGTTCGTGCACGGCCTTTGGTAACGGATGTCTTTATCGTGCATGCCACTTCCAACGGGCATGCAGATGGCGAGCGTCTCCCTTCCTCTCTGCACGGTCCCAACAGGCTGAGACACACAGCCGCGTCCCGCCTTCCCTGCGTGGAGATCAGCAGGCAAACAAGGCCTAGTTTTTTTCCACAGCCGAACAGATCCACACAGCAGCAGCAGCATTGATACACTCAACCAGACATTACACGGCCCCCCCACAAACGTCTCAAAAATGCATCTGGAAGCACTCTAGATCATGTTTTCGACACGCTTACGTGTTAAATATGATCAATCTGGCACAGCATTTCCCTTAACGCTGCTCCCTCTCGCTCTCTTCGCCCTCCTGCGCTCCTGCTGTGGTGTAGAGGTGAAGCTCCTCTCCTGGAAGGTGTCAAAAAGCACGTTAGTCCTGCTCTTTGGTCCTCTCCTCCATGTGTGTGTGCATATTTAAAGGTGTGTATCCATGATGGTCTGAAGCCATATGATGCTGAGTGTCTGTGGAATATGCTCATTACAGGACTGTTCCACCCCAGCCCGTTCCCCTCCCCCACTCATGCTCTCCTTGTTGTTCTTAAAGGGATAGAGGCGAAGATAGTCATTTGCACTCGATGGCTTGCCTAATTATGCATTTCTTCCACCTTCTCCCCGTATGGCACTCTCTAATCATTTGTTTTCCAGCGCTTCACCAAATATTAGATTAGAAATGCAAGTGTGTTATAGAATCTCATGGCGTTTAAAATGCAATGACCCGTGCGTAATTGCATACTTAGGTCCGTTGTAACACACTCAACATCGAATCATTCATGTTTTCATCTACATTTTAGAGTTTAAAACGCTGGGTAAACCCCTAATAACTATGACTTATTTACTGGTATCAATGCATTCTAAGTGTATAACATTGAAATTAGTGCACATTTTATAACTTGTTTGTTTCAAGGATGCGTTCGCCTTCATCAGACAAAAATGGTGAGATGTATTCTTGGATCAGATTCAGATTTATTAGGGCTGGGTATTGATACAAATTTCACAATTTGATTCGATTTCGATTCAATTCAATTCAATCAGAGGTGTAAAAAGTACTCAAAAATGTTACTCAAGTGAAAGTACAAGTACTGAGTGAAAATTTTACTCAGTTAAAAGTAAAAGTATCTGGGCAGAATCATACTCGAGTAAAAGTAAAAAAGTACCATATTAAAATTGTACTTGAGTATTCAAAAAGTAAAAGTAACAGCAAGAATGAAAACTACAGAGATTCTTGTTTAAGCTTTTAATCTCTAAAAACATGAAGTGAATGAACCACATACAAGGTTTTACCCTGCTTAAGAACTGTTTTTATTTAATTGTATTAAATTATCAAACTATAAGACAGTCCTTCCAGAAAAATGCGGCTTTGCGGGCAAAAATCCTTGATTATGCGGCACGTTTTATAAAAAAATGCGATGGAAAATGCGGGATATTTATGCAATTTTATGCAACAAAATTGCGGGAACTTGCAAAAACTGCAGTTTGATGAAAAAGAGAAAAAAAGCACTACATCACAGAAAGTGCTGGGAATATTTAAGTTCTCATCTTGTTTTATTGAAGACCTTAATAAACACACGGCTCAAATTTACAAAACATTGAGTCAAACAAGTTCTGTAGCTTTACAAAAGGAATATGCTACAACTTCTGAAAAAATGAATAAATAACTTCCTATTTTACAGACATTTGAGTGCTTCCAATGCACAAAGTGCAATCTCTTAAAGGGTTAGTTCACCCAGAAATGTAAATTCTGTCATTAATGACGTCCCCTCATGTCGCTGGACACCCGTCAGACCTCCGTTCATCTTCAGACACAAATGAAGATATTTTAGTGTAAATCCGATGCTCAGAAAGGCCACCATTGGCTCAATGCACTTTACACTCTCAAGACCCATAAAAGCACTAAAGACGTCGATACAAAGTCCATCTCACTACAGCGGCTCTACAATAACTTTATGCAGCGATGAGAATAGTTTTTGTGCTAAAACCTAAATAACGACTTATATAGTGATGACCGATTTCAAAACACAGCATCATGAAGCTTCGAAGCGTTATGAATCAGTGAGTCGATTCATGATTCCGAACCACTGAATCGACTCACTGATTCATAACGCTTCAAACCGCTGAATCGACTCACTGATTCATAACGCTTCAAACCGCTGAATCGACTCACTGATTCATAACGCTTCAAACCGCTGAATCGACTCACTGATTAATAACGCTTCAACCGCTGAATCGACTCACTGATTCATAACGCTTCAAACCGCTGAATCGACTCACTGATTAATAACGCTTCAAACCGCTGAATCGACTCACTGATTCATAACGCTTCAAACCGCTGAATCGACTCACTGATTCATAACGCTTCCAACCACTGAATCGACTCACTGATTCATAACGCTTCAAACCGCTGAATCGACTCACTGATTAATAACGCTTCAACCGCTGAATCGACTCACTGATTCATAACGCTTCAAACCGCTGAATCGACTCACTGATTAATAACGCTTCAAACCGCTGAATCGACTCACTGATTCATAACGCTTCAAACCGCTGAATCGACTCACTGATTCATAACGCTTCCAACCACTGAATCGACTCACTGATTCATAACGCTTCCAACCGCTGAATCGACTCACTGATTCATAACGCTTCAAACCGCTGAATCGACTCACTGATTCATAACGCTTCAAACCGCTGAATCGACTCACTGATTCATAACGCTTCAAACCGCTGAATCGACTCACTGATTCATAACGCTTCCAACCACTGAATCGACTCACTGATTAATAACGCTTCAAACCGCTGAATCGACTCACTGATTCATAACGCTTCAAACCGCTGAATCGACTCACTGATTAATAACGCTTCAAACCGCTGAATCGACTCACTGATTCATAACGCTTCAAACCGCTGAATCGACTCACTGATTCATAACGCTTCCAACCACTGAATCGACTCACTGATTCATAACGCTTCCAACCGCTGAATCGACTCACTGATTAATAACGCTTTCAACCGCTGAATCGACTCACTGATTCATAACGCTTCAAACCGCTGAATCGACTCACTGATTCATAACGCTTCAAACCACTGAATCGACTCACTGATTCATAACGCTTCAAACCGCTGAATCGACTCACTGATTCATAACGCTTCAAACCGCTGAATCGACTCACTGATTAATAACGCTTTCAACCGCTGAATCGACTCACTGATTCATAACGCTTCAAACCGCTGAATCGACTCACTGATTAATAACGCTTCAAACCGCTGAATCGACTCACTGATTCATAACGCTTCAAACCGCTGAATCGACTCACTGATTCATAACGCTTCCAACCACTGAATCGACTCACTGATTAATAACGCTTCAAACCGCTGAATCGACTCACTGATTCATAACGCTTCAAACCGCTGAATCGACTCACTGATTAATAACGCTTTCAACCGCTGAATCGACTCACTGATTCATAACGCTTCAAACCGCTGAATCGACTCACTGATTCATAACGCTTCAAACCGCTGAATCGACTCACTGATTAATAACGCTTTCAACCGCTGAATCGACTCACTGATTCATAACGCTTCAAACCGCTGAATCGACTCACTGATTAATAACGCTTTCAACCGCTGAATCGACTCACTGATTCATAACGCTTCAAACCGCTGAATCGACTCACTGATTCATAACGCTTCAAAGCTTCATGATGCTGTGTTTTGAAATCGGTCAACACACCGGGAAACTGCTTTGTGCGTCTTTTGCTGTTATTTTTGTTGGCCAATGGGAGTTTGCGCTTCATCATGGTTTCACTGATATCTATGGTTTCTCCACGGGGGTTTGCAGCTTTTCGATGACGTTTGCGTCGGGTAATTACGTCACTTCAAAACGTTCCCATGGCAACAGGCGGAAATGGCGGCTCTTGTGTGAAGTAAACGAACATTTGTCAACTTTCTGCTAATATATATGTGACTTTTTTGCAACGAAAATGCAGGGGATTATGAAATCATGCTAGCCCGCATATTTTGCACGTGGAAATAGGCAATTTACGCGGCGAAAGTGCGGCGTATTTGAAAAAATGCGGCCCCCGCATAAATATGCGGACTTTGGCTGATTGTGCATTAAATCACGCAATCGCATAATCACGTTTTTCTGGAGGGACTGATAAGACTACTACTTAATGCCAGTATGCAACATCCTACTCAAAGTTGTAAAACCCCGAATTTAACTTAAAGGAAAATAGGCTCATTCCTAGAGTTAAACAGTTGAGTTTTACAGTTTTGGAATCCATTCAGCCGATCTCCGGGTCTGGCAGTAGCACTTTTAGCATAGCTTATATATATATTTTTCCTATTTAAAACTTGACTCTTCTGTATTCAAGTCAAGTCAGCTTTATTAATATAGCGCTTTTAACAATGTAGATTGTTTCAAAGCAGCTTTACAGTGTTAAACAGGAAAATAATGCAACATAATTTTATTCAGCCGTATAGCCATTCTGGAGAAAACAGTGATGTCATCAGTTCATTTCAATTATCATACAGTGATAGTGTGGGCTTTAGATCAGTAATTTAGTTTATATGGTTAATTTAGTTTATTAATTAGATTTATATCGATGTTTAGTTGAAAAATTTAGTGGAGCAGAATGGAGAAAAATAAACCTTGGGAGAAACCAGGCTCAGTCGGGGTGCCAGTTCTCCTCTGGCCAGTAGTTACATTGTGTACTAAGTGAAAACATTTTAATTACGATTTTCTAGGCCGATATGGCTAGGAACTATACTCGTAATAATCCATTCCATGGGTGCAGGAGGCGCAATGATATTACACAGCGCCTGACAATAGGCTAACTTCCGTAAACATAACCAACGTGACAACCTGCTTACACAGAGAGCACTGGGGACTATTTTCAGACGCTGTGTAATATCAGTGCGTCTGCACCCATGGGACGGCTCAAAGCTCTTGATTATTACGCAGGAATGAGAGTTCCTCGCCATATCAGTCTAGAAAATCACAACTTTTAATTTTCCGTCAGTCGTAGTACACAATGTAACTATAGAAGAGTCAAGTTTTAAATAGGAAAAATATCAAACTCTTTGGTAAATTTTTGAGCGAGATGCTAAGCTATGCTAAAAGTGCTACCACCAGACCCGGAGATCGGCTGTTGGATTTTAAAATATAGTGGAGTGTTCCTTTAAGCAGAAGCTGATCTCATTGGCAGAATAAACCACATTTAAATTAAACTGCGCAATTCAATTGGTTTGGTAATAGCAAGGTAAAATAGAATAAAGTGATCTCCAAAAAAGAAGTACTTTTTTGACTGTAAATAAAATTGTAAGGAGTAAAGTACTTTTTTTTTTTCGTAAAAAATGTAATTAAGTAAAAATCCCCAAAAATAATACTTAAGTACAGTAATCAAGTAAAATTACTCAAGTACTTTACACTTCTGAATTCAATATTGATTATTTTGGATATGTATCAGGTATATTACATGGAAAATTTTCTCAAGGAAAACAAATTTCTGAACTAATGTTGTAAACTATAGCCGCGTTTCCACCGCAGGAACTTTCTCCGGGAACTTTGCGGTGGTACTCGGTGCGTTCCGACCGCAGGAACCAGGGTCTAAATGAATGCTGATTGGTTGAGCTCACGCTGCATTTTATTTCGAACGGCATTTTTAAAAGTCTTTCCGAGGTTTGTTCGTTCACTCTTGCTCTCTCTGTCCGATGGCACGCGTTCGTCTCAGCCATCTCACGGTCAATGTCCGTAATAGCTGATGATAACACGCTTTGTCTTATTTTAAATCTAGCTTTATGAGCTTTCAGAATACGCTTTAGTATCAGTGCTCGTCTCTTTTCCACTGTGTTAATTACATCTTTAGTAAACCAATACATAACCAGCAAAAGCAGCGCTGCTTGAATGTCCTCTATACTTGTTATTGTTGCAGACAATATCGCACTAGCCGCGTTTCCATTACTGATTTGCGCAAAACTTTTGCGATATTTTCTAAAAGTCGATAAAAAAATATTGCGAAATGACGGCGTTTCCATTAACTGATGTTATGCGACTAAAACGATTTTTTTCCTCTCGTGATAAATCATTCCAAAAATCATGCTACTTATGTTGTTAGGTTTATGTATATCCCAGCCACCGCACGCCGTTATTTTTAATGAGACGCGTGTGTTATCCAATCACTGATGGCAAGGAAAGCACCTTATACTTGAGCGGCACACATGAGGTGTTATGATCAATTGTGGCATTTTTTATTCTATTGTTTTTTATAAGTTTAATAAAGAACTCGTCTTCTGTCCAAACATACCATCATCTATAAAGAATGATCGACTTTTACATACGCAGGTTATTGTGACGCATTGCCACAGAGACGAGCGAAAAGTTTGAATTTGCATGGTGTAACTCAAAGGTTTTTTTGACCTCTTCGTTATTTTGGCTTGGAATTTCGTTTGTTGTAAATATAAACTGAATTTAGAAATGCTTTTGAAATGAAAAACTTTTCGTTTAATAAACAAAATATATTTTTGAAATGAAGACAGTGTTTGGAGTGCATAATAATCCGTGCAGAGTCCACGGCCTTTGCTGTTATTGAGTGTACACAAATAAAAGTAGACAGTTTACTGTTTATAATTACGTCTTGCACTCAGCCTATCTGTATGGCTAAAAATGACGGAGTATTGTGAGTTGTTTGCGCTGGAATAAGGAAAAAATCCATCAGAAGGGACAACGACTTCATCGGACAGATGGTTAAAGAAAACGTAGCCTATTTAATTTCATATAGTTAGGCTATGTATTTTATAATCTTGTAATCTCATATGTTGATTATGAAAAGTGAGCAGCATGAGTAAGGCACGTCATCAGATGCGCATATGTCCGGGGACATGGATTGAGCATTTCATTGAATTGTGTTTTCTAGAAAGTCTTAATTTAAAATTAATTTCGTTTTGTATAAATTGTATTTTAATTTTGATCAATGTTTAATCAACTATTTGGCTGTATATTTAATAAATAAGAAGCAAACCAAGATCGTCGGGAATGGATTGACGTGCTGGCCTGTTTCCTCAGTCTTTGAGCAAGGCTGAAACTATAGCGTCTTTCTGTTTTAATACATTTGTTGAATATACTGTATACGCCCTTATTTGAGCATCATGAGTGTATACGCCCTTATTTGAACATCATGAGTGTATACGCCCTTATTTGAGCATCATGAGTGTATACGCCCTTATTTGAGCATCACGAGTGTATACGCCCTTATTTGAGCATCACGAGCGAATACGCCCTTATTTGAGCATCATGAGTGTATACGCCCTTATTTGAGCATCATGAGCGTATACGCCCTTATTTGAGCATCATGAGCGTATACGCCCTTATTTGAGCATCATGAGCGTATACGCCCTTATTTGAGCATCATGAGTGTATACGCCCTTATTTGAGCATCATGAGCGTATACGCCCTTATTTGAGCATCATGAGTGTATACGCCCTTATTTGAGCATCATGAGCGTATACGCCCTTATTTGAGCATCATGAGTGTATACGCCCTTATTTGAGCATCATGAGCGTATACGCCCTTATTTGAGCATCATGAGTGTATACGCCCTTATTTGAGCATCATGAGTGTATACGCCCTTATTTGAGCATCACGAGTGTATACGCCCTTATTTGAGCATCACGAGCGAATACGCCCTTATTTGAGCATCATGAGTGTATACGCCCTTATTTGAGCATCATGAGCGTATACGCCCTTATTTGAGCATCATGAGTGTATACGCCCTTATTTGAGCATCATGAGCGTATACGCCCTTATTTGAGCATCATGAGCGTATACGCCCTTATTTGAGCATCATGAGTGTATACGCCCTTATTTGAGCATCATGAGTGTATACGCCCTTATTTGAGCATCACGAGTGTATACGCCCTTATTTGAGCATCACGAGCGTATACGCCCTTATTTGAGCATCATGAGTGTATACGCCCTTATTTGAGCATCACGAGCGAATACGCCCTTATTTGAGCATCATGAGCGTATACTCCCATATTTGAGCATCATGAGCGTATACACCCTTATTTGAGCATCATGAGCGTATACGCCCATATTTGAGCATCATGAGCGTATACGCCCTTATTTGAGCATCATGAGTGTATACGCCCTTATTTGAGCATCATGAGCGTATACGCCCTTATTTGAGCATCATGAGCGTATACGCCCATATTTGAGCATCATGAGCGTATACGCCCTTATTTGAGCATCATGAGCGTATACGCCCTTATTTGAGCATCATGAGCGTATACGCCCTTATTTGAGCATCATGAGCGTATACGCCCTTATTTGAGCATCATGAGTGTATACGCCCTTATTTGAGCATCATGAGCGTATACGCCCTTATTTGAGCATCATGAGCGTATACGCCCTTATTTGAGCATCATGAGCGTATACGCCCTTATTTGAGCATCACGAGCGTATATGCCCTTATTTGAGCATCATGAGTATGTTTTTTTCATAACAGAAGTCCGTCATACAGGTTTAGAAGGACATGAGGGTGAATAAATGATAGAATTGTCTCATTTGGGTGAACTATCACTAAGCAAAAACACCTGGTGTTGTGTTACGTCTACAGTTTGCAATCTTGTAATAAACTAGAACAGGTTAAATAGGAACATCATTTGATTACCTCAACCAAGCCTAATGCAACCATTATACTCTGTTGAAGTTCTCCAGTGAAACGTGTGTTCTCTACACTCAGTAAACTGATACTACACATTAGTGGTCCTGGTTTTAAGGTCACTCGTGGGGGTTGGGTGAAATAATCAAATATTTATCACAGCTTTCTCAATAATAATCAGCACAGACTCAAGAAACAACTGAAAAAGAAATGAAAGGTCCTTCTACTTAACACGTCCAGCACAGCTCATCACATGTCAAGGATTGTCTTTTATTAGGACAATTATGTACATTGCACTGAAAGAATGCACACAAATGTGTGTATTTATTTATGGAGCAGTGGTGGCTCTGGGAATGTGACCAAAAGTGCAAATCTTAAAGGTGCAGAAAGAGATTTCTGAGGAACACGGTTGAAAAGTTAAATCAACACCTAAACAAACAATTTTGTGAATATTTGCTAGATGTCTGTTCTGTGTGTGTGCCAATGGAGAGGACCGATCCAAACAATCAGCGATACGGGGCGTATTCGATCATGATGCTGAAATAGGGGGCGTATTCGATCATGATGCTGAAATAGGGGGCGTATTCGATCATGATGCTGAAATAGGGGACGTATTCGCTCATGATGCTCAAATAGGGGACGTATTCGATCATGATGCTGAAATAGGGGACGTATTCGATCATGATGCTGAAATAGGGGGCGTATTCGATCATGATGCTGAAATAGGGGGCGTATTCGATCATGATGCTGAAATAGGGGACGTATTCGCTCATGATGCTCAAATAGGGGACGTATTCGATCATGATGATGAAATAGGGGGTATATTCGCTCATGATGCTGAAATAGGGGACGTATTCGATCATGATGCTGAAATAGGGGACGTATTCGCTCATGATGCTCAAATAGGGGACGTATTCGATCATGATGCTGAAATAGGGGACGTATTCGCTCATGATGCTGAAATAGGGGGTGTATTCGCTCATGATGCTGAAATTGGGGGCGTATTCGCTCATGATGCTGAAATTGGGGGCGTATTCGCTCATGATGCTCAAATAGGGGCGTATTCGCTCATGATGCTGAAATTGGGGGCGTATTCGCTCATGATGCTGAAATTGGGGGCGTATTCGCTCATGATGCTGAAATTGGGGGCGTATTCGCTCATGATGCTGAAATTGGGGGCGTATTCGCTCATGATGCTCAAATAGGGGCGTATTCGCTCATGATGCTGAAATTGGGGGCGTATTCACTCATGATGCTGAAATATGAGGGTATATTCGCTCATGATGCTGAAATATGGGGGCGTATTCGCTCATGATGCTGAAATTGGGGGTGTATTCTCTCATGATGCTGAAATATGAGGGTATATTCGCTCATGATGCTGAAATATGGGGGCGTATTCGCTCATGATGCTGAAATAGGGGGCGTATTCACTCATGATGCTGAAATTGGGGGCATATTTGCTCATGATGCTGAAATAGGGGGCGTATTCGCTCATGATGCTGAAATAGGGGGTGTATTCGCTCATGATGCTCAAATAGGGGCCGTATTCGCTCATGATGCTGAAATAGGGGGGCGTATTCGCTCATGATGCTGAAATAAGGGGCGTATTCGCTCATGATGCTCAAATAGGGGGCGTATCCACTCATGACGCTCAAATATGGGGGCGTATTCGCTCATGATGCTAAAATTTGGGGGCCTATTCGCTCGTGATGCTGAAATAGGGGGGCTCATGAGGCTGTAATAGGGGGCGTATTCGCTCATGATGCTGAAATATGGGGGCATATTCGCTCATGATGCTGAAATAGGGGGTGTATTTGCTCATGATGCTCAAATAGGGGGGCGTATTCGCTCATGATGCTGAAATAGGGGGGCGTATTCGCTCATGATGCTCAAATAGGGGGCGTATTCGCACATGATGCTCAAATAGGGGGGCGTATTCGCTCATGATGCTCAAATAGGGGCCGTATTCGCTCATGATGCTGAAATAGGGGGCGTATCCACTCATGACGCTCAAATATGGGGGCGTATTCGCTCATGATGCTAAAATTTGGGGGCCTATTCGCTCATGATGCTGAAATAGGGGGGCTCATGAGGCTGTTATAGGGGGCGTATTCGCTCATGATGCTGAAATATGGGGGCATATTCGCTCATGATGCTGAAATAGGGGGGCGTATTCGCTCATGATGCTGAAATATGGGGGCATATTCGCTCATGATGCTGAAATAGGGGGGCATATTCGCTCATGATGCTGAAATAGGGGGGCGTATTCGCTCATGATGCTGAAATATGGGGGCATATTCGCTCATGATGCTGAAATAGGGGGGCGTATTTGCTCATGATGCTCAAATAGGGGGGCGTATTCGCTCATGATGCTGAAATAGGGGGGCGTATTCGCTCATGATGCTCAAATAGGGGGCGTATTCGCACATGATGCTCAAATAGGGGGGCGTATTCGCTCATGATGCTCAAATAGGGGGTGTTTTCGCTCATGATGCTCAAATAGGGGGGCATATTCGCTCATGATGCTCAAATAGGGGGGCGTATTCGCTCATGATGCTCAAATAGGGGGTGTTTTCGCTCATGATGCTCAAATAGGGGGGCGTATTCGCTCATGATGCTCAAATAGGGGGGCGTATTCGCTCATGATGCTCAAATAGGGGGTGTTTTCGCTCATGATGCTCAAATATGGGGGCGTATTCGCTCATGATGCTCAAATAGGGGGGCGTATTCGCTCATGATGCTCAAATAGGGGGCGTATTCGCACATGATGCTCAAATAAGGGAGTATACGCTCATGATGCTCAAATAGGGGTGTGTACGCTCATAATGGGGGATAAGAGAGTGAGCAAGCGGGACATTTGTAGAAAGGCTACAACAGATGCTTTAACAGCTGTTCATTCAAATTCAAATGTTTATCGCACCGAACATCTGAATTAGTGTGAACAGGCCTTAATCCTACTGTTTGATGGATTCCATTGTCATATTCATCTGAATTTCACACAATGTGAAGGTTGCGGACAGTGCTTTTTTATATGAGCTTGTAGACTACATGATTGTCCAAATCTCCTCCCACATGAAAGGCAGGGGTACGGCTTCTCTCCATTGTGCACTCTTTTATGTTTTGTCAGGTTTCTAGACTCAGAGAACCCCTTTCCGCACTGTGAGCACTTGAAAGGTCTTTCTCCGATATGGATTCTTCTGTGCCGCTTCAAGTCTCTGGCTCTCATGAAGGAATGTCCACACTCTTCACACCACTATGAATTTTCTGGTGCTGTTTACAGTAGTCAAGAAATAGGAAACTTTTCCCACAAATAAGACTGCTAATTTGAATGCATTTCAGGTGTCTTTTCAGCAGTGACTCCAAAACAAATTTTTGACCACACTCATCACAGCCAAATGACTTTTCTCCAGAGTGAAACCGCAGGTGAAATTTGAGACTTTGCGCCTGTGTGAAACCTTTACCACACAGATGGCATGAGAAAGGCCTCTCCCCTGTGTGAACTCTTATGTGATGCTGTAGATGTCCTCGTTGAGTGAAGCTCTTCCCACATTGAGGGCATGTGAACGGCTTCTCTCCGGTGTGGATTCTCATGTGACTATCAAGATGTCCTTTAGTTGGGAAAGTCTTTCCACACTGAGGGCAAGTGTAAGGACTCTCTCTAGTGTGACCTTTTCAGACTTCCTTTACGCGTGAAACACTTTCCACATCGAGGACATGCAAAAGGTTTCTCACCCGTGCAAGTTCCTATGTGTTCCTTAAGGTGTGCTTTAGATATGAAACTCTTTCCGCACTGAGGGCATGTGTAAAGCCTCTCTTTGGTGTGAGTTCTAATGTGAGTATTAAGGTTTCCTTTCCGTGTGAAACTCTTTCCACATCGAGGGCATGTGAAAGGCCTCTCACCATTGTAAGTTCCCAAGTGCTCCTTAAGGTGTCCTTTACACGTGTAAGTCTTTCCACAAAAAGGTCTCTCTCTCGAGTGTGAATTTTAATGTGAACGTTAAGGTTTCCTTTACTCATGAATCCCTTTCCACACTGAGGGCATGTGAATGGCCTCTCACCAGTGTGGATTCTTATGTGATACTTCAGGTGTCCTTTTTGGGAGAAAGTCTTTCCACAATAGTGGCATGCAAAAGAATTTGTGGCTTCTGTGCTTTCTTGATTGAAACCGCCCTCAGAACAACTAAAAGCGTGTTCTCCATTTATGGAAGTGGGAGATTCCTCATTCTCCTCCATTTCATTCTGTGTCTGATTTTCCTCGTTCGATTCCATCAGATCTAAAATAAACACAGTAGCATTTTAATAAATCAATTCAAGAAAGACAAATGTTAAATTAAAGGACTTTTATTAGCAATAAACTAAAATTCAGCAGATGCAGTTCAAGTAATGTTATTCTACAGTTCTAAAGTTGTATAACTAAAGACACCAAATCTGGTAAACAGCCTGAAACTTTGTTACTTTAATGCAGGGGTTCTCAACCCTGGTCCTCGAGGGCCACTGTCCTGCTCCAGAGTTTATCTCCAACCTTGATCAAACTCAACTGCCTGTAGCTTTCTAGTAATCCTGAAGATCTTAATTAGCTGGTTCAGGTGTGTTTGATCAGGGCTGGAGCTAAACTCTGCAAGACAGTGGCCTTCAAGGACTAGGGTTCATAATGCCTGCTTTAATGCAACGCTGTCAAACGTTCCTGGAGGGCCACTGTCCTGCAGAGTTTAACTCCAACCCTAATTAAACACACCTGAACCAGGTCACAGGTCACCATTCCTACGTTGGGAAATGCGACAGATGTCTTATATTTACAACATGCCAACGTGTAGCCGCCGCGCTGGACTACTGCATCTTATGAGGCACCACTTGGAAATGTATGAGCGGCTTTATTTCGTCCTGTTGTCTCAAAACATGCCTCCGTTATATTGTCATTTTCTGCTTGTCCGGAACTTGGCAACAGCACATCCAGCGACTTTCACCATCCTATAACAAAGTCTGACGTCTACTTTTTACCACACAAAATCCAATCAAAGCAGTCAGACTGAAACGGATTTCCAGAAATGCGCATATTAACATATTAATGTAGCTCAATACAGATTTGTAAAAAATTGCATTTTACAAGATTCGTTGCTGTTCACTGTGGCAGGGGGGGTGTAGTTTAGCGAGGTCTGTGACGGGAGAGAGAGTCAGGAGACAAGTTCGCCGTAAGTGGGTCAAGTGCAAATCACATACACCTGTGTCTTATTCCAGTGATGGGCGGGGAGAGACCGGTATAAGCCGACGGAGAGGAGGCGTGAGGCAGAGAGAACCTGGACTGGGACTGCGCGCACGCTGCTGAGAGAGCAGACGACCGGGACAACCGAGTGTTTACTGAGAAGGAGTTTTTGAGCTGCCAGATTGTGTTTATGCGCCCACGTGCGCTTGTTGTGTTTGTTACGAGATTACAGAGTATTAAAAGACGCAAGTCCCAGTCACGCCGACCCCTGTCTTCCTTCCCTACAAAAGAACCTGACTTTTATTACAGTGGTGCCGAAAACCCGGGAAGGAAGAAGCGGCCGCCGCCATGCAAACTTCGTCATCCTCCACGCCGTTGGCACAGATCATCTCTTCCCTCGTGGTCCTCCACCAGGAACAACACCAGGCCCTGCTAGACCTGAGGAATGACCAGGAGCGCCGCTTTGAGGCGATTGTGCAAGGTCAGCAGGAGGACCGCGAGAGGTTCCGGAGCTGGGCAGACCGGGAGGTTCGGACAGAGGTCCCAGCGATCCCGGGCCAAAACACCCACCTGCCGCTGAACAAGATGGGCCCGCAGGACGATCCGGAGGTGTTCCTCGACCTGTTCGAGAAGTCAGCCTGACTTCCAACCTGACTTCCCTACAAAAGAACCTGACTTTTATTACATTCACACTTGCTAAATCTGATCGGATTTCAATCGGATATGCATGTTTTGGACCAATAGTAAATAGCGAGAGAGAAGTTGATTACTAAGCAATCATAAATGGACACCAACCTCTGTTCTTCTGCATCTTCATCATTCATGCCGCATGATTCAGCATCACTGATGTCTCCACTCTCTTCAACAAATTCCATCTTTACGACAGTGTCACGTACACCAGACTTGATTCTTGCTGGTTTGAACCAAATTGGCCCCTTTGGTGGCAATACTTCCAGCATTTATTGGTGGACTGCTGTGGGAGTTGCTTTACTCCATATTGTGATGTATGATTTGCTGTTTGGCACGGAGGACTACAGGACCAAACCTGTGAAAATAAATAACCAAATCCTTTTTTACTGCCACCTGTTAACATGCAGCCGGATGACATTGTTACTTGTGGCACTTACAGTGTATGCTGATGAATCATTAATGGATGTACCGTACCCTTACTTCACAGTAGGGCTGCACGTTTTCAAGTTTTTCATTAACCGTTAACCGAGGCCCTTAGCGGTTAATACTCGGTTAACCTAGCCAGATCTCACGAAAAATGCGTATAAATAGTACGAGTGTGCAATGTCGTGGAATGTATATGATACGCACTTTATGGCGTATTACCGTATTTCCTCAAATAAAAGCCTGTATTCAATTAAACGCCGGGCCTCTGAAAGTGGCCGGGGACGTGGCCAGCACGAACAAATAAAGGCCGGTCTCAAATTAAGGCTGGGGAAAAAATATTTCCTTTCATTTCATGTGCATTCAAGTTCAGTGTAACGTACAGTAGGGTTATGCCGAAGGAGCGAAACCATCGTGGCCATCGCCCCCCGCTGTAAGTCTTGCGAGTGCGACGCACAATCCTGGTCTCTTCTATACTTAACCTAAACACTTTGCAGGGATTGCTCTGTAAATTAAATAGAGAATATAACTGATGCATATCTGCTATTTTAAATACTGTAGTCTATGAGAGATGTGACGTGTGTTAGTCTGTGAAAGCTACACAAATGATCTTGACAATCTCTAAGTCTCTCGTCTTTTTACACATCTTATACTCTGCATTTAACTTAAAATATTTTATTTTGTACAAGAAAACAGCATAGGCTTCAAAATAAATTATGTTATTGAAATATTGTAAAGAGGTCATTTGAACTACTCGAACGAACATTTAAAAAACAATATGCAAAATCAAAATGAAATAGCTCCATAACGGATTGAGACAAGTGCGCGCATTAGTTGGGTTAGAAAATTAAAAAAATTAAAATAAAGTAGAAAATAATATTTATGTAAAGAGATATATATTAAAATTAAAAGTGCTTAAAGGAACACAACTCTTCTTAAGTGGAAGGAAGCTTTTTTCCCTCACGTGGAATATAGAAAGCACATTAGTTGGGTTGAGTCTATAAAACACGAAAGAACAACAAATATATCACAAAAAAACCTTTCTTTAAAATGAATTTCGTTTTGTATAAATTGTATCTTAATTTTAATCTCTGTTTTATCAACCAAATTGCCCGGATTTAATAAATAACAAGCCATTAGCTATAACAGACAATGACATGAGGTGGATGCGCAGGGCGATCAACGGCTTAAATGAACAACTAGGCTACTAGAAAAGAAAAAAACTTTAGTTAGGGACAGCCCTTACTATTTATTTCAGATAGGCCTATATTTTGTCCAGCATGTCACAAAGGGAGTTCTGGGTTGAACGGCGGTGCTGAGCGGAATGAGCTTCAGAAATGAGCGGAATCTCCAGAAAGACGCTCTCACTCTGGAGGAAATATTACCTGCTCTTTCAACGCACATACCGCAGAAGTCACAATTTGACCTCATGTAATTTGACCTCTTCAACTTTACTTATTGAGGCGATAGTTGACCGGCATAGCCTATCATCAAAATGTCTGGAAAACGAAATCTCTGCCGGTCACTTTGACCGGCACCCTTTTTTTCTAACTGAAACTCTGGTGTGCGCGCCGCAACCCCGAGATACAGACACACACAAAAAAAGGGTAGTTCATTTTTGCACTGCATTGCAATACTTGCATTTTGCCCCGTCACTCTCAATTTTAAAGTGCTCCCACGCTGTAGCCTACTTTTCTTTGCCCGCTTCATGTTAGAAAACTCATGACTTCTTCTTGTGGATATTACAAATGTCTGGGAGCGTTCTGGCGGTCTCTAGTGGTGCAAAAATATATTACAACTAAATTCAAAGCACGCCATTGACGCCACTTAACCGAGCAAAATGTTTCACTCGGTTACGCAATTTTTAACGGTTAATCGGTTAATCGGTTAACCATGGACACCCCTACTTCACAGCCCACATGGCATGCAGACAGCGGAGAGAATAAGCAGAACAGATGTGACAGCGGCTAGTGGCACATCATGCTCCCTCAGTGAGAAGAACAGAAGGCACTGCGCGATTTCTCATGATGTGAACAGCTCTATTCAACCCTTTCTAATCTCTCCTAGATCTCTTGCAATACCTGTGGGTGGAGTAACTCCACCTGATGAAGTGATTGTGTTAATGAGACACATTATGCATGTTACTCTTCATACTAACATCTCCTTGGCAAGTCCCCGGGTAGCATCCGTGCCGATTTGTATGTCATAGTAATTGTGGCAAGGAGGGCAAGGCCGAGAGCTGTGGGGACGGAGCGATCCTGGTTCTCGTCTCCTTCACGGGTTTTGGCACCACTGTAATGCTGCGTTCACACCAAATGCGAATAGAGCATTTGGAGCGAGTGATTTCCATGTTAAGTCAATGGATAGTCCAGTTTGCGCGAATTGAGCGTCTTGTGCGATACGTGCGAGTGGTGCTTTTTGAGCATTCACGCGTTTGAAGTGAATTCGCGTCTGACGCCCAAGTTTAAAAATCGGAACTTTGGCATCAATTCGCGCCACGTTAACCAATCAGGAGCCTGCTTTCTGCTGTCACATGGTGATAAACTAATGGCAAGTCAATAGCGGAAGAGAAACCCAGCGTAATTTTAAAATATTACTGTTATTGTGTAACAAAATGTAGTTTTATGACTTTTTCAGATGAGAATGTAATTGTTTAAATCTCAAATCTGTGGTTTATTTATAAAGAGAGCCCCTATAGAGTGCCGAAGTTATGACGTCCCTTTGTAGGCCAAAACGCGGAAGTGAGTTAGCATTTTAGCACTTCCAGTTCCCTCGCCCTAAAGTCTATGGGTTTTTTGAATGTTTTTTTGCTAAATCTTCTGAAATAAAGTCTGTGGTTAACAAAGCCTCTAAATATTTTCACGTTTTGATCTATGACATAAAGCACATTAGTTAAAACCTGCTTGTGATTTTTTAACACTTTATTGTGTCTTAAAAACGGTGGTTGCTAACAAATTGCTAAAAGGGCTACATCCTTTGGCGGGGACTTTAGACGTCATCGTGACAAACAGGAAATCTCTCGTTTCAGCCTCACTTATGAAGAACGGCGTGAATGAATGCTTGAACATTTTGAGTTTACTTGCTTCATTCGCGTGTGACATTCACTTCACAACAGACTCTGATGTCTCTGTAGTGGTTAAACATCAGATATAATTCATCTTGTGTAGATCTAACGGCTGATCTTTGCTCTCATGAATCTATCATTTGTTGTCTGTCAAATCATTCTGACTGAGGGCAAAGTGAAGTTTCATTACTTTATATTTTTAGGCTATTAAACTTTACTGTTGTAGCCTACTAGCACTGACTTTGTTAGAGTGAATTGTTTGCTTTATTTATTGTATAGCTTCTTACACATTATACTTTTATAATGGCTATTATTGATCACACATAAACGGACATTTAACAAAAAGAGACTGGGTTGTGTTTTATGTCATGTTTAATTTTATTACAGTGATAACCAAATGCACACTTATTGTCTGAACCACATATTAATGTTTAATATTTGTTTTTGAATGCAAACGAAAAGAGGCATGGTTGTGTTTTATATTTCGTTTGTTATAAATACACATGCAGTGAAGATAATCCAGGTATGCGTTGCCTGAACCACATTTGTGTGGCTATTAATGTTTAATATTTTTTTTAATGAAAAGAGGCAGAGTGGTGTTATATGACATATTTCGTTTTAATTGTAGCCTAAAATATACATACAGGAGTGAGAGCGAGCTGTCACCGCCTTGAACGTGCGTCTATTTCGCTTCAAACGCTCGATTTATACGTGCCAATTCACACTTGAAAATGGTGAACGGTCTAGAGCTACGTTCACACTGTCCGTCCAAATCCGATTATTTATGTATCCGATTGGAATCTGATCTAAAATTATTGACGTCCACACTGGGTATTGCAACGGTTCAGATCTGATTTGTGTGTCCATGCGGCTCTTTCGTTTTCCGGAATATCTGCATTGGTTTCTATGGCAATGATATTGCGTTAGTAGGCATAAAAAAGCAACAACAACCGCAACATGTTGTCTAATTTACAACATTACTAGCCGCCGCGCTGGACTATTGCGTCTCCTGAGGCAGCGGCCTCACACTTGCTAAATCTGATCGAATTTTAACCGGATATGCAAAAAAATCGGATTTGGACTGACAGTCCCCTATTGGTCAATTGGGGCCAAACCTTATCAACATCTCCCCAAATTGAGACCAACCATCTGGCCAGGTTTCATGTCTCTAGGCCTTACAGTTTGGTCTGCACAATCAATTTTACGGCATAATACTAAAACAATATAATAATGAAAATAATGTTCTCCCGGCCGCCCTCTGGGAAGAGGTTCAGCAGCTTCAAATGCAGAACAACCAGACTTTATAACAGTTTCATTCCCCATGCCATAAGACTGCTAAACTCACAATAAATCCTTCTTCCCCATACATACAGAGATGTATAGTAACAAAGTAGAACTACTTCACTACTGTACTTAAGTACTAAAAGGCGGTATCTGTACTTTACTAGAGTATTATTTTTTTCTCCTACTTCCACTTTTACTTCAGTACATATTTTCGATGAGTTTAATACTTTTACTCTGATATTTTTTTAATTTGCTGCATCGTTACTCGTTATTCCATTCCAAACCCACATTAGCCTACCACTGCCAGAACGGTAGATGGCAGTTTGATGAAGCTGGCACATCATTGAGCGAATCAAGCGATTAAGAAGACTGTGCATGCTCCCGTTCTGCCTTTTGATCAGCTTAAGATGGACGAACCAAAAACACCACCTTCCATCCCTATATCTTCAAGTGATCGTGGCTGTGAGAGTGAGGAAAGAGACCACCCCTGGCCCTACTTAGAGTCCATGTTCTGATATGTTGGAGTGAAAGATAATTCATATAGAATGAAGTGCTTACTCTGCCGCCCGAAAGGTTGAAAAATAATGGTTGAAATAATGTCCTTCAAAAATTCACAGTCGAATTTGAACAAATATATCAAGGTATGTTATGAATATTATCACAAATCACACCAGCTTGAGTTCAGTAAGCCCTTTTGCTAACTAGCGACATGCTGCGGTGTTCACTTAACGTTAACTAGCTGGCTATCATAAAGGCTGTCACGCGGCGCGTTGAATGGTGTTTTTGACCCTTCATCACTAATGTCAACTTTCTCTTATTTTATGGCCTACTGTTGCCAAAAATAAATCGTAGAGCATGTCTCCTTTGGAGCTGCTTAATCACACGGCCGTTTTTATAGTGTAGTAATGTTTTATAGGTTAATGGTAGTATAGATTGACACTGATTTAATTAATGCCAAAGCCTTATTTGTTTGGTGAGCAATGTAGAATAGAATGACTGACTGCTGCGCTTCTCAGGGCGAATGAGAGAGAGAGAGAGAGAGAGAGAGAGAGAGAGAGAGAGAGAGAGAGAGAGAGAGAGAGAGAGAGAGAGAGAGAGAGAGAGAGAGAGAGAGAGAGAGAGAGAGAGAGAGAGAGAGAGATGCGCGTGCGCATTCACCGTCTTAAAATAACAAGAGCGCTGTCTTGCTCTCAAATTGCTCTCTATTTGTTTACATAGTTAATGTGCACTGTGAAGTAACATATACAAAAAATGAACAGCTGTATTTTTATTAACTAAGATTAACAAAGATTAATAAATACAGTAACAAATGTATTGATCATGGTTAGTTCATGTTAGCTATCAGTCTAATACATTAACTAATGTAATGTTAACAAATCAAACCATATTGTAAAGTGTTACAAACAAATAATTTACTCAGAACACCTCTTGAAATGAGAATATAAGTGAGCTTACCCCATTTTTTTTGTAAGAGTGGTTAGTAAGATTTAATCTTAATGAACTACAGTATTTTCAGGTTATTTATATGGCAATGTGTAGAAAATTACCTAAAATGACCTAACAACATTGATATTGTTCTTTAGGTTAATCATTTGAAATAATATAAACAATATGATGTTCAAACTTTTGACTACTTTCTTTAATAACTACATAACACAATACTTGTACTTTTACTTTCAGTACTTGAGTAGTACATTGTAAAATAAACTACTTGCAATACTTAAGTACAAAAAATGTTGAATACTTTAGTACTTCTATTTAAGTGTGGTGCTTAAGGAGGACTTCAACTTCTACTCAAGTCACTTTTTTGATAGAGCACTTGTACTTTTACTCAAGTCTGGGTCTCTAGTACTTTATACATCTCTGCATACATATGACACTAGTCACTTATGTGAACCCTTGTATTTTGCACGAAGTATTATTTTATTTGTCCTTTTACTGTAAAATACCCTGCTGTTATTTATATTTGATCTAGTTAGAATTGTTTTATAAATTAATTTGATATTTTTTTATGTATGTCTTTTTTATGCTCAGAGCCTTGTAACGAAATTTCGTTCAACTGTATATTGCAAACTGTGCAGCTGGATGACAATAAAGTCTGTCTAACTCTAAGTCTAAGTGTAATGTTAACAATTTAATAAACTTACAACATAAAAAAGTTTTTAGAAATACACCAAAATTATTTGAAAATGCCGTACAAAATAAATATCTCTGTCCCTTATGCATGAATATGCTTTACTATAATATAAATGTATGATCTATTATACTAGTATAACTAGTATAAGCACTGCACATAGAGCAATACCATATTACTTCCACATTAATTCATTTCACACACATTGCAAACGCAAAACAGCTTCATTAATATTGCCATGTTGCTGGAGCACATTTGTAAAAAGTTTAAACGTTTTATATCGATTTATGCTCCTGAAAACACTAATAAATACTCACCTCGCTTACTTCCACAGAGACTTATGAGACTTCAGGGCATCCGTAGTGACGTCACCGCGGCACAAAGGCAAAATTAAATCCGGCTTTTATACTGAGCTAATCTTTGCAAAATCGCAAAAATGGATGAGAAATAATTATATAAAATATTTAAATATTCCAATATGGACCGTGACCTACAACTACTTGCCTAAAAACGCATACTGGCCTACATTAATACTTACATACACAATGAATAATTAAACACATTTGATTTTTTAACAAATGATTGGCAGCTCATCTATCTAAATGTTTGTTTGTATATATTTGATCAGGATTGCAATATCACATCAACAAATGATAATAATAATATTTAACCTTGACATAAAAGAGACTCTGAGTTTGACGAACGTATTTCAGCCGTAAATACTGTAGTAATTACGAACTTAAATACTGGACTTAAGTCAGTCAAACATTAGGCTTATATAAATGCCTGCAGTAACCATAAGACAACCACGCTTTATTAATACAATTTATTTTAGTGCGTACATTATGTCAATAAATGGACATTATGTGTTATTCGAGCGACACATAATTGATGGTCTCGCGATATGTCCGTTACGGTAATAAGTGCGTCACCAGGCTGACGCTTAGGGTTGCCAAGTCCTCTTATTATGCTTTTAAAGTAAAATGGCTCAGAAATTGTTGATTTAAATGAGACTTAATATGTTTTTTTAATACCATATAACATTTTTTAAAAGGTTGGAGGTTTGTGTTTTTTGTTATTGTGTGATTAGCAAACAAATTAGCAAACTTATATCAACAGGCTCTGGAAATACATAACTTTTCTCCACATAAAGCAATCTTGTGGAATAATTATTATATTACAGTTAACCGGGAATCTCTTTATTTGCAGATTTGGATGGCTAATAAATGAATTTACTCTTTATCTGACCTTTTAGATCAGTCAGCTCAGTTTCTGTCTTATGAAGATTTTATGAATAAATATTAATTTCCTGTTAAATATAGAGAATATTATTCTGTGTTCAAAGCCATTCCCTCAGGTCATGATCATGAGAAGCCATGTTGTCCCTTAACGTTTGTAAAATTGAACCTGTACTTCGTTTAAATGGTTTGGACATTAATAGTAAAAAAAAGTGTACAAATAAATTCATTAGAAATGTGTTTTACATTTGAAAGTTCTTCATAATATTTATGAGAGTGCTTTATCAAAATGTATGGATATTGATGAAAATTGCCCAAAAATTCTGTGAGCAATCTAGTTATACTTGGGAAATAACGTCCACAAATGGCATTATATATTTTGAATAAAAAAAATGCATTTGTTAATTTTATGATAAATCTTATGATTTTATTTGGTACATATCATATTCATAAAAGTAAATTAAACAATTCTAAACCTTGTTTAAAGGTCGTTATGGCTGATTTTCATTTGAGTCTCTCTTTATTGATAACAAAAAATGTAGAGATACAATTTTATTCGCTAAAGAATTGAAGTTAAATGAAAATTGAAATTGTGTGTGCTGTCTTCTGAGTGTGCTGAGTGAGAGAGAATCAATTGTGAACTAATTTCCTTTTAGTTTGTGTTAATGGTGTGAAAATTATAGATTAAAAAAATTATAAATTTTATATTAAAGAATTATATAGAACTACATTGCCGAAATGCAAACCTTTTTGGAACTCAATAATCAGTTTGTCCAGTAAATAGGCTACTGTCTCACCAATATAATTTAAGAAATTAAATATAAGGTTATTAATTTGATTTATCAAGTAGTCTCTCAAGATTTGCATGTAACACAGAAGAAGAATCAATAAAACACTAATTCTTTGAATGCGTATTTACCCAATTGTTTTGGATTGATTTGATATTTAAATTAACAAAATTAAAGATACGACTATCTGGTAAAGATATATTTTTGTTATACAAAAATAAGAGTTTGGGGCCAAATTCGGTGGTTAACTTAATAATTCCGTATGGAAATATCATATCTACACAAACAGAAATGGACAAATAATAAACCTATTTAAAATTGAACTTATATATTGAGGCCCTAAAAGATGCAAGAGATAAAAAAAAGTGAAACGGATGTATAGAATTTTTGAATCCTTTTCTTTTTGGCATTTGTTTGTAAGTTTTCCCCTGTATAGTCTATTTATTTTTTCTTTCTGTCATTTCCTTTGATGATAGTATGAATGTAATAGATAATAACACTGTGATCCTCTGTATGTGTATGTTGTTCTTGTTACGCAATAAAAAAATACATTTTTACTTGAACGCGATTATGCTAGTTTTGATTAGCAACCGTGAGGGTTTTTTTTTGTGCAGACCTGGCAACCCCGGGTGACGCTTCCCATTCCTGCTTGACATGTTTATATTTACTACTACGAGATAATGTACGCCTTTTGACAAAGTACGGGCTTATCTAGTGTTAGTTATGCTGTACTTTAAACCCTGCCTTTTAAATGTGTGCAGACGCTGCTTTACAGAGACGATCTTGTGGAGGAGAGGACTGTCTACTACACAAAGTATTTGTTATTGAAATAGTCATTATGCTTCTGCTGTGCAATCATATTTCAAAAGGCAATGTTAGTGACTTTATGCACATTTATAGAAAATATAGTGATTGTTAATGACTGTTTCTGCACTGTTTGTCTTTGTCTTCAAGTAAAAACATCCTTAAAACGAGCCTTAAGCTATTTTTGAAGTGTGTAACGTTACAGTATTGTATGTGGCTGGTCTGTAATGCTATGATTTATTGTAGTTTTTCCAGATCTGTCAAGGACAAACCTTACCCGTCAGAAGATTTTGTCACATTTCCCTCATGCACACAAGGATGCGGCATTTCTTTCACAATTCATTTATTGTCCGTAAGTATTGTTTTCTCTCCAGAATTTTCTCAGTGAAAGTGCGTTTTGTGAAACATTTTGCCCTGATAGAGCTGCATTCACAAGATGTTGTGGAGCGAGAGGGCTGTCTGGAGGAAGCCATGGCACCGGTGTTCGCCAGCAGACTCTGGAGGACATTGCAGAAAATATCAGAGAACGCAAGTTCAAGAGAATTGTGGTGATGGCAGGAGCAGGCATCAGCACGCCCAGTGGCATCCCAGACTTCAGGTAAAGTAGGACTCAAAACACTGTTGTCTCTTATTTAGGGGTGTAACGGTCAGTGTTGGGGGTAACGCATTACAAGTAACTTGAGGTATGTAATCAGATTACTTTTTCAAGTAACTAGATAAGTAACGCATTACTTTTCACATTTACAACAAAATATCTGAGTTACTTTTTCACATTTATTTGACTGACCGCTCTCCTGTCCCCATGTTGAGAGTAAGTGCGGAGGCGTTGTGTGTGAACATGATGGTGATTGTAGTTCTAGACTAAATGTGAGCATTTATTCATCTCACTTGCACAATAAAGATTCAGTCAGTCCTTCCAGAAAAATGCGGCTTTTTTTGTGATTGTTGTGGGCAAAAATCCTTGATTATGCGGCACGTTTTCTAAAAAAAAATGCGATGGAAAATGCGGGATATTTATGCAATTTTATGCGATAAAATTGCGGGAACTTGCAAAAACTGCGGTTTGATGAAAAAGAGAGAAAAAGCACGACATCACAGAAAGTGCTGGGAATATTTAAGTTCTCATCTTGTTTTATTGAAGACCTTAATAAACACACGGCTCAAATTTACAAAACATTGAGTCAAACAAGTTCTGTAGCTTTACAAAAGGAATATGCTACAACTTCTGAAAAATGAATAAATAACTTCCTGTTTTACAGACATTTGAGTGCTTCCAATGCACAAAGTGCAATCTCTTAAAGGGTAAGTTCACCCAGAAATGTAAATTGTGTCATTAATGACGTCCCCTCATGTCGCTGGACACCCGTCAGACCTCCGTTCATCTTCAGACACAAATGAAGATATTTTAGTGTAAATCCGATGGCTCAGAAAGGCCTCCATTGGCTCAATGCACTTTACACTCTCAAGACCCATAAAAGCACTAAAGACGTCGATACAAAGTCCATCTCACTACAGTGGCTCTACAATAACTTTATGAAGCGATGAGAATAGTTTTTGTGCTAAAACCTAAATAACGACTTATATAGTGATGACCGATTTCAAAACACAGCATCATGAAGCTTCGAAGCGTTATGAATCAGTGAGTCGATTCATGATTCAGATCGCGTGTCAAACTGCTGAAATACGTGACTATGGCGATCCGAACCGCTGAATCGACTCACTGATTCATAACGCTTCCAACCACTGAATCGACTCACTGATTCATAACGCTTCCAACCGCTGAATCGACTCATTGATTCATAACGCTTCCAACCGCTGAATCGACTCACTGATTCATAACGCTTCCAACCGCTGAATCGACTCACTGATTCATAACGCTTCCAAACACTGAATCGACTCACTGATTCATAACGCTTCCAACCACTGAATCGACTCATTGATTCATAACGCTTCCAACCGCTGAATCGACTCACTGATTCATAACGCTTCCAACCGCTGAATCGACTCACTGATTCATAATGCTTCCAACCGCTGAATCGACTCATTGATTCATAACGCTTCCAACCGCTGAATCGACTCATTGATTCATAACGCTTCAAACCGCTGAATCGACTCACTGATTCATAACGCTTCAAAGCTTCATGATGCTGTGTTTTGAAATCGGTCAACACACCGGGAAACTGCTTTACTGTTATTTTTGTTGGCAAATGGGAGTTTGTTCTTCATCATGGTTTCACTGATATCTATGGTTTCTCCACGGGGGTTTGCAGTTTTTCGATGACGTTCACGTCGGGTAATTACGTCACTTCAAAGCGTTCCCATGGCAACAGGGGGAAATGGCGGCTCTTGTGTGAAGTAAACGAACATTTTTCAACTTTCTGCTAATATATATATGAATTTTTTTGCAACGAAAATGCGGGGATTATGAAATCATGCTAGCCCCGCATATTTTGCACGCGGAAATAGGCAATTTATGCGGCGAAAGTGCGGCGTATTTGAAAAAATGCGGCCCCCGCATAAATATGCGCACTTTCAGGGGCGCCGCTAGCAATTTTGGGCCCTATGAAAAAATTTGATGTTGGGCACTCTACCACACCAACCTAGCTATCCAAGATCTTTGTCTGCAATTTAATAATACTGACCAATTAAGCTCCGCTCGCTCAACCCAGAATGCCCCAATTGGCTGATGAAACATTGATTAAAATTAAGATGCAATTTATAGAAAACAAGGACCCACTTTATATTAGGTGGCCTTAACTACTATGTACTAACATTTTAATTAATCATTTGATACAATGCACTTATTGTGTACATACATGTTTTTACATTGTACTTACATTTTAAAAACTACCTGCATGTAATTACATCTGTAATTAATTTCTGTAGTTACATTTGAAATTACACAGTTGACACTTACCTTACACCTAACCCTACCCTTAAACTTACCCATACCACCACACCTGTCCCTAACTCTACCCTTAAACTTACCCATACCACCACACCTGTCCCTAACCCTACCCTTAAACTTACTCATACCACCACACCTGTCCCTAACCCTACCCTTAAACTTACCCACACCACCACACCTGTCCCTAACTCTACCCTTAAACTTACCCACACCACCACACCTGTCCCTAACCCTACCCTTAAACTTACCCACACCACCACACCTGTCCCTAACCCTACCCTTAAACTTACCCATACCACCACACCTGTCCCTAACCCTACCCTTAAACTTACCCATACCACCACACCTGTCCCTAACCCTACCCTTAAACTTACCCATAACACCACACCTGTCCTTAACCCTACCCTTAAACTTACCCATACCACCAAACCTGTCCCTATCTCTACCCTTAAACTGACCCACACCACCACACCTGTCCCTAACTTTACCCTTAAACTTACCCATACCACCACACCTGTCCCTAACCCTACCCTTAAACTTATCCATACCACCACACCTGTCCCTAACCCTACCCTTAAACTTACCCATAACACCACACCTGTCCTTAACCCTACCCTTAAACTTACCCATACCACCAAACCTGTCCCTATCTCTACCCTTAAACTGACCCACACCACCACACCTGTCCCTAACTTTACCCTTAAACTTACCCATACCACCACACCTGTCCCTAACCTTACCCTTAAACTTACCCATACCACCACACCTGTCCCTAACCCTACCCTTAAACTTACCCACACCACCACACCTGTCCCTAACTCTACCCTTAAACTTACCCATACCACCACACCTGTCCCTAACCCTACCCTTAAACTTACCCATACCACCACACCTGTCCCTAACCCTACCCTTAAACTTACCCACACCACCACACCTGTCCCTAACTTTACCCTTAAACTTACCCACACCACCACACCTGTCCCTAACTTTACCCTTAAACTTACCCATACCACCACACCTGTCCCTAACCCTACCCTTAAACTTATCCATACCACCACACCTGTCCCTAACTTTACCCTTAAACTTACCCATACCACCACACCTGTCCCTAACTCTACCCTTAAACTTACCCACACCACCACACCTGTCCCTAACTTTACCCTTAAACTTACCCATACCACCACACCTGTCCCTAACTCTACCCTTAAACTTACCCACACCACCACACCTGTCCCTAACCCTACCCTTAAACTTACCTATACCACCACACCTGTCCCTAACTCTACCCTTAAACTTACCCACACCACCACACCTGTCCCTAACCCTACCCTTAAACTTACCCATACCACCACACCTGTCCCTAACCCTACCCTTAAACTTACCCATACCACCACACCTGTCCCTAACTCTACCCTTAAACTTACCAATACCACCACACCTGTCCCTAACCCTACCCTTAAACTGAACCACACCACCACACCTGTCCCTAACCCTACCCTTAAACTTACCCACACCACCACACCTGTCCCTAACCCTACCCTTAAACTTAACCATACCACCACACCTGTCCCTAACTCTACCCTTAAACTTACCAATACCACCACACCTGTCCCTAACCCTACCCTTAAACTTACCCATACCACCACACCTGTCCCTAACTCTACCCTTAAACTTACCAATACCACCACACCTGTCCCTAACCCTACCCGTATCTCCTCAATATCAGTAAAAGTGTTTTGCAATACAATTTGAACACAGTAAGTACATTGTACTTATTTTTTGATGTAAGTACATAGTAGTTAAGGCCACCTAATATAAAGTGGTGCCGAAAACAAAACTTAATGAAGTGGTCACAATCATGTCTGATCAACTCCATTCATGTTATGATGTGTCCTATCTCATGCTGTTCACTTTTCATAATCGACATAGATTGACAGATTGACAACATAGACATAAAAAAACAACATTATAATATTTAAACATAAATATTAAAATAAATACCTTAATGGCTGCAACAATTATAGCACAGAGAATTTTCATGTCGGAGTGGGATATGAGTGAACGTAGTTTTTACCGGTGAGCGTGAGCGGTTCATGAGTGGAGCGTTTTGCTGGATTTTGCCAGAAATGCGCCATCATTTTTTTATATTTGTAGCTCTTTGGTAGATTATACATTTATAATACATTACTAATAGTACTGTTACTACTAATAAAACCGATCTCTGGGGGCCCCAAAAGTGTGTGGGCCCTTAGAATCGTCCTAACTTTCCCCCCCTTAGCTGCGCCCCTGCGCACTTTGGCTGATTATGCATTAAATCATGCGATCGCATAATCGCGTTTTTCTGGAGGGACTGTTCAGTACTGAATCTGAATCATGATAATGAATAAAATCAGTCAAATGCAAAATCAGGGGTCGGATTCACAAAACATTCATAAGAATACAATTATTCTAAACTGCCAATTTCTTCTTATTTTCTAACTTAAGAAAAAATATAAGAATATTTTGTATTCCCAAAAACTTTTCTTAAGAATGTTCTCATCTTTTTTCTTATGATTGTTCTTAAGATAAAATGTAAGAAGTATTCATATTCATGAAAAGAATGTTCTTTAAAATCGTTGTAAATAAGTAAGTAAAACCTCCAACCGATCTTAAATACCCAAATGTAAGATGTTTAACAAATTTATTGGGTTGTTTCAAATACTAAGCATTACAACATAACAGTAGCTAGCTAAATATAATATTTATAACTAATAGTACCATATGGACGAGTATAAAACCAGCAACCAGCAAGCGTCAATAGCGGACGAGAAACCCCGCCTAATTTAAAAATACTACTGTTAATGTGTCACAAATTGTAGTTTTAAGACTTTTTCAGGCGAGAATGTACTTGTTTAAAGATTAATCTGTGGTTTATTTATAAAGAGAGCGCCTGTTTTACCATTTTAACTGCCGTTTTCGGAGTTGTGCGATCCAGGCGATCAGCGGGTGTTCAGCGCTCATTAACCCGCCGAGAGCAGCCTTTCCTCGGCCAGTCCTTCTGACGTCTGCCGCTGGCTCTGATGTCTCTGAGATATGATTCGTCTTGTGTCGATCTAACGGCCGATCTTTGGTACCCGAGCAGCGTTCTTGATAAACGGCTAGGCTCTTATAAAATAACGATTTTACCGACACGGCACATTAAAAACACGACATTGAGTGATTAACTCCCGTCAAGCCAGTCACGACGAAAATAGTCTGCACACTTATTATGATATCTACGGTAATCTGCAGGAAGCGCAAAAAGTCTTCAGTAATACCTTTCAATACAATAACACCAAATAACACCTTTTATTTTCTTCTTAAGTAAAAAATTAAGATGTTCTTAAGAAAATATTTGAGAACTTCTTAAGAATTTTTCAAGAATTGCACTTAGGAACATTTATACAAACTTCTTACATTTACATTTACATTTATGCATTTAGCAGACGCTTTTATCCAAAGCAACTTACAACTTGGGGGTACATGAAGCGATTGGTCATGAAGAGTCGAGAAGCGCAATAAGAGCCTGAAATACTGAGACCGTGTACATTGCTCAGTGTAGCACAGGCTAGAGTAGGGAGGGAAGAAGGAAGAGAAAGAGGAAAGGAAAGGGTTTTTTTAATGTTTTTATTTTTTATTATGAGGTTAAGTGCTCACGGAAGAGCTGAGTTTTAAGTTGACTTTTGAATGATGTCAATGATTCTGCGTTTCGGATGGTGTTGGGAAGATCGTTCCACCAGCTGGGAACGTTGAATGAAAATGTTCTGGAAAGGGATTTTTTCCCTCTCTGTGATGGTACCACAAGCCGTCGTTCCTTTGCTGAGCGAAGGCTTCTGGTGGGGGTGTGGATTTGTAGAATGGAGTCAAAGTAAGCAGGAGCTGAGCGCGTGGTGGCTCTGTATGCAAGCGTCAGCGCCTTGAACTTGATGCGAGCAGCGAGTGGTAGCCAGTGCAGGGAGATGAAGAGAGGTGTGACGTGGGTCCTTTTGGGCTCGTTGAAGACAAAACGTGCTGCTGCATTCTGGATCATACGAAGTGTTTGGATCGCACAAGAGGGGAGTCCAACCAGAAGCGCATTGCAGTAGTCAAGTCTAGAAATAACCAGGGCCTGGACAAGAAGCTGTGTTGCGTGCTCTGTTAGGAACGGTCTAATCTTCCTGATGTTGTGGAGCGCAAACCGGCATGAGCGAGCTGTCTTAGAAATGTGTTCTCTGAAGGACAGCTGGTCATCAAATGTTACTCCAAGATTTCTGACTGACTTTGATGGGGAAATCAAGGATGTACCTAACTGGAATTCATCTTAAGAATTTTCTTAACTTCTTTCTTAAGAATGCAAAATCCGAACTGTTTCTGTTCGGGCATAATTACTCCTCTACGGATCAAGTCCAGACCGAACTGCCCGAGCTCAAATGTTGTGGGCGGGGCTAAGTTCGGCTGGCATCCAGGCTAGGGTTTCTACTGATACAAAGCTTAATGCTAAATCACTGAAGTTACCCTTTAACATGAAGTTTAGGCCTTCCACTACGTCACCTAGCATCAGCAGCGCCGCGTCAGACATGTTTCTGGTGTGCAAAGACACAGAAAATGCCACACAGCTGACACGCAACAGAAACGCCCCGCTCACGCCACACTTGCAGTGTGTAACCGGCCTAACAGTGCAGAGCAGCGCAAGTGTTTAATTTAAATTAATTACTATGGAAGTTGAGCTTTTTTATAGTATAAAAATCAAAACGACGGCTGGTGCTGGTAATCTCACCGGTAAACACAGACTATCGCAGCTAGCCTAGATGACGTTTAGCTAGCATGTTTGTACCGAACCATGATTCTGTGTACCGTTGCACCCCTAATACACCATTGCTTGCGTCTTTTCTCTAATCGTATTCCTCCCACAGATCGCCTGGCAGTGGTCTTTATGACAACCTTCAACAGTACAATCTGCCCTATGCTGAGGCCATATTTGAAATAAACTACTTCCATCACAATCCAAACCCTTTTTTCGCTCTAGCCAAAGAGCTTTACCCTGGTAATTACCAACCCAATCTGACACACTACTTCATTCGCCTGCTTCACGATAAAGGGCAGCTGCTCAGGATGTACACGCAAAACATTGACGGACTAGAACGAGGTGAGCGTACTCCAGACGACACCATACACATGTACACTCACCTAAAGGATTATTAGGAACACCTGTTCAATTTCTCATTAATTCAATGATCTAATCAACCAATCACATGGCAGTTGCTTCAATGCATTTAGGGGTGTGGTCCTGGTCAAGACAATCTCCTGAACTCCAAACTGAATGTCAGAATGGGAAAGGGGATTTAAGCAATTTTGAGCGTGGCATGGTTGTTGGTGCCAGACGGGCCGGCCTGAGTATTTCACAATCTGCTCAGTTACTGGGATTTTCACGCACAACCATTTCTAGGGTTTACAAAGAATGGTGTGAAAAGGGAAAAGCATCCAGTATGGGGCAGTCCTGTGGGCCAAAATGCCTTGTTGATGCTAGAGGTCAGAGGAGAATGGGCCGACTGATTCAAGCTGATAGAAGAGCAACTTTGACTGAAATAACCACTCGTTACAACCGAGGTATGCAGCAAAGCATTTGTGAAGCCACAACACGCACAACCTTGAGGAGGATGGGCTACAACAGCAGAAGACCCCACCGGGTACCACTCATCTCCACTACAAATAGGAAAAAGAGGCTACAATTTGCACCAGCTCACCAAAATTGGACAGTTGAAGACTGGAAAAATGTTGCCTGGTCTGATGAGTCTGGATTTCTGTTGAGACATTCAGATGGTAGAGTCAGAATTTGGCGTAAACAGAATGAGAACATGGATCCATCATGCCTTGTTACCACTGTGCAGGCTGGTGGTGGTGGTGTAATGGTGTGGGGGATGTTTTCTTGGCACACTTTAGGCCCCTTAGTGCCAATTGGGCATGGTTTAAATGCCACGGCCTACATGAGCATTGTTTCTGACCATGTCCATCCCTTTATGACCACCATGTGCCCATCATCTGATGGCTACTTCCAGCAGGATAATGTCACAAAGCTCGAATCATTTCAAATTGGTTTCTTGAACATGACAATGAGTTCACTGAACTAAAATGGCCCCCACAGTCCCCAGATCTCAACCCAATAGAGCATCTTTGGGATGTGGTGGAACGGGAGCTTCGTGCCCTGGATGTGCATCCCACAAATCTCCATCAACTGCAAGATGCTATCCTATCAATATGGGCCAACATTTCTAAAAGAATGCTTTCAGCTCCTTGTTGAATCAATGCCACGTAGAATTAAGGCAGTTCTGAAGGCGAAAGGGGGTCAAACACAGTATTAGTATGGTGTTCCTAATAATCCTTTAGGTGAGTGTACACTTCTGTGTAAATCATTTATAAATGTCATTCACCGTTCATTGATTTCAGTGGCTGGCATTCCTTCGGAGATGTTGGTGGAGGCACATGGGACATTTGCCACGGCCACATGCACAGTTTGCCGAAGGGATTACAAGGGAGAGGAACTCCGGGTACGGATGTGTCGCTGAACTACGTCAGTGGTTCTGGAGTTATAAAAAGGGGGCGCGGCGAGGCTAAGGGATAGTGTAAATCGCAGAAGAAACTCAAAGAAGTCAATACAATGTTATTAACATGTTCTAGCACACTGTAAACATTTTAGCAAGTTCAGTTGTTAGCATATTTTAACACGATGTAAAACATTTTTAGCAAATTGAGTTAGCACAGTTTTTAGCATGTTTTAACACATTGCTAGCATGTTTCTTTCAATATTAAGCACCTTGCAAATATGTTTTAGCATTTTGCTACCAATGTTCTAGCATGATATAGCACATTGCTAACATGTTTTGTGTTTTAACATTATTTAGCACGTTGCTACCATGTTTCTAATATGATATATCACATTGCTAATGTGTTTTAGCAGGATTTAACACATTGCTACCATGTTTCTAATATGATATAGCCCATTGCTAATGTTTTTTTAGCATGTTTTATCGGGATTCAACACATTGCTAACATGTTTTAACACGCTGACATGATTTAACACATTGCCAGCATGATTTAACACATTGCTAGCCTGTTTCTACCAATATTTTACACCTTGCAAATATGTTTTATCATGTTGATAACATGATTTAGCAAGTTGCTACAATGTTTCTAGCATGATATAGCACATTGCCAGCAAGATTTAGCATTTGCTAGCATGTTTAAACACATTAACATGATTTAACACATTGCTAGCACGTTTCTACCAATATTTAGCACCTTGCAAATATGTTTTAGCATGTTGATAACATGATTTAGCACATTGCTACCATATTTTTCTAGCATGATATAGCACATTGTTAACATGTTTTAGCAGGATTTAGCACGTTGCTACCATGTTTCTAACATGATATAGCACATTGCTAACATGTTTTAGCATGATTTAGCACGTTGCTACCATGTTTCTAACATGATATAGCACATTGCTAATCTGTTTTAACAGGATTTAACACATTGCTACCATGTTTCTAACATGATATAGCACATTGCTAACATGTTTTAGCAGGATTTAGCACGTTGCTACCATGTTTCTAACATGATATAGCACATTGCTAACATGTTTTAGCATTATTTAGCACGTTGCTACCATGTTTCTAATATGATATAGCCCATTGCTAATGTTTTTTAGCATGTTTTAGCGTAATTCAACACATTGCTAACATGTTTTAACACGCTGACATGATTTAACACATTGCTAGCATGTTTCTACCAATATTTAACACCTTGCAAAGATGTTTTATCATGTTGATAACATGATTTAGCAAGTTGCTACCATGTTTCTAGCATGATATAGCACATTGCCAGCATGATTTAGCATTTGCTAGCATGTTTAAACACATTAACATGATTTAACACATTGCTAGCACGTTTCTACCAATATTTAGCACCTTGCAAATATGTTTTAGCATGTTGATAACATGATTTAGCACATTGCTACCATATTTCTAGCATGACATAGCACATTGTTAACATGTTTTAGCAGGATTTAGCATGTTGCTACCATGTTTCTAACATGATATAGCACATTGCTAACATGTTTTAGCATGATTTAGCACGTTGCTACCATGTTTCTAATATGATATAGCCCATTGCTAATGTTTTTTTAGCATGTTTTAGCGTAATTCAACACATTGCTAACATGTTTTAACACGCTGACATGATTTAACACATTGCTAGCATGTTTCTACCAATATTTAACACCTTGCAAAGATGTTTTATCATGTTGATAACATGATTTAGCAAGTTGCTACCATGTTTCTAGCATGATATAGCACATTGCCAGCATGATTTAGCATTTGCTAGCATGTTTAAACACATTAACATGATTTAACACATTGCTAGCACGTTTCTACCAATATTTAGCACCTTGCAAATATGTTTTAGCATGTTGATAACATGATTTAGCACATTGCTACCATATTTCTAGCATGACATAGCACATTGCTAATGTTTTAACATTTTTTAGCATTAATTAACACACTGACATGATTTAACCCATTCACTACCATGTGTACAGCATAATTAACACATTGCTAGCATGTTTTAGCATTATTTAACACATTGCTGTCATGTTTTAACATGTTGTTAGCATTAATTGACACACTGCTAGTACGTTTCTAGCATTATTTAGCACATTGCTTGTATGTTCTAGGACATTAATAGAATGTTTTAGCACAATGCTAGCATGATTTAGCATTGGAATAACAGATTAACCTGTTAAGTAGTCTGTCACAACCTAAATATTTGGCTGTGATTTGATCATGTATTTTTGATTATGGTTGTCTTCCAATAGAATGACATCACAGAAGGAGAAATACCCAGATGCCCCACGTGTAGAGGAATCATCAAGCCTGACATCGTGTTCTTCGGCGAGGAGCTCCCTCAGCAGTTCTTCAGCTACCTGAGGGACTTCCCCATCGCAGACCTACTCATCGTCCTGGGAACGTCTCTCGAGGTGAGGAGGAGGAGGAGGAGGAGGAGGAGGAGGAGGAGGGGGGGGGGGGGTTGTTCTCTCTGGACCAATCGCAGTGCCAGACCAAGACCATATTTTACACCTGAACTCACTGTATTTATGTGTCTGGGCCATATCTGGATCACATGGAGCCCATTTCTGTCACGCGAGAGATACAATCATGCTCTGGTACGTCATAATGACTTAAAAAAATCCAAATTATGAGACGAAAAGTCAAAATTATTAAAATCATAATTATGAAAAAAAGGAGATAATTTGACTTTTTATCTCATATTTCTGACTTTGTCTTTTTAAGTCATAATTTAACATTTTCATCTCATATTTGACATAGTATGTTCATTTCTATTTTTTTAATCTCATATTATTAATGATTTAATCTCATCATTAATTTTGACGTTTAAATATAATAATTTCAATTTATGTTATAATTTTGATTCGAAATTCATGTTTTCTAATTTCCATCTCATAATTATAACTTTAATCTTGTCATTTTGACTTTTTAATCCAATAATTTTGATTTATCATAATTTTGACTTTTTAATATCATAATTGTGACTTTTTTAATCTCATAATGTTGATTTTTTTTTTTTTATAAAATTTTGACTGTCATAATTTCGACTCTTTATCTCATAATTATGATTTAAATCATAAATTTGACCTTTTAATTTGTAATTTTGACTTTTTAATATCATATTTTCATCTCATAATTGACCTAATATATAATTTTGACTTCTCATAATACTTTTTAATATAATCATTTCAATTTGTTATAATTTCGATTCGAAATTCATGTTTTCTACTTTTCATCTCATAATTATAACTTTAATCTTCTCTTTTAAATTTTTTTTAATCTAATAATTTAGATTTTTTTATCTCATAATGTCAATTTTCTTTTATATAATTTTGACTGTCATAATTTCGACTCTTTATCTCATAATTATGATTTAAATCATAAATTTGACTTTTTATTTCGTAATTTAGACTTTTTAAATCATATTCTCTACTTTTCATCCCATAATTGACCTAATATATAACTTTGATTTATCATAATTTCATTTTATGTCATAATTGCGATTAGAAATTCATCATTTCAACTTTTAATCTCATAATTATAACTTTAATCTTGTCATTTTGATTTTTTTTTAATCTCATAATGTCGACTTATTTATTCATAATATAGATTTTTTAAAAGTCTAATAATTTTGATTTTTTAAATCATATTTTCTACTTTTCATCTCATAATTGACATAATAGGCTATATAAATTTGATTTAAGTCATAATTTCGATTTTTTTTTTTTAGTCATCATTTTAACTTTTTAATTTTGACTTTTTAATCTAAAAATTTTGATGTATCATAATTTCGATTTTTTAATATCATAATTGGGACCTTTTTAATCTCATAATGTCGACTTTTTAATTAATAATTTAGATTTTTTAAATATAATTTTGACTGTCATAATTTTGACTCTTCATCTCATAATTATGATTTAAGTCATAAGTTTGACTTTTTAAATCATATTTTCTACTTTTCATCTCATAATTGACCTAATATATAATTTAGATTTATTTTTTTGTCATCATTTTAACTTTTAAATTTTGTAATTTTGACTTTTTAATATAATAATTTTGATTTATCATAATCATTTATCTTTTTCATCTCATAATTATGACTTAGTATATCATAATTTTGACTTTTTAAGTCATAATTGTAACTTTAATCATCATCATGTCTTCGAGCACGCTGAGAAAATATGAGAAAGATTTATAATAAGCGCTTCAATAGAAATGAATAGATTATTGCTTTGACAGGTATAACTTTTTATGGTTGTATCATTATCTGTAGACGTTAGAAATGATTTCCATTTTGCATAAAGGCTCATTTTGTATATTCTAACAGCACTTTTTTGCCCGATGTACAGCACAGACACATTCACTTTATTTGTTTTCATCGTGTTTGGAGGACCGCATTGGGCAGGATGTGGAATAACAGTGTTAAAATAATGTGCTTTTTAATAATAAATATTTCAGATTAATCCAATACCAAAATAATTGATAGTTGCTGCCCTGGCTAACCTATACAAATTTAATATAAAAGGGAAAGTGTATATTTTAGGTGCTGTAATTGGCCAACAATTAATCTGAGGTCATAAAGCAGAACGTAAATGAATACTTGGAAACGGTTGTGTTAGATACCAAGCATAACTTTGCAGAGCATTTTCAGAAATCCTCATTGTTTTGTGTAATCATGTGACCAGCAGATGTCACTGTTGAGTCGCTGCTTTTACACAGGCCTGTGTGTGTGCATTGTTAGGTGGAGCCCTTCGCCAGCCTGGCCAGTGCCGTGCGCGGGTCTGTGTCACGGCTCTTGATCAATCGAGATCTTGTGGGGCCGTTTGCTTGGGGGTCCCAACGTCACAACGACGTGGCCGAGCTGGGTGACGTAGTTAGTGGGGTAAAAAAGCTGGTGGACCTCCTGGGATGGAAGCAGGAATTAGAAGCCCTAATGAATGCCGGTGGAAACGAGGTGAGTTATAATCAATCTCTGTTCTTACATGTATAAATCATATCAGTACATGCATGCAGATTAGTCTGCTGTACTCAGCGGACCATTCATGAAATTCTGTATTCTATAAGAGTTATGGAGTAATACATTTTTCATGCTCCTCTCGCAGAAGAGGATATATATATATTCATATACATCATTTGCCAGAATGTTCTTCATTTTAAAGACTAGTCCGATTGACAAAACAGCTTGAACTGTTTCTTTTTTTAGGAAAAATATACATTTTGATTCTCACTTCAAAGCATGGATGCGTGATATATCGGCCACCATCGGTATCAGAGGATATATGTTCATAATTAATGTTATCAGCCGATAAGAAAATTTGGCCGATTGTAAACCGGTAAATAATGTATTATTTCCTTCAGCTGAGACACTTCAGATGCGCACTGTTCTGTCCATGATGGGTTTGAATTTCTTTAAATATGATTTATCGGCCAATATATTGGTTATTGGTCATCAAATATAAAGAATTATCGGTTATCTGTATCTGCCAAAATGTTCATATCGGTGTATCCCTACTTTAGGTTTATCGCCAATATATTGGTTATCAAATATAAAGAATAATCAGTTATCAATATCGGCCAAAATGTTCATACCGGTGTATCCCTACTTTAGATTTATCGGCCAATATATCGGTTATCAAATATAAAGAATTATCAATTAATCGATATCGGCCAAAATGTTCATATCAGTGTATCCCTACTTTAGATTTATCGGCCAATATATCAGTTATCAATTATAAAGAATTATTGATATGAGCCAAAATGTTCATAATCAGTGCATCCTTGATTTAGATTTATCAGTTATCAAATATAAAGAATTATCGGTTATCGTTATCGGCCAAAAATTTCATATCAGTGCATCCCTAATTTAGATTTATTGGCCAAAATATCTGTTATCAATTATGTAGAATTATTGGTATCAGCCAAAATGTTCATATCAGTGCATCCTTGATTTAGATATATCGTTTATCAAATATAAAGAATTATCGGTTATCGATATCGGCCAAAAATTTCATATTGGTGCATCCCTAATTTAGATTTATCGGGCAAAATATCAGTTATCAAATATAAAGAATCATCAGTTATCGTATCACCCAAAATGTTCATACCGGTGTATCCCTAATTTATATCGGCCAATATATCAGTTATCAATTATAAAGAATTAACGTTATCGATATCGGCCAAAGTGTTCATACCGGTGTACCCCTACTTTAGATTTATCTGCTAATATATTGGTTTTCAAATATAAAGAATTAACGTTATCGATATCGGTCAAAATGTTCATATCAGTGCATCCCTAATTAGATTTATTGGCCAAAATATCAGTTATCAAGAATTATCGGTATCAGCCAAAATGTTCATATCAGTGCATCCTTGATTTAGATTTATCGGTTATCAAATATGAAGAATTATCGATATTGGCCAAAAATGTAATATCGGTGTATCCCTACTTTAGATTTATCGGGCAAAATATCGGCTATCAAATATAGAGAAACTTCAGTTACCGATATCGGCCAAAATTTTCATATCGGTGTATCACTACTTTTATCTGCCAATATATCAGTTATCAAATATAAAGAATTATCGGTATCAGCCAAAATGTTCATGTCAGTGCATTCTTGATTTAGATTTATCGATTTTCAAAAATGAAGAATTATCGGTAAGCGTTATCGGCCAAAATTTTCTTATCGGTGTATCCCTAATTTAGATTTATCAGCCAATGTATCGGTTATCAAATATTAAGAATTATCATATCGGACAGAATTTTCATATCGGTGTATACCTAATTTAGATTTATCGGCCAATATATCGGTTATCAAATATAAAGAACCATCAGCTATTGATATCAGCCAAAAATTTCATATCGGTGTATCCCTACTTTAGATTTATCGGCCAAAATATCGGTTATTAAATATAAAGAATTAACATTATCGATATCGGCCAACATTTTCATATCAGTGCATCCCTAATTTAGATTTATTGCCCAAAATATCAGTTATCAATTATAAAGAATTATCGGCATCAGCCAAAATGTTCATATCAGTGCATCCTTGATTTAGATATATCGGTTATCAAATATAAAGAATTAACGTTATCGATTTCAGCCAAAATTTTCATATCAGTGCATCCCTACTTTAGAATTATGGACCAATATATCGGTTATCAAATATAAAGAATTATCATATCGGCCAAAATGTTCATATCAGTGCATCCCTACTTCAAAACAGCAAAAAACTAGAAGCATCTAAAGTTTTTTTCTGTTCTTCTCGATAGGCTTCAATAAACAAGGAGGAGTGAACTACCAAATGTCATCTTGACATGGGATCTGGAGACCCAGAATGGGCCTGATTGTTGGTCGGCCCTGTCATAGAGCTCTTTCTCAGTAATGAGCATGTGTGCACAAGTGGGAGTGAGTTTCATTTGATGACACGGTGAACTAATTCAACCGTAAATGTGTGAATGATTCATGAATCTGCATGATATGTGTCTCTGACATTCAGCGTCTGGCTCATCATTGTGTCAGACATCGCCACCTTGAGAAATAAAGGTGAATTGCCCTTTTTGAGTCATCAGAGATTCAATTATTGTTGCACAAAAATATGCTTACACTATTACATACCTGGGTCATTAGTGACCCTATACAAAAAAATGAGGAAACAGACATTTATTTATATTTGTTGTTCAACATTCACTGCACGTTAAAACATCACACTCTTACTTGTTTGGGACAAACTGAGATTAGAAAGATTAAAGTCTCCAGCTTTGATATTTGACATTCATTTATTAATTTATGTCAGGAGTGCAAAATAATCAATTTGTAATTTGTACTATTTTGAATAGAATAATGCAGTTAATTCACGTCTGCTCCAGTTTATTTGTGTTCACACAGCTGCATTAGACAGCATCTGTTAGGGCTCCTAGTCCAAAAGTTTGCATATTTGGGGAAATGTTGATTTATTCTGACATGTTTGCAAAATATTTCATCACACAGAATACCATTTCTATTAATTTCCCACTGAATTATGCGATCCGAAGAGCTGAGCGAGTGTTCAGAGCGAGCTCTGTCTCTCCTGTTTCTGGTCTGAGCACTTATTCGATCTCTACAGCTGTCAATCATCTTACGTGAGTCAACGTGACCATAATAGACAAACACAGATTCTGTATTTATTCATACACTCATGGTGCAAACAGTGGAAAAAATAGCACATACAGCAAAAGCAATTATCCCAACCATGTCTTCAGATTACGAAAAAGTTGCAAATAATGATTTTAATGATGAACTTCAGTAATTTGAACTAAAACTTGTCATGTTCGAATGAAAACGTATGAATGCATGTTTGTCATTTTAACTGAACTCAGGACTGGTGGTGGCGCTTAAGACATAATAAAATTAAATAAAACTAAACATAATACTGATAAGATAATAATACTACGAATTCTACTACTAATAAAAATCAACCGCACTAAGGATTAATGAGCTTCTGGGTGCATGAATATTAATCACGTTGTCAGCGCTCATTTAAATTGATTTGCTGAAATCAAAACAGGCACAGTAATGGGTGCGCGCCAGCCAATGATATTCCCGTTTGAGCATTAGTTTCTTCCCGTTCATAAAGGCTGAATAATTCCAAATAAACGCCGTTATTTTACAGGAAAGCACAAGAATATTGTTTACTTGTAGCACGTCAATTCTGTGTGGTAAAAGACTCTCTCGCTCTCTCTTTGAGTGTGTGTGAAACACTGAGCGCTCTCAGTCGCGTGCCTCACACTAGTGTTTACTGTGCGTCAAATACACTGCGCATTAGGGATGCAACAATACAGTTAGTCCACGGTTCAATACATACCTCGGTTTTCGGTTCGGTTCTGATAAATAAAACACTACATAGACTTCACTATAAAATATACATTGATTCTTAGCTACTGTATTAGTTCTTCAGTCAAGAGCAGTGAGTGATTTTCTCTTTGTCTTTTGTTGTTGTATTAACATTAAAGGGATAGTTCGCTCAAAAAATTTAAATTCTGAATACAGGTTTGGAACAACATTAGAGTGAGTAAATAATGACATAATTTTAGAGGTGAACTGTCCCTTTAAGGACGGCGTGTTCACTATAGGCTGCGCTGCTGTCAATTTAAGACGTGCACGCATCTAATATACACACACACGCCGATTTTACTTTCTCTTTAGACATAACCGACTGTGTTTATGTTAACCTTGTGTGTATTTGACAGCAGGGCCGTTTCTAGCCATTTTGACGCCCTAGGCGAAATCCTTATTGGCACCCCCCAGCCAAATCTTAAAAAGCAACATGGTATTAATTTTAATCCTTATTAAAAATTACATGCATACATACCATTTTGGAACTGTAATCCTTATTAACAAATATATACAAATACAATTTGGAAACTATGTATAAAAGCTGTTCCAGTCACATGAAAGTAACAAGAATAAATATTGATTCAGTGCGGTCTTTGTTTCTCATTGACGCTTGAACTTCCCCTTTAAATAACGCAACACTATGCCCTGACACTATTAGAGCTGAATGAATCGATTCAGCTTTCAACACCACCCGCAAAGATGCATTCAATTCAACAAAGCGGTTTAATAAAGGATAATAAATATTGTGAATTAGCACATTTTATTATACTATTTTTAAATTGGCCGTTGAAGTTTTATATGGGACAATTACACACTGATCCTTTAACAATGCATTAGCGCAAAAACACACATTTTGGAGGTGCAAGTAAGAGAAGAAAGCTTAATAGAGTCTAAATATAGTGATATCATGAAATGCTAAAGTGAGTGTGATTAGCCTACATCTTGCCTCTATAATACACACAGAGCAATATTACGCTATCTGCCCATTTCACAGCGTGATTTCTCGACTGCCACAAATACGGCCCTAACAAAATACAGATTTGTGCATTTTATTGTACCTGGCCTTTGAATTTAGCTTTATTGTGTGGTTAAAAAAAGCGTTACCTTGCCAAAGCTTCGACCGAGCTCTTTGATCTAATGGTGTTGAGCGCTCCAAATGCAAACTTTACATGCAACGTTCAGACAGTAATTGACAGTACTCTGATCCAATAGTGTTAGGGGAACCAGTGAGGGCGGCAATCATATTTCAGGGTAGCCTTGACACCCTTCACACACACACCCTGATATGCGTTCATTGGCGCCCCTTCAGCTGATGGCGCCCTAGGCGACCGCCTAGTTCGCCTATGCCTAAAAACGGCCCTGTTTGACAGTATTAGCGCAGTAAGACGACTACTTAGTCCAGTAATCACGTGTTTGACAGGCGTTTAGTGCTCGGAAAAGCGCATGTTAAAATCCTTGCATAAGTATTAAGTATGCGATTGAAATGCAAATAATGAACTTTGGTGATTGTGAATAACTATAGTTTTCCGTGAGTATAACTCTTAACACTAACGTGTGATGTGAATGTATGTCGCGTTGTTCAGTATTGGGATGGAGGCAAATGATAGAATTTGTAGAAAAATAATTAATTAAATGCAAAACCGGAAAAATTTTTGAATGCCGTGAACGCCGTACCGAACGGTTCAATATTATATTGAGAATTGTGGCATCCCTACTGCGCATTCATTGAGATGAACTGAAATAGTATGCTTTACCGATCGTTTGACAAAGAGCGAATCTCTTAAGCGCTCAGCGAGTGACAATATATCTGTGTGTACAGGTTCCGGATTGTAGAGGTAGCCCCTTTATCTTTTAACTCCGCCATAGTAGTTTTCGCTCTGCACGTGAGATGCGGATGGGTCATCAACTAGGCTTTATCGTTATTATCGCGGGAAGACAAATTCTTATCGTGGGGAGAATTTTTACCGGTATATCGCAAACGATAAGATATCACACATCCCTACACTCTAAAAAATGCTCGTTAAAAATAACCCAAGTTGGGTTGAAAATGGACTAACCCAGCAATTGGGTTGTTTTAACCCAGCGGTTGGGTTAAATGTTTGCTTAAAACAACCCAATTGCTGGGTTAGTCCATTTTCAACCCAACTTGGGTTATTTTTAACCCAGTATTTTTTAGAGTGTAGTTTTAACTTGGCCTATTTTGCAAACAAAATGCCTCTTGTCGATTTTGCCTCTTGTAGTGGCTTCTTTAAAGCTGAAGCCAAAATGAGTCCACACTTCAGCCCTGTAAACAGCGGGAGCGGAATAATTATTTTGCCTTGTGGGCTGGGTTTGCTAATGCTAACATTAGCGATGCACGCATCTTCATCTCGTTTCTAGCATGGCATCTAGCGGTTGGGTTTTATACAGTCTGTGGTTTAAACCGAACACAAAGCCACGAATCTTGGATGTAAATAAATCAATATCGATACAGTGTTTTTGAGAATCTATACAGTATCGCGATATTCACGTGTATCGATATTTTCTTACACCCCTACAATAAAATATTTTAATTGGCATCCTATCAGCCTTCTCTAAAAACTCACCTGACATGGTCTTACAAAATGCTTTTTTTTTCTTTTTCAAAATCCAGTAAAATCTTGTGGCTTCAGCTTCATCGTGTATAGGGTAGGGCTGGGAATCTCTTGTCCTTGAGATCCACTTTCCTGCTGAGTTTAGCCTGATCGAACGCACTTAAGCAAGCTAACCAAGCTCTTCAGGATTACTAGATTAAGCTACAGAGCGGTGAGTTTGATCAGAGTTAGTGTTAAACTCTGCAGGAAAGTGGCTCTCTTAGGCCGGATAGGGGGGGGGGGGGGGGGGGGGGATTTTGTCACTAAAAACCACTTTGATGCCTGTTGGTAACTCTATCATCATTGAATTAAAGACATGCTTGTCATTCATACATTTAAGTGGCCAAATACTATTCAATATACTTGCATACTTTTCTAAACATCTAGCCCTGTACATTTCTCATTCTTAATGTTGATTCACTTTATCTTAAATGACATCTTAAGTAACTGGCCCTGCCCACATTTAGATGTCATTTCTACAGTAAACAATAGCAATCCACTGTCTGGCTTGGTTTGACATGTAACGCCTTGCATGACAGTTTTGACAATGATCGATTGAAAGAAAAAGAAAAGCTCTGTGCTTGTCACATTCATAAACGACCATAAATTGACACACAATGAGGAAAATAGCATGCTGATGATGTCTTTTCCAGAAGCCGAGGACTCATTGTTTTGTCTGTTTGACAAACACTAATTCAGTCTAATTCAGTTCGGCCGGCTGGATAGTATGTTGCTCGGTACTATACAAGATCAGAAGCAAAACAATGCCCTCAATTATCTGAGCATTCGAGGTGTATAATGCAAGAAAAGACCCGAGCGGAACGGATGGCGCGGTCTATTTTAGTTTATTTCTAATGAAATGATGATCTCATGGGAGAAGAACTCAAATACTAATCAATGAAAGTGCAAAAAAAGTGTTCAAATGACCCACAGGGGTCAATTTTTTGTCTGCACAGGTCACATGGCTCCACATTTTCTCCAGTGAAAAGTGCATTTTTCACTAATTTGCGTCCGGTTAATAACCCACAAAATAAATGAGACGCCTTCACCGGTAAGTAAAGAAGCATTTCCAAGAACTTTACATTATATATCATCACATGTTTTAGAAGAAATAACAAAAAAACTGTGTTGCCTCAATGCAACACATATTTTGGGTACAAATATATTATATTTGTAAGGAAAAGAGTTAGAATTCTCCAAATATATTTGTATGATTTTGTAATGCACTTATAAGATTAGTAATTCACATACTATAACTGCATATATTATGATCTGCACAGTTTCTATGGCACTTAAAACATGGTATAAAACACAAGTGTGAGGATGAGGAGGTGTCATGTGATGAGGAAGATGAGGTCATAGTGACAATCGGGCAGGGAGAGATCGGAGATGAGGATGGTTATGATAACTTGATATGATGGTTTGGTAATACTTGTGTTCCACGATGGTACAATGTTGCCTGAGAGCTGTTACTTTTGATTAAATATGACATATGTAATACATTAAAAACTTGGTAAATTTGTTTGTTCAAGTGTCTGGTTAAAGAAATGTATGTTTTCAATAAATATATTTCTTTTTTCGGTAACACTTTACATTAAGGTTCCCTTTGTAAAGGGTTTATAAAAGTGTTTGTTAATGACTAATAACTCATTTACAAATGCATTATAAATCATTGATAAGCCGTTATAACTGCATGACTTGTTGAATTTACTCAAAAAAGCAGCGTCAAGTGGTTCCACGCAACTATATTGAGTATTTTTTGAGTTATACAAACAAAAGAAAGTCAAGTAAAGCTGACAACATTTCTTTAAGTTTGAATTTGTCACTGTTACATAATATTTATAAGTGCAGTTTACTTAATAATGTTATGTTAATTTTATAAAAGTTTATTATGTTAGGTGAACACATTTATCGATTTAATTTACCTTGTTAAATTAACTACTTTCTCTACCAGTGTAAGTGGAAAACTCTTAAATAACAATGCAAAAAATCATTATCGGGGCCAAGCGCAAAGAAGAAGACAAGACGTGCCAAAATGGCTGGCAGTGTCAGATCAACTGCAGCAATGAGCAATTAAAGACCTATTAAGGTGATTTTAGGCAAAATAGCTGTAAAATGATAAATACAGTTAATAATAATAATTTAATGATTTATCACTTTCAACCAATAGGTGGCACAGTTACGAAATTGATATGGTGTGGTCAGAATAAGGGAACAATGAGACAAGGAAAGATTGGTGTCAATATATCAAAGCAGGGTGTCAATATAGTGTCAATATGTCATTGCAGAGATGTAGCCTCAAAAGGCCTTTTCATTATAAGTATGGACCACATGGCGGTGCTGTTTTGAAACCTTTTAAGTACCTTAAAGGCATGGTGCTGATGGCACATACCAAGTTTTGTAATGATACACCAATTCATTTGTAAAGTATAGCATTTATATCATAATACTGCATTGTAGTCGATGTGAATTTCATGTTTTGTTTTATTATAGCGCCACCAAGTGGCACAATCCTACCATACATGTGTGTGTCAATTTTGGTGACAATATCTTGTTTCGTTTTGGAGTTATAGACATGCATTTGAAAAAACACATGAAAAATTACTGACACCTGACTTTGATTGGATTTTACACCCCCTTATTATCAATATTTTGACATTTGGGTATTAACATTTAGCTATCGACCCATGTTTCCGAACTTCTGACGCTGGTTTCGTCTCGATCGGACTAGCGGTTTCGAAGATATCAGCTAACGTTTTTTTAGCGCTAAATTGCAACGCAGCACAAACCATAGACCGAAACTTGGAAAATCTGGTATCGTTGGACTCGGCAAGGATTCAGGAGACTAAAAAAGTTAGTCCCATGAAAATAAGTCAACCCCACCTAAAGTTATAAGCATTTGAAAAAAGAAATTATCCACTAGGTGGCGCTGTTTCGAAACTTCTCAGGCTACTTCAGGGCATCGTGCTGATGACCCATACCGAGTTTCGTAACAATCCGTTCATGCGATCATAAAATACAGCATTTTAGCACATAATTCAAAATGGCCGACAGCCAAAATGGCCGATATGGTAAAATTGGATATCAGACTCGGCATGACGTCCTGAATCTAACAAGACCACTTTTATGATTGTTGGACAAACAGTTCAGAAGTTATAAGCAAAAATAGCCATTTTTCGTATCTCTGGACCAGTAGGTGGCGCTGTGCCGAAACACTGTATGTTGCCTCAGGTCATGCTTGTGCTGACATGTACCAAGTTTGGTTTGAATACGATAAAGCGTTGTGGAGATATTGCCTTAAGTGTGTTTTTGCAAACGCTTTATCAAAAATAATTTTACGAATCAACTTGATTTGCAAGATTTTTTGTCAGCATGGTCTGAAGATGATCTGGTTCAATTTTCGTGCAAATCGGATGAACCGTAAGTAGGTTTTTCAGAAAATTAAAAATGGCGGGAAAATTATTATGACGGAAAATGACGTCATATGGTGCAATCGAATCGGCATGAGCTCAGGAATCAGAGGAACAAATATTCCCCAAATTTTGTTTCTAGCCCTTGAGGTTCAAAAGTTATTAGCATAAACATGAGTACACATTTGGACAGGTGGTGGCGCTAGAGGGATTGAGATAGAGACACCAAAATTGCTATGGTGACAGATCAGACTGTTCTCTATTAGTGTGCCAAATTTCACAACTTTTTACCATACGGTTCTATGGGCTGCCATAGACTCCCATGGCGGAAGAAGAAAATAACGGGACCGGTTTCAATAGGTGCCTTTGCACCTTCGGTGCTTGGCCCCTAAAAACTTAATTGAGGGCAGGAAGTCCATCCAATGAACAAAATGACAGAAACTCCTCTAAATGTCCAACATAACTGAACATGAACCACTAACATAAACTAACAACATCTTTCCCTTTACTGAAAAACACATACAATAAGACTTTAATCCCTAAATTTACTCTCCTAATGCAGTCCCTTGCAAAGCATGCTGGGAACTACAGATCCACGGCCCAGTTTGTTCGTTTCACTCAGCAAAGTTAAGTTGACCGAACAAACACTTATTAAGTAAAGCTGACAATACTCATTTTAGTAGAAACAACTCAAAGTCCATGTAGTTACATGAGTTTTTAAGTACTGTGAACAAGGATGATTTGAGTGCATACCTGTTAATAAAGATTGAGAAGATTCGATCTTTTTTTGGAATACTTGAACCACTTTTTATGTGTTATACTTGATGCGGCCCAGCCTGACCCAGAGTCTACCTCCAGCGGCCCCCAGGTAAAATGTGTTTGAGACCCCTGCCATAGAGGGCTAAACAGTATTTTGGATGCACTCATGGGGACACATTCAATGCAGGTTGGCTGTGATGGAGGAGAGCCATGAGATTGATGTGGCCTGAACACAGAAAAAAAGCTCAATAGCTTAGTTGTTGAAGGATGGAATTATGGAAAATTAGTCTATTTTCCAGATGACACTGAGAGTGAAGGAGTAGGGTCAGAATGACAATTGTCATAATGTGCTCCAAAACATGATCATCCCACACACAAACTGTAGTATATGTTTATAGGGATCTTGAGTTGTTCTTTGGAGATGAAAAACATTTTTCACATAACATCTATTGGTTCATCGCCCTCCTGAAGCGCACATACACAGATGGTGTTACGAGCCCCTGCTCTTTCTCTTTTCTTTCTCCAAGCGGGACTCGAACCCGGGTCCGCCGGCATGAGAGTCAGACGCTCTAACAAGGAGGCTAAAGGCTGCAACCCCTAGCGTCAGTCGCTAGAGTGTCTCTTGAGATTAGAGGAGTGAGGTTTACTCGCACAGCAACTACTAGCTGGCCTCCGTTACACTCACCCCCCTGAACCTCACTCCCATCCGGGTCACGGCACCAATGTAACCCCTCCTGTTCAAACCTCCCGCCCCAAGCGGGACTCGAACCCAGGGTAGACCGTCATGATAGTCAGACGCTCTAACAAGGAGACTAAAGGCTGCAACCCCTAGTGTCAGTCGTTAGAGCGTCTCTTGAGATCAAAGGAGTGAGGTTTACTCGCACAGCAACTACTAGCTGGCCTCCGTTACACTCACCCCCCTAAACCTCACTCCCATCCGGGTCACGGCACCAATGGAACCCCTCCTGTTCAAACCGCCCGACCCAAGCTGGACTCGAACCCAGGGTACATCGTCATGATAGTCAGACGCTCTAACAAGGAGACTAAAGGCTGCAACCTCTAGTGTCAGTCGCTAGAGCATCTCTTGAGATCAGAGGAGTGAGGTTTACTCGCACAGCGACTACTAGCTGACCTCCGTTACACTCACCCCCCTGAACCTCACTCCCATCCGGGTCAAGGCACCAATGTAACCCCTCCTGTTCAAACCTCCCGCCCCAAGCTGGACTCGAACCCAGGGTACATCGTCATGATAGTCAGACGCTCTAACAAGGAGACTAAAGGCTGCAACCCCTAGTGTCAGTCGTTAGAGCGTCTCTTGAGATCAAAGGAGTGAGGTTTACTCGCACAGCAACTACTAGCTGGCCTCCGTTACACTCACCCCCCTAAACCTCACTCCCATCCGGGTCACGGCACCAATGGAACCCCTCCTGTTCAAACCGCCCGCCCCAAGCTGGACTCGAACCCAGGGTACATCGTCATGATAGTCAGACGCTCTAACAAGGAGGCTAAAGGCTGCAACCCCTAGCGTCAGTCGCTAGAGTGTCTCTTGAGATCAGAGGAGTGAGGTTTACTCGCACAGCAACTACTAGCTGGCCTCCGTTACACTCACCCCCCTGAACCTCACTCCCATCCGGGTCACGGCACCAATGTAACCCCTCCTGTTCAAACCTCCCGCCCCAAGCGGGACTCGAACCCAGGGTAGACCGTCATGATAGTCAGACGCTCTAACAAGGAGACTAAAGGCTGCAACCCCTAGTGTCAGTCGTTAGAGCGTCTCTTGAGATCAAAGGAGTGAGGTTTACTCGCACAGCAACTACTAGCTGGCCTCCGTTACACTCACCCCCCTAAACCTCACTCCCATCCGGGTCACGGCACCAATGGAACCCCTCCTGTTCAAACCGCCCGCCCCAAGCTGGACTCGAACCCAGGGTACATCGTCATGATAGTCAGACGCTCTAACAAGGAGGCTAAAGGCTGCAACCCCTAGTGTCAGTCGCTAGAGTGTCTCTTGAGATCAGAGGAGTGAGGTTTACTCGCACAGCGACTACTAGCTGACCTCCGTTAAATGCATGAATATTTTTATAACATGAGCCGACTGGAATGGAGAAAGTGATCAACATGATTGGTGAGCAAGCACTGCTCTTATTACAGTTTGTATATCTGCAGTCCTAGTTTTGGTTTCCCTGTTTGAAAGATGATTAGACTATTGATACCTGCTGATGTAGACAGTTATTTCCTTACACACACATGCTAGTTGGCAGTCGCCTGTAGTCTTTGTGGGGTGTGTTTAAGCACAGCTTTTTGGTCGAGACGCGAGGCATCAAAATGGTCGGCTTGGTGTGTCCTGTAGAACAGATTCTGCAATGGCATCACAGCACATTAAGGAACTTAGAAAGGTTCTCATTTGGCATTGTGCTTTAAAGGGTTAGTTCACCCAAAAATGACAATTCTATCATTATTTACTCACCCTCATGTCGTTCCAAAGATCGGAACACAAATTAAGGTATTTCTGATGAAATCCGAGAGCGCTCTGACCCCTCCATAGACAGCAATTTAATTACCACTTTTAAAGGTCAAGAAAGGAAGGAGAGACATCGTTAAAATAGTCCATGTGACACCAGTGGTTCAACCTTAATGTTATGAAGCCACGAGGATACTCGAGGATACGCTTTGTGGGGGAAAAATAAAAAAAATAATGACTTTATTCAACCATTTCTCCTCTTCCGTGTCAGTCTCTGTTCACGTTGTAAACACAGTGGAGTAATTCAGTTTTCAGTCACGTGACTACCACGGAGCCTTGGAGGGCAAAACCGCCATTGAACTGCAGCACAAGCCTGTCAAATTTCTATCTAAAAAACAAAAATATGTGAACAAGATGCACGTTTTTGGGCACTTATGATCCATATACAGCACCTGTTGCAGTGTTTCAATCACTAAACACAGCAGGACTTTTTTAAAACGTGAAAAACATTATAGGGTGAGTTGCACCAATAAGGATTAAATTAAGATAAATTTAACGCTAATCTGTTAGCGTTAAATCTGATTTGTTGATATGGGTTTTATTTTAAATCGAGTTGTTGCACCATTTAATTTTAAACACAGATTAACTACGCAGTAAAACCGTTATCTGATCGAGCAGCAGACGGACGTTGAACTGACAGGCTAAAGAATCCTTATTAGTGCGACCCACACTTAAAGTGCCGTAATGTACTAAAACAGTCAGTACGTTTACATGGACAACAATACTCCGATATTAATCTGATTAAGACCATACTCTGATTAAGAAGCTACCATTTAAACAGCGATTTCTAATTACCTTAATCCGGTTAAAGCCGAAAATCGAATTAAGGCATGTGGAGTATGCCTATTTTAGTCGCATTATCGACGTGCATTGTAGACATTTACACACCTTAATCTAACTATTAACTAATCTAACGTTGTGTAGGAGTTTTCGCCGCATTTTGTGACAGGACACACACACACACACACACACACCAGGCAAGTGCAGAGGGGAGGGCTTTGGGGGCTCAAGCCACTGCCCTTTTTAAAAATGTATCAAAAGTGCCCCTCTCAACAATCATCAATAATATTGTGACAAATAAAACAGAATTTGAATTATAATTAATATAACAGCGCGTACAAAACAAATAAAGCGCTCAAATGTCCCGTTTATCTTTTACGTATCTGTCAATCTGAGATGTCCTTGCCATGACGTGTTGCTATGGTGCGTGTCTTGCTTGACTGCTCATTCTGACACGGCCTCCTCTATATTTTTTTATTTGTGTTGTAATAATTCTGCTCATTGTAAAAGTAAAATACAATAAGTTTGTATTTGTAATCCCATAATCGTCTGCTTACAACAGCGGTCGGGAACCTCTAGGCTCGCGAGGGTCATATGGCCATTCAGTGAACGCCTGTGGTTCGACGGCAGATAAAACAATCCAAACAATTATGATTTTGAAACCTTAATTTTCATCATTAATCAAAGCTATTATTCGAAATGTAGGCTGTCAAGAAGGAGGCAAGATGGGCAGTGTCTCTTAAAAAAAACTGAAAGACACAAAATATAATATTACAAAAATAAAACGTGTATATAATAGGACTTTTTCTGTAAATTTAGGGAAATTTTGCTCATCATCTGCACCTGTTTTGTGTGGTGTGCCCCAGGGATCCATTTTGGGACCTTTATTGTTTTCCCTTTATATGTTTCCCTTGGCCCTCATTTTTCAGAAATACAACATTTCATATCACTGTTATGCAGACGATTCCCAGTTTTACCTACCATTAAGGCTGGACACTACTGGTTCATCTAATGTGTTATTGAAATGTATAAATGACATCAAGAGGTGGATGGCAAATCATTTTTTGCAGCTAAATGAGGATAAAACAGAGGTTTTAATTCTAAATTGTCCTACAAATTCCTCCCCTGCTCTGGAAGCCCAGTTAGGTCCTCTTTCATCAAATGTACACAAACAAATCAAAAATCTTGGAGTGATCTTTGACTCTTCACTATTTTTTGATAAACAAATGAATGCTGTTATTAGAGGAAGCTTTCCATGTTAAGATCTATCAAAACTGAAGCATCTCCTTTCAAGCAAAGATTTAAAAGTTGTGATTCATGCTCTTGTAACATCACGATTAGATTATTAAAACCCTCTTCATTCCGGTCTCCCTCAGTCTTCAGTATCACGATTGCAAGTTGTTCAAAATGCGGCTGCTAGACTGATGACTGGGTCGAAAAAGAGGGACCACATCTCCCCTATTTTAGCATCTCTTCACTGGCTTCCCATTCAATTTAAATGTGCTTTATAAATAAATGTTATTAAGTTCATCTGCTTTCCTGTACAAATTATGCATCATCAATAAGGTGTATATTGAATTTGGCATTTTAATATCACTGTCTTCCTGCATTAATACTGACTACAAACCTGGTAAAAATGACTGGCGGGCAATGGAGGAAAGCCTTGTTTTGCCCTCCAGGTGTGACGACACGTGAAAACTATGAATTAATGACAGAATTTTCATTTTTGGGTGAACTATCCCTTTTTTGAAAGTGCAGGATGATCATCAGCTAGTTTTGGTTGGGAAGGAGCGTCCTCCATCTTGTTCTGATTGAGCTATAGAAGTGATGGATAGACACTCGGCTAATCTCAAGTTAATACATGTACGTTTACTCAAGACACAGGACGACGGGGCTGGATAGTTGGAATAGTTGGAAAGGTCTTGGTGATTCTTAATTCTCTAAGAAATGCCAGTGTCAGGCACACTGGAGAAGCTGCACTTGATCATGCAGACATTTTATTTATAATTCAATAAGAGAGGGGGAAAAAAGAGACAAGTGGGGATTCTGCCCAGGTGTCTGATCCTTTTTTATCACTGCGCACAGATGATGTGCTCAAAGAGTAAGGCTAGTGTGGTAAAATCCTCAGGGCTTCTCTGGAACTTCATTAGACACTTTCTCAAGATGTTTTGAAACCTTCACAGGGAAACTTTAACCCGTCTCAACCCTCAGCCTAGCAGTCTAATCACACATTTCTGTTTATAGAAATCTTCAGCTCTATGTAAAGAAGAATGAAATCCAAACTCAAAGCTCTGCGGCATCTATAGGGTATTTGAAAGACTTCACAAATCCAAAATTTGCATTGCCACACGAGGGACATTTTGGTCTTTTAATTTAAAGTCTTTATTGTGGGCAATCATAGCCTGGATGCCAGCCGAACTTTTTTATTCAAATATCAACAGTCTGTCATTAGTCTGTAGTCTGCCACAAAAAAAACATTAAAATCATGAACTCAAATGTCATTGTAAAAAAAACAAAAAAAACAATGACTGTTGTAAGAAACAGTGCGTTAATCAGACCTTTCTGTATAGCCTAACGCTAATAAGCTTAAATGAAAATAACGAAATAATTGAACAATCAATCACTTCTTTACGCGTGCACTGTCCTCCTCGCTGCTGCAGCAACTTGCACTCTCTTCATCAAGGCTTAAAACAAAAAGGGGACAAAAAGGTCGTATTGTCTTTACTTTCACCGCTTAAGGCTGTGGCAATCCATGGATACTTCCCCACCCACTCCTCCCGGTTCCTGCAGAGGCATTTTTGCTTTTTAGCAGCGTGTTGGGGTTCCGGTAAGCTACACCAGCCATGCCAACGGAATGAAAATGAGCTTATCAATGCATATCTAAATTCGTGCCTAGCCAGTATTTTTTTTTAACTTAGAAAAAAGATGCTGCAGCCAATGAGCAGCCGGCGGGGGCTGGTTGCAGGACGACTCAACCTCCGCAGGCAGTTTTTAATGTTTATCAGACAATAACTACTCAAGATTTTGCTTTAGTATAATTTTCGGGACAATTAGGGCCAGATTCGGGATTCGGGCAACAGTTTAGATTTCGGGACTGTCCCAAATGTTTCGGGATGTCTGGTCACCATAATCCTATGCTGGAACCAGGGGCCAGATTCACAAAACATTCTTAAGAATAAAATTATTCTTAACTGCCAATTTCTTCTTATTTTCTAACTTAAGAAAAAATATAAGAATATTTTGTATTCCCAAAAACTTTTCTTAAGAATGTTCTCATCTTTTTTCTTATGATTGTTCTTGAGATAAAATGTAAGAAGTATTCATATTCACGAAAAGAATGTTCTTTAAATTCATCGTAAATAAGTTAGGATAACCTCCAACCGATCTTAAATACCCAAATGTAAGATGTTTAACAAATTTATTGGGTTGTTTCCAATATTAAGCATTACAACATAACAGTAGCTAGCTAAATATAATATTTATAACTAATAGTACCATATGGACGAGTATAAAACCAGCAACCAGCAAGCGTCAATAGCGGACGAGAAACCCCGCCTAATTTAAAAATACTACTGTTAATGTGTCACAAATTGTAGTTTTAAGATATTTTCAGGCGAGAATGTACTTGTTTAAAGACTAATCTGTGCTTTATTTATAAAGAGAGCGCCTGTTTTACCATTTTATCGGCCGTTTTCGGAGTTGTGCGATCCAGGCGATCAGCGGGTGTTCAGCGCTCATTAACCCGCCGAGAGCAGCCTTTCCTCGGCCAGTCCTTCTGACGTCTGCCGCTGGCTCTGATGTCTCTGAGATATGATTCGTCTTGTGTCGATCTAACGGCCGATCTTTGGTACCCGAGCAGCGTTCTTGATAAACGGCTAGGCTCTTATAAAATAACGATTTTACCGACACGGCACATTAAAAACACGACATTGAGTGATTAACTCCCGTCAAGCCAGTCACGACGAAAATAGTCTGCACACTTATTATGATATCTACGGTAATCTGCAGGAAGCGCAAAACGACGAGCTTTGAGGTGTTTTTCATTCAGCGAGTCTTCAGTAATACCTTTCAATAAAATAACACCTTTTATTTTCTTCTTAAGTAAAAAATTAAGATGTTCTTAAGAAAATATTTGAGAACTTCTTAAGAATTTTTCAAGAATTGCACTTAGGAACATTTATACGAACTTCTTAGAATTTGTCTTACAAATTTTCTTAACTTCTTTCTTAAGAAGATTTTCGTGAATCCGGCCCCAGAGCTGTTCGGACCAATCAAATTGTCAGGGCGGGCTTTATATGATGATGGTCAGATACGCAGTAACGTAATCATCCACTTCACCAAAGAGCGCTTGGGTTGAATTAGTTTACTAAATGGAGAACTTGTTCGTATACGCATTCACCTTTACTATTCCTCTCAAAGATGATGATGGTGTTGGTAAGTACTCTGTGTGTCCTTAAATTCTTTTTACAACACCGGTAAAGATCGTTTACACTCATCTTCTTCTACTTCTTCCAGTGTGTGTGCAGTTGAGTTCTGTTGACAACTATGCGTCGCTCAACATAAGTCACTTACTTACGCCGTTGCTCTGATTGATTGTAGGTCTATCCAATTGAGAGCAGAGGCATTTTCTTTCCAGGTTCAACTGAAACAGCCCATAATCACAGCCCAATGGAGAAGACTCTGACTAGAATCTGAGTATGACGACGTCAGGCTAGGGCAATCACACCTCACGGATCTAAAATATGCAATATTTTATATCATTAATCTTAGCGTAGGCATATTTTAACAGAGCATGGCACATTTTAAAATGATCCAGGCACCATTTGTTGTACTGAAAATAAGTCCATTATGCATAAAATATGAATGTAGTGCATGGTAGGCACAAAGAAAGTACTGGCAAGATTAACACAAAACAACATTTTACAAGAACAAATGTCTTTAGCATGAATGATGGCATCATGGAGCGCTCAACAGCAGCGGGGTAGAAATCCTCGGAAGAACTTCCTGAATTCGGTGTTGAAGACGGTGTAGATGATCGGGTTGAGAGCACTGTTGACGTAGCCCAGCCATGTCACCGTGCTCATCAGCTCTGGAGAGATGTGACAGGATTCACACAGGGCTCGAGTCGTGTGAACGACAAAGAAAGGTGTCCAGCAGAAGAGGAAGACGCCTGCAGATAAAGATCACATATCACATCAGGGGTTTTAACTATTAACTATTAAAAACATTTCTGGTAATTGAAACAAAGCTGAAATGAAATGAAATATAAACCTGGTAACTGTCACCCCCCTTTGTGAGCATAGATGTGAAAATCCAACTTAAATGGTTGTAATTCATGAATGCTTTGGAAGGCTGGTCTCTTTTGAAAGAAGGCACTCAGCAGATTATTGCTGAAGTGAAAAGAAGTTTGAATTTACTGTAAAGCAAATGCACTCTACTAAACATTTTTATACACAATATGTATTTTATAAAATAAATAGCTATGAAATTAAAGCCACACATCTAACCAAATTGTGTTGTTGATATCACAAAAATGTAAGCTCCTATGAGATTGTTTAGGCGTAATACCA
>CM042239.1:74027879-74105379 GCA_023566225.1 Romanogobio albipinnatus | reverse complement strand
CAATAAGGCTCCATTATTTAACATGAGTTCATTCATTAACAAACTGACGATGAAAAATACTTCTAAAGCATTTATTAATCTTAGTTAAATGTACATTTCTGCATTAAATAACCCATTATTAAAATCAAAAGTTGTAACTATATTATTTAATGGACCTGAGCTAACACTAACTAACAGCTGCTTTTTAAACTAACATTATCAAAGAATAATAACTAAAAATTTAGCTATTTGTTGATGTTAATGCATTAACTAGTGAGACCTTATTGTAAAGTGTTACCTATTGTTCTTTATAATTCTTTAGCACTTTAATCTGTTATAAATATTTGTTTACTTACTTTTGCGTATTGCTTTAATGTATTTAAATGTTTGGTTCTTTTTGTTATAAGAAAGTTATTAAACCTGTTATAGTATGACAACACTTTTTTTGCAACGAATTTAAATATCGCGATAATACCGTATACCGCGATAAAAGCTTCAGAAATTAATCGCAACACGAAAATTTGATACCAGCACATGCCTAGTGCAATATAAATTGACGTAAATACGTAAATTTAGCACAAAGCTCATTTCCATCCGTAGTCCCAGACATGGATAAACAAACAAAAACAAAAGAACCAAACAAACATATAAAGATAAAAAAAAAATGTCAATACATAGATAAAATACTTGTTATAATAATTATGTCAGATATTTAAAAAGAAAACTATTCCTATGCATAGTCATCCTAAAGTGCTTATTACAAATATACCTATTTTATTAAAGTGCCAGTGCTTCTACAGTTTTGGTTGTTAATCAGCCATCTTTTAAGCTGTTTCTTTAATGAATTAAAAGTGGGGCTTCCTCTAATTAACGTTGGTAAAGTATTCCAACTTGTGCACCCTTTAATAGATGTGCAAAAGTAGACTTTCTAAATTGTACTTCACAATCACCGCAAACAATTGACCTAGTGCTAGTCTCACTATTTCTCTTTTTAATAAAATCCCCCAGGGGCGGTGGGGCCCTTCCATTCATAGATCTATAAAGAAGACCACTAGTTTTAAAGACTTTTAAGCTTTCAAAGCTTAGGAGCTGATACTTCTCTAAAATTAAACAATGGTGAAATAACTGTGGTTTCCTATCAAAAACCTTAACTGCTAATCATTCTACTTCAAATTTTCATGTATATTTTGTAAAGTGTTACTAGCTGCTTCTTTGCAATTATTAATGAAAATTGAGTGAAAATTGTTTAGGCCAAAACCCCCTAACCCTGTAGTAAGTACATGGTTCATTATTATTACTACTCAGTACTGTTAGCGTTCGTGCAAATTTTGCCAACAACACCTAAAAAAAGGCCTCCCCAAATTAAATTGCTTGCTGTTCTTGAACCATTTGGAGTATATGCATGGTTTTGGTCTCTTTTGAAAGGGGACACTTTGATGTTTTCTCAGAATCACTATAAGTCTTACTGGTATTGAGTAATAGAACTTTGAACACACTAAAAAAGGGGGGAAAAATTTCCGCCTACATTTTTTTTTGTAACAACATGACTGCAGATAACTCCAGCTGGGAAGCCTTACCAAACCCAGTTTAAAATTTGATAACAATACCTTGGATAATGAGTGTTTTACACATGTTTATCTAAGTTTATGTCTAGGCGCTCCCCAAAAAAGGCCACTTGGAGACTCCAAATGACCCTTTGTAACCACAGACACATAACATGCTGCTATTCTTGAATGCTTTACTCTACAGTCATAATTTTGGGCTCTAATGAAAGGTTACACTTAGAGCTATTATATACCTTATCCAGATTCACTGTCAGTAATTGCTGATACATAGTTACTGAAGTATAAACACATTATTGTGTTTTTTTTTTCAATTCTTGAAACCAAACTTTCTACAAATAAAGAGACAAAAAAACTGCTATGCATTAAAACACTTTAATTTTAGAACTCACACTATAAAATAAATATATATATATACACACACATGTATTTATATGCATTTCAAACTATTTACAAATTATATTTTTTAGAATCAAAGAAAATATATCTTCCAGGGGCACATCTACTCAAAAAAAAAAAAAAAACTATGGGTGCTATCCCTATCCCACCTAACATAACACCTAACACCTATCAAATTTTCACCTCTCACCTGTCATTTTCACCTGTTGTCTTCTTTCACTCGTGATCTAGATCAATGCTAACTTTACGCACGGGGCGCACGAATCACTATGGTGCTTTGCGCACGAACTTCACGCATGACCAAATGATTCGTCCCACTGAAGCTGCATATTTTTCATTACAGAAATTCATTGGCTATCAGAAAAGTCAGTCATTTCCATCATCCATTTCAACTGGATCGATTTACTGTCAATCAAAGAGAGGGAGGTACCATGGCTCTGATAGGTGCTCCTTGGCTATTGATACCTTGTGACACCTCTATCATGAACCGATTGGCTCAAATGACCCGTCTATCAAAAGTTCAGGGGTCAGCGGCCATTTTGACATCACATTTTTCTTCGTGTTTACATGTGAAATGAAACTAGACTATAGAATGCATCGAAGTTGTGATAGCTCTGTCGGCTAACTTGAAATGCTACTACTACATTCCATGGATGCTTATTGATATATAAATATGTTATGGACTAAATACTTCGCTGAATTGGATTGTATGGACCCTTGAGAGTGCAACAATGTTTTAAATGTATAATTAAACATAAAATTAACATAATTGCTAATTAGCTTGTTTTTTTATTAAAAGAATTCCAGTGTTATTGTAGATGTAAATACAGAAATTATTTAGCTGTAATGTAAAAACATATTTACTTAATACATGCAATGTATTATACATAGTTATTAAAGCTACACTGTGTGATATTTTCCCCCATCTAGTGGTGAAAGGGTATATGACCATCCAGTAAATATTAGTTTCTGTTCCTCCCAATTCCGATTTCGTTTTAACTCCTACGGTGGCCGATTTAGTCCAAGATTAACATGGCTTCCAGTTCAATCCAGCAATCCCCCTCTTCACATTCGACACGGTGCCATCGAGTGTTAAAACACGAAAGGCGAAGCTTGAATTTACGGGTATGTCCCTCTTTGGCTAATATAATTTCAAGATGGAGGGGCAACATGGCGACCCCCATTCTTTAAGGTACGGTAACATTTATTGTCTCCCTTAGGAGAAATTTGTTTTGGATGAGAGAACTGCTGCACATCAACATACACAAACATCCATTCCATTCCATACATACGTCAAATCATGAAAATCATTAAAAAAAATTTTTTTAAACTCTACTCTCCAAACATGATAATTCATATTAAAATACCTATAAAACTTAAAATTATTATTCAATACATGATTACCATAGTTAAAGTTGCTCATTAAGCACTTTTATCGACAATGGGACAAATGAATGTTTATAGCGATTACGCTTGCATAGAGGAACCCTTCATCAACGCATACTCAGAGTACAGTACATGTGAGGGGTCCACTATAATCTTGTTAACCTGCTGTATCATAGACGTATCAAAGATTTCTTGTATAGTATTTAGTGTCCGTACTCCCATAATTTTTCCTGCAACCTTTACCAAATTGCTTATTTGAGCTCTCGTTTTCACCGTCAAATTCCCAAACCAAGTAATAATTCCATAACGCAAGACAGACTCAATTGTAGCCTTGTAAAAAATATACATAATATTACTACTGACTCCAAATAATCTTAGCCTTCTTAAAAAGTGTAGGCGTTGATGGACTCGTGAACAAACATTTTGGACATGTGTGTGCCATTTGAGCTCACTGTCAATGTGGACTCCCTAATATTTATAAGAAGCCACCTGTTTAATCTCCTGATTATGGATTAATATGCATTCGAACCCCTTACCTGTATATATTTTCAATGGCATATTATAAACTTACGAGAATACTTTATTACTTGAAAGAAGTAAATATACATTAATGAGCACATATATTTTTGAAAGAACTAAGTGTTTTTAGCGAAGAATAAACTAAAAAAGTTACACAGTGTAGCTTTAAAGACTCCTAATATAACGTGTGACCCATTAGTGTACAGACAAGTTAATAGAAGTGCTTTTAATAAAACTACAAGCAGCACGTTTCTGCTTTTGAATCCACTGGAATGCATTACTGTAAATGGGGTTTTTGTTTGTTTTTACAAGCTTGAAGGAATCCGAAATGATTTTCTGTGACGCCAGCATGCCATAATGAGCGCTGCCTCTGTTCTGATAAAGCCAGACAAACAAGCAGCCGAGGCTCAACATATTCAAGAATGACTTTAAGAGCTCTGGAAAGCTTAGGATAACCCAGAAACCTGCAAAATCACACTCATTAATTCTGCATTAGGCAACGCTGACATAAGAACCTCTTGCGACCAAACTACGTCGAATCAAACGTTGTGAGGAGCGCGAGACAAAGCTACACGTATGAATCAAGCTCATGTATATTATAGATATTAATGTGCTCCACCAGTGGCCTCTGCTCTGCTGAATTATTCAAGTATAGTAATGGTATTTCTATAAATACCCAGTAATGGAGTGTTTCAGATCATCTGCATAAAGAAATGTTTACATCTTTGGAAAAGTTATCCCTTTCCCCAACCTTTGAATCCTCATGAGGCGGTGAAAACGGGGTTTAGTGTTCAGTACATTTTCCTTTTGTACACAGAAATGATAAAAATGTAAAGGAGTAATCAGGCCACATTCAGTCTTAAATAACTGTTGATTGTTTATTAAGATATATGAAAATATTGTGGGGTAAGCTGTGCCGCTTTTTACTTAAAGAGACCGTTCACCCGAAATTCCATATTTATCATGTTTATGTCATTCCAAACTTGTCTGACAAACTTGAAATATGTTCTGCAGAACAGAAGAACAAAGTCGTATGGGTTCAGAGCAACATAGTGAGTAAATCATGACAGAATTTTCATTTCTGAGTAAACGATTCAATTTACTAATCTTCTACGCAAGTAAAAATGAGGTATAACTATGTAAAATTATATTTTAAGGATGTCTGCTATGAACAAAGAAAGCCTATATAATATCACAAAGTATCCAATCATTTTCTCCATAGGCAAATAAATGTTTAACAATAACTAATAAACCTTTAAAGACAGCCTTACTGTGAGCTACGATGTTGTTAACTGAGTATTTGCTTCTGTTGAAGCCTTTAGTCTGCATTTTTTCAGCTTATTCTTATAATAATTGTTTAAAAGTGGAATTTTGTGGTGGAAAACTACATTACCCATGATGCTGTGCAGAAAATTCCACCAATCAGAGTCACCACAAGCAAAACACACCAAAAGAGCTCTTTAGCTCCGCCCACTCCCATGAAGCACCCAATTGAGCAGATCTTCTTACACTCTTAAAATACTTAAAGATACAAGTCAAAATCTAAAGGGTAAATAATGGAACAGGTTTTAAAAAGTTATTTTTTACTATTATTTACAACAGGATCTATGGAAGCTTGTTTCCACCACGGAATAATATCATTTAAAAGTACAACTCTGACTTTATATCTCACAACTCTGACTTTATATCTCACAACTCTGACTTTATATCTCACAACTCTGACTTTATATCTCACAACTCTGACTTTATATCTCACAACTCTGACTTTATATCTCACAATTCTGACTTTATATCTCACAATTCTGACTTTATATCACACAATTCTGACTTTATATCTCACAATTCTGACTTTATATCACACAATTCTGACTTTATATCACACAATTCTGACCTTATATCTCACAATTCTGACTTTATATCTCACAATTCTGACTTTATATCACACAATTCTGACTTTATATCACACAATTCTGACTTTATATCACACAATTCTGACTTTATATCTCACAATTCTGACTTTATATCTCACAATTCTGACTTTATATCACACAATTCTGACTTTATATCACACAATTCTGACTTTATATCTCACAACTCTGACTTTATATCTCACAACTCTGACTTTATATCTCACAATTCTGACTTTATATCTCACAATTCTGACTTTATATCACACAATTCTGACTTTATATCTCACAATTCTGACTTTATATCACACAATTCTGACTTTATATCACACAATTCTGACCTTATATCTCACAATTCTGACTTTATATCTCACAATTCTGACTTTATATCACACAATTCTGACTTTATATCACACAATTCTGACTTTATATCACACAATTCTGACTTTATATCTCACAATTCTGACTTTATATCACAATTCTGACTTTATATCACACAATTCTGACTTTATATCACACAATTCTGACTTTATATCACACAATTCTGACTTTATATAAGACAATTCTGACTTTATATCACACAATTCTGACTTTATATCACACAATTCTGACTATATCTCACAACTCTGACTTTATATCACACAATTCTGACTTTATATCTCACAATTCTGACTTTATATCTCACAATTCTGACTTTATATCTCACAATTCTGACTTTATATCACACAATTCTGACTTTATATCTCACAATTCTGACTTTATATCTCACAATTCTGACTTTATATCTCACAATTCTGACTTTATATCACACAATTCTGACTTTATATCACACAATTCTGACTTTATATCACACAATTCTGACTTTAAATCTCACAACTCTGACTTTATATCTCACAATTCTGACTTTATATCTCACAATTCTGACTTTATATCACACAATTCTGACTTTATATCACACAATTCTGACTTTATATCTCACAATTCTGACTTTAAATCTCACAACTCTGACTTTATATAACACAACTCTGACTTTATATCACACAACTCTGACTTTATATCACACAACTCTGACTTTATATCACACAATTCTGACTTTATATAACACAACTCTGACTTTATATCACACAATTCTGACTTTATATCACACAATTCTGACTTTATATAACACAACTCTGACTTTATATCACACAATTCTGACTTTATATCACACAACTCTGACTTTATATCACACAATTCTGACTTTATATCTCACAATTCTGACTTTATATCTCACAATTCTGACTTTATATCTCACAATTCTGACTTTATATCTCAATTCTGACTTTATATCTCACAATTCTGACTTTATATCTCACAATTCTGACTTTATATCACACAATTCTGACTTTATATCACACAATTCTGACTTTATATCACACAATTCTGACTTTAAATCTCACAACTCTGACTTTATATAACACAACTCTGACTTTATATCTCACAATTCTGACTTTATATCTCACAATTCTGACTTTATATCACACAACTCTGACTTTATATCTCACAAATCTGACTTTATATCACAATTCTGACTTTATATCACACAACTCTGACTTTATATCACACAATTCTGACTTTATATCTCACAATTCTGACTTTATATCTCACAATTCTGACTTTATATCTCTCAATTCTGACTTTATATCACACAATTCTGACTTTATATCTCACAATTCTGACTTTATATCACACAACTCTGACTTTATATCACACAATTCTGACTTTATATCACACAATTCTGACTTTAAATCTCACAACTCTGACTTTATATAACACAACTCTGACTTTATATCTCACAATTCTGACTTTATATCTCACAATTCTGACTTTATATCACACAACTCTGACTTTATATCTCACAAATCTGACTTTATATCACAATTCTGACTTTATATCACACAACTCTGACTTTATATCACACAATTCTGACTTTATATCTCACAATTCTGACTTTATATCTCACAATTCTGACTTTATATCTCTCAATTCTGACTTTATATCTCACAATTCTGACTTTATATCACAATTCTGACTTTATATCACACAATTCTGACTTTATATCACACAATTCTGACTTTATATCACACAATTCTGACTTTATATAAGACAATTCTGACTTTATATCACACAATTCTGACTTTATATCTCACAATTCTGACTTTATATCTCACAATTCTGACTTTATATCACACAATTCTGACTTTATATCACAATTCTGACTTTATATCACACAATTCTGACTTTATATCTCACAATTCTGACTTTATATCTCACAATTCTGACTTTATATCTCACAATTCTGACTTTATATCACACAATTCTGACTTTATATCACACAATTCTGACTTTATATCACACAATTCTGACTTTAAATCTCACAACTCTGACTTTATATCTCACAATTCTGACTTTATATCTCACAATTCTGACTTTATATCACACAATTCTGACTTTATATCACACAATTCTGACTTTATATCTCACAATTCTGACTTTAAATCTCACAACTCTGACTTTATATAACACAACTCTGACTTTATATCACACAACTCTGACTTTATATCACACAACTCTGACTTTATATCACACAATTCTGACTTTATATAACACAACTCTGACTTTATATCACACAATTCTGACTTTATATCACACAATTCTGACTTTATATAACACAACTCTGACTTTATATCACACAATTCTGACTTTATATCACACAACTCTGACTTTATATCACACAATTCTGACTTTATATCTCACAATTCTGACTTTATATCTCACAATTCTGACTTTATATCTCACAATTCTGACTTTATATCTCAATTCTGACTTTATATCTCACAATTCTGACTTTATATCTCACAATTCTGACTTTATATCACACAATTCTGACTTTATATCACACAATTCTGACTTTATATCACACAATTCTGACTTTAAATCTCACAACTCTGACTTTATATAACACAACTCTGACTTTATATCTCACAATTCTGACTTTATATCTCACAATTCTGACTTTATATCACACAACTCTGACTTTATATCTCACAAATCTGACTTTATATCACAATTCTGACTTTATATCACACAACTCTGACTTTATATCACACAATTCTGACTTTATATCTCACAATTCTGACTTTATATCTCACAATTCTGACTTTATATCTCTCAATTCTGACTTTATATCACACAATTCTGACTTTATATCTCACAATTCTGACTTTATATCACACAACTCTGACTTTATATCACACAATTCTGACTTTATATCACACAATTCTGACTTTAAATCTCACAACTCTGACTTTATATAACACAACTCTGACTTTATATCTCACAATTCTGACTTTATATCTCACAATTCTGACTTTATATCACACAACTCTGACTTTATATCTCACAAATCTGACTTTATATCACAATTCTGACTTTATATCACACAACTCTGACTTTATATCACACAATTCTGACTTTATATCTCACAATTCTGACTTTATATCTCACAATTCTGACTTTATATCTCTCAATTCTGACTTTATATCTCACAATTCTGACTTTATATCTCACAATTCTGACTTTATATCACACAACTCTGACTTTATATCTCACAATTCTGACTTTATATCACAATTCTAACTTTATATCTCACAATTCTGACTTTATATCACAATTCTGACTTTATATCACACAATTCTGACTTTATATCACACAATTCTGACTTTATATCACAATTCTGACTTTATATCACACAATACTGACTTTATATCACAATTCTGACTTTATATCTCACAATTAATAATAATAATGGCAGATTTGTAAAATTCTAGTCTTTGCTGTATGTCTCTGTGTTAATGAACGGTGGCCCAGAAATTAGGTTAAGGCACCAGGTGAACCATGACATCATAATTGGATATAGAGGGATTTGCCTGCAGTTAGTTTTGTCTGTGCGGTCCAGGGAAATTCAACTTGTGTGGCAATTTCATGCAAAGTTTAGACGTTTATAAGTGCATCCACAAACTAATTAGGCCGGGTTGTTGATAAAAGCTCCGGAGCATTTATTAAAGGATTAGTTCACTTTTAAATAAACTTTTGCACATGTCATCCAAGATGTCCATGTCTTTCTTTCTGCAGTCGAAAAGAAATTAAGGTTTTGGATGAAAACAGTCCAGGATTGTTCTCCATATAATGGACTTCAATGGGCTCCAAACGGTTCAAGGTCCAGATGACAGTTTCAGTGCAGCTTCAAAGGGCTTTAAACGACAGCAGACGATGAATAAGGGTCTTATCTAGCCAAACCATCAGATTCTGTGAGAAACTGAGCAGTATTTATGCTATTATTTTACCTCTTATCAGACGAACGTGATCATCTCTGAGCTCAGCCATAACTTCCGCTAAGTGAGGTCAAAATACGAGCCTGGGTCCAGATTCACGAAAATCTTCTTAAGAAAGAAGTTAAGAAAATTCTTAAGATAAATTCAAAGAAGTTTGTAAGAATGTTCCTAAGTGCAATTCTTGAAAAATTCTTAAGAAGTTCTCAAATATTTTCTTAAGAACATCTTAATTTTTTACTTAAGAAGAAAATAAAAGGTTTTATTTTATTGAAAGGTATTACTGAAGACTCGCTGAATGAAAAACACCTCAAAGCTCGTCGTTTTGCGCTTCCTGCAGATTACCGTAGATATCATAATAAGTGTGCAGACTATTTTCGTCGTGACTGGCTTGACGGGAGTTAATCACTCAATGTCGTGTTTTTAATGTGCCGTGTCGGTAAAATCGTTATTTTATAAGAGCCTAGCCGTTTATCAAGAACGCTGCTCGGGTACCAAAGATCGGCCGTTAGATCGACACAAGACGAATCATATCTCAGAGACATCAGAGCCAGCGACAGACGTCAGAAGGACTGGCCGAGGAAAGGCTGCTCTCGACGGGTTAATGAGCGCTGAACACCCGCTGATCGCCTGGATCGCACAACTCCGAAAACGGCCGATAAAATGGTAAAACAGGCGCTCTCTTTATAAATAAACCACAGATTAATCTTTAAATAAGTACATTCTCGCCTGAAAAAGTCTTTAAAACTAAAATTTTCGACACATTAAAGGGTTAGTTCACCCAAAAATGAAAATTATGTTATAATTACTCACCCTCATGTCGTTCGACACCCGTAAGACCTCCGTTCATCTTCTGAACACAAATGAAGATATTTTTGTTGAAAGCTGATGCTGAGAAAGGCCTCAGATAGGCCTCCATTGGCATTCAGTACATTTACACTCACAAGACCCATAAAAGGCACTAAAAACGTTGTTACAAAGTCCATCTCACTAGCCTGACAAGCCAGACCCACATCAAGATGTTGGGTCTGGAAACTCACCATTGGTAGAGCTCAATCCGAGGGGCGGGATAAACGGTTGTCTTTCAAATTCCCTCTGCACGCAATTGGATAGCGCCATGAGCGCCGCAACCAACCAGAGGGAAGAAAAAGGTGAAGCCGAGCTAACGTTAGTTGATAGACTTTCGCTGTATCCGGTAGGCAAAACTTCGAACATATCTTCTTTTCTTAAGAATGACTTCAGTGCCGTTCTTTGTTTCTTCTCAAAGAAAAGCTTAACTCCAAGTCTTCCAGAGTCGTGGCCAAAGCCGATTCAAAAGGCCGCTGTTCGTCAGCTTCTGTAATTACGAGTAGCACGCAGAACCTCCGCAACTCTGCCGTGACATGCCGTCATTATGTTAAGCCCGCCCACTGACTCTACACGCGCTGTGATTGGCCTGACCAGAGTTTGGTTTTTCCAGCTCTCAGGTCTACCGAGAGTTGCTAGACTACACTCGCGGCAAAATAAATTTTCTGCCACTAGGGTGCGTCTAGATTTCTAGGCTACCATCTCACTACAGTGGCTCTACAATAATTTTACGAAGCGACTACAATAGTTTTTGTGCAAAAAAAAACAAAATAACGACTTTATTCCACAAGTTCTTGTCTTCCTTGTCTGTCTCTGCCATGAACTCACGAAGCACCATGATGCATGCGCGAGAATATTACGCAGATCCGGCGTTCGGGAATCCATGAAATGCACACTTTAGTCCCATTTTGAGCACTACGCCGAGACCTAAAGCACGATCAATGTAGAATTCAACAGCTTAGATACGGCGCGTCTTCCTCTGCTTGTAAACAAATCTCCTCCTCCCTTCTGGGTCATGTGTTCGAACGCCGGATCTGCGTCATATTCTCGCGCATCTGTCGTGGTGCTTCGTGAGTTCACGTTCACAAAAACTATTGTCGTCACTTCATAAAATGATTGTAGAGCCACTGTAGTGAGATGGACTTTGTAACAACGTTTTTAGTGCCTTTTATGGGTATTGTGAGTGTAAATGTACTGTATGCCAATGGAGGGCTTGATGAGGCCTTTCTCAGCCATCAGCTTTCAACAAAAATATCTTAATTTGTGTTCTGAAGATGAACGGAGGTCTTACGGGTGTCGAACGACATGAGGGTCAGTAATTAATGACATCATTTTCATTTTTTGGGTGAACTAACCCTTTAACAGTAGTATTGGTATTTAAGATCGGTTGGAGGTTATCCTAACTTTAAGAAGTTATTTACGATGATTTTAAAGAATATTATTTTCGTGAATATGAATACTTCTTAAATTTTATCTTAAGAACAATCATAAGAAAAAAGATGAGAACATTGTTAAGAAATGTTTTTGGAAATACAAAATATTATTATATTTTTTCTTAAGTTAGAAAATAAGAAGAAATTGGCAGTTAAGAATAATTTCATTCTTAAGAATGTTTTGTTAATCCGGCCCCTGGTCATAAGTAGATACCTCATTAGCACCTGCACGGATCAGTAGAATGAGGCATCTACGATCGATAAATCTATGACCATGACTCGATATATCTATGACTCGTATTTTGACCTCACTTAGCGGAAGTTATGGCTGAGCTCAGAGATGATCACGTTCGTCTGATAAGAGGTAAAATAATAGCATAAATACTGCTGGGTTTCTCACAGAAACTGATGGTTTGGCTAGATAAGACCCTTATTCATCGTCTGCTGTCGTTTAAAGCCCTTTGAAGCCATTTGGACCTTGAACCGTTTGGAGCCCATTGAAGTCCATTATATGGAGAAAAATCCTGGACTGTTTTCATCCAAAACCTTAATTTCTTTTTGACTGCAGAAAGAAAGACATGGACATCTTGGATGACATGGGGGTGAGTAAATTATCAGCAAACGTTTAAAGTGAACTAAGTCTTTAATTCTGCTCACATCACATGAATTAGTGAGTACATCAACTCCAACAAGACAAAAGAAATATTCAGCAGCTTCAGTTATTTCAACACTTACCCACAACAACAGGTAAAACCCTCATGGCTTTCCTCTCCCTTCCATTGATCTTAGCCCTCTTCTTCCGCTGAGTTGGCTGGCCGTATTTTATGTCACTGTAGGCCACAGTTTGAATGGTGCTGTTTTTATACTCTGGTGGGAAGGGGCAGTTGGGCCGCTTGAAGTCATCGAGCTCCTCAAGACTGGACTGGGCCAAGTCCCTCTCAATGACCCGGGGCAGAGATGCAGGCAGAGCCCCTAATGGCGGGAGGGCGGCAGCCACCGCTGCGTGCTGTAAACTACGACAAGCCTGGATACTGTTCCTCAGTTTGGCTTTGCGTGTTTCTTCCCACTTGCGCAGGCCATGGAACATCCCAAAGTACAGTAGGAGCATGATGGGGCACGGGATGAAAAAGGAGCAGACGGACGAATATACCACGTAATTGTTGTCTTCCAGTTTGCATTCGCTGGGGTCTCTTTGTGGAACATTGTTTATTCCGAAGATGACCGGAGAAGCCACCGCCAGCGCCAACAGCCACGTGGCAGAGAGTAAGATAATTTGCCGATGGTCAACATGCTTTCTGTTGTAGTTAAGAGGAATGGACACTGCTATAAACCTGTTAACAGGATGCATATTCAACTTTACCATCTGGACACACAGAAATAAAGACTTATAAACCTTTTCCACCAGAATGAACCGGGTGCTAGTTCAGAGCTAGTGCTAGTGCTGGTTCGGAGTTGGTTCGACTGACATGCCTTCTAATGGTACGTAATGGTACGCGAATGACGAGAATAAATCATCAAGTTGGACGCTTGAACATTTTAAGTTTACAAATTTTGAGTTTCATTCACGAGTGACATTCACTTCACAACAGATGCGAATTTGCGTCATGGGAGGGGCTTCTGCCAGGCGGTTGACATGGGCTGTGTTTACACATCTTTTTTGTTAAAATTCTACTGTTATGTGGCGTTCACACCGGATGCGATTCGCGCGAATAATTCGCGCTAATCGCGCGAAGGTGGACGCTTGAACATTTTGAGTTTACTCGCTTCCTTCGCGCGTGAAATTCACGCGAATCGCGCGTGAAATTTGCGTGTGACAACTACACAACAGACGCGAATTCGCGTCATGGGAAGGGCTTCTATATGAGCCTAGATGAGCCAGCTTGTCTCGGTCACTTTACGTCTTTTTTGTAAAAAATACTACTATTAATGTGTGACAAAACGTAGTTTAAAGACTTTTTCAGGCGATAATATAGTTGTTTAAAGCTCAAATATGTGGTTAATTTATAAAAAGAGTGAATATATAGAGTTAATATATAAAATTGCGCGTTCAAAACGCTCAATTCACGTCATTCGCGCCGCCTCAATCGCGCGAATCGCTCAAATCTCGCCGCCTCATTAGCGCGAATCGCGCCGCAGAATGCCATTTCGCGTCTCTGCATTGACTTAACATGTAAATCACTCACGTGAATCGCGTCCGGTGTGAACGCACCTTTAATGTGTGACAAAACGTAGTTTTAAGATTTTTTCAGGCGATAATGTACTTGTTTAAAGCTCAAATCTGTGGTTTATTTATAAAGAGAGCGCCTATTTGAACATGTGATCTGGCGTTTTCGGAGTTGTGAGCTCCAGTGGATCAGCGGCGCTCAGCGCTCATTAACCCCGGCGAGAGCAGCCTTTCCTCGGCCAGTCCTTCAGCCGCTGGCTCTGATGTCTCTGTGGTGTCTCAAGCTATAATTCGTCTTGTGTAGATGTAACGGCCGATCTTATAATCTGTTCCCTGGCAAATCGTTTAGGCTGAGGGCAAAGTGAAGTTTCATTACTTTTTTATTTTTTAGGCTATTTAACTTTACGTTACAGTTGTAGCCGACTAGCGCTGACTTTGAATGTTTGACTGAATTGTTTGCTTTATTTCATGTATAGCTTCTTATACCTTTTACTTATACTTTTGTATTATTGATCATACATAAACTTGCATTTAACAAAAAGAGACTGGGTTGTGTTTCATGTCATTTAATTTTATTACAGTGATAATCATATGCACACTTGTTTGAACCAGATATTAATATATGATTAATATAAACCATATGATTTTCTCCTAATTGTTGTCACTACTAGAGCAAGCTCCTGATTGGTTAACGTGGCGTGAATATCCGCCAAAGTTCAGATTTTTCAACTTGCGCGATTCGTGCCATTTGCGCGAATCACACGTCAAACGGTCAATTCACTCTGCCTCATTTGCACAAATCGCACCGCAGAATGTCTATTCGTGTCTTTGCATTGACTTAACATGTAAATCACTCACGCGAAACGCTTCATTCGCGTCCGGTGTGAACGCACCATAAGAACCGGTTTGTCTTCCCACGGGCTAGAGAGCCGCCACAGAGCCAGTCTCGTCACTGTATACGTCTCATCTTTCTCAGCGGGAAACACACACACACCAGGCTTGTTTGAGATGCATCGGCGCTGCGCAGACCGATCAGTGTATGATATCAAAACACCCCAAGAGCGTTTCAAAATCATAAGGAGTCGTGTGCACTCGTTGTCATACGGCGATCGGTCTGCACAGCGCCGATGCGTCTCGAACAATCCTTTCATCAACAATGGCGAGCGTTGCGTTACTATTGATGCTCATGGCTTTACGATCCTACATCGGCATCAAATCACAGACAATCCGACGCATTCGTGCAGCTCGCCGTGATTTCTATAGACGGAGATTACAATCGAGCAGCGGTTAGCTCCATTAGCTAGGATCTCAAGTTTGTGTTGGTCTTGTTGGTCACGGTAACCCCAGCCCCGGACGCAATCGCTTCTTACTTCTAGACAAGCAATGTTTTGGTGCTACTTAAGAACCACTTTTCCTGGTTCAGAGCCGGTGCTTTGGGTGTCGAAAGACTAACCGATTTGAAACTAGGCTCTGGCTCCGAACCAGCACCAGCACTGCCTCGGTGGAAAAGGGTAATAGTGCCATGATCACAACAAAGCCAAACGTTGCAGACAGTGGTTCTCAACTGGTTTTGTGTTCACACTTGGAGGGTTTGGTTGGATTAAAACTAAGGATGCACGATATTATCGGTACGACATCGGATATGAAAAAATTATGCCGATATGCCTTGCCGATTCGTGTTGATAGGCGCCTGTGTGCAAGGAGTGCTATAGCGATAAGATCATGTCAGCAGTGTGGCCATTCTTGAAGTAAAGACAAGCAAATGCATTGCATTTATGGTGATTTATATTGACAGTTTTTAAATGCTGCCTTGAATTTGTGAATGTGCGTACAGAAGGACGTGACCGTCAACAGTGACTCCCCTGTGTGTGTGTGAGATCTCTAGCGCGTGCAACAGCCTCCACAGCAGCAGAAGCCTCCCCCAGGTCCTAGTGCCTACCCGCTAGAATGTTATATATATTTAGTGGGGGCGCTGTTTAGGGCTGCCACTAATGACTATTTTTATATCGATTAATCTATCGACTAATTTATCGATTAATCTATCGACTAATTTATCACAATAATTTTCAACAACTTTACTTAAAAACATTTAATTTGACTTGCAACGTTGGCCTTCAGTAGTGTACTATAAAAAAAGTATAAATGTAAACAAGCCCTTGACAAAATGTAAAACTAAAAGTGCAAAAAGGTACAAATTTGTAAACCAACATAACAAAAAAAGAGAATATCAGAAAATACTTTTTATATAGAAGTGTTGTCACGATACCAAAATTATGACTTCGATACGATACCAGACTAAAATACCGCAATAACAATAAGTTACTGAATCGACCATGGCAAAAAACTGTAAAAGTAATTGAATAATATGACAGAACTTACTATTCATTGTTTTATCATTATTTTAGTGTTAAAAAACCCTATAAACTCACTTGTCCTGCATGTTCCTGCCCTGCTTCACACAGAATATGAGGTCCGGCCCTTTAAGAGCTGCACGGACCAAAGTCATTGTAACACCCGATTTCTCATTCAACTCTGTATACGTTCACTAAAGACACATCCGACTGCGTTTACCCGAATACTCGCCAGGACGTGCATTTTTACATATTTTTGACTATTCAAACCCAATAATCGGCGAAACAGACGTAACGATCTGTCTGTCCACTTTTCTGTTGTTCTTTTCCCTGAGCTGCGCGTATATATTTGACTCTTCTGCTTCCATTGTTTAGTGAACGGTGGAAGCAGAGCTCACACACACGTCCTCACTCCTGCTGTCACACATCGAGGCACATTAAGAAATACTGCTCCTATCAGAGTGCTGTCAAAGTACCGGTACTAATACAATTTCATATCGTACCCAACTTACCCAGTCGACTAAAAATATTGACGTCGACTGATTAACAGCGTCGACACAGTCGATTGTATCGATCAATCGCAACAGGCCTAGAGAAAACGCTTCCCTGCCAAACACAGAATTTTCCGTGTTTCCGTTGTTATACGCTAGGGGGCGCTATTAGACATCTTCTCCTGATCAAAACACAGACAAGGAAGACGCAAAAAAACCAAGCGATCGTATATAAGCAGATGCATATGTAAAATAACGTGATCATCACCATTAAACATCAAATATATCAAAACTGCCTGATGTTACTGAATGAAATGTCGACCCAGGACGAGCTCTAGGACTGTGCAAGCATTAGGGCTGTTGATGGACTCGATCGACTCTCATCTGTGTTTCATCATCGCTCTGATTCTGATCTGGATGAAGTCTTTGACAAAAACGTGATTTTTCTCAGCTTTTTGCTCCAATTGTTGCTTTTTTTATGAAACATACCCATATTTAAGTGTTGATTTAAAAAAATGCATGAAGCTAGAATAAAAGTTTTTTTGTTTAAAAGCAGAAGGTCTGCTCTTTCTTTTGGTATATTTCATGCTCAGATATTCATACAACAAAATATTCTATGGGACATGATCAAAAACCCTAGCCTATTGGCGATAACCATAATATTGAAAATGAATAGGACTCATTTGATAACATGACACGTAAATACTCCGGTGTCCCGAGTCCGACTGGAGCCTGTGCTTTTTTTCTCCCTCCCTATTACACATTGTTGCAGCCATAAAAATTGTTCAGCTTTGTTTTTAATGTCAAAGTAGTTATTTTTCGTTTCGTTTATTTATTCAGTTAATTTAGAAAAAATGTTTGGAGCAATATTTGTTTGTTAAATTAAAGTTTTTGTTTTTTAAAGTAGGCTGACCAAGCGGCCAGTGGCCGACAGTGAGTTAACCACTTGTTTGATCAATTTCATTGACTTGTCTTTCCTATAATAAAATCCATAGATATAAAACACTTTAAGCATATCACAATGTTAGATTAAATGTTTACTATCATCACCACAGTAAAAACGCATTTGACAAGCTGAGGCAGATGCAGCTCACAGCTTGCATCGGTGCTTGTGAACGAAACGGACTATATTTAAACTAATAAACAAAATAAAAAAAATAAAAAATGCAGTGTAATTAATTAATTAATTGGTTAATTTGTTAATTGATTAATTAATTAATTTATATTTACATAATGTCTATTCTTGTATTTGTATTTGCAATCTAGTCATGGCCAATAACATTTATGTTAATATTTATTCATCATACTGTTGAACTTGACAGTATGTTCTCTCTTGTTATTTCATAGGGAGCTTCAAAGAAGATTTATCAGTAACAGAGTATTACCCTGAGTTTATCAGTATCCAATTATGTTTGTTGGGTAAAAAATAAGAAAGGAATAATTGACAACGGGCCGTTTTATTAGAATAATAATGCACACCCGAGGTGGTGATGCGGTCACGATGCGAAGCGGAGTGGCCGTTACACCTCGGGTGTGCATTATTTTTCTAATAATTGAACGCCCCGCTTATACTACGGTTACCACACCTCAAGACATCGATCCAAAGATATATTTAAAGGGATTCGTCCGGTTTTTGTACTTAAATCGCTATTGTGAGTAGGACTATTTCTTCCGCGTCTCATCCAACGGCTCTTTTGCTAGTTCCAAAACGTCATTTTAAAGCTGGTAACGAAGGCTTGAGCCGTTGATAGCATTCTACTGCAGTTATTAATAAAGTTATTAGAAAGAGAGCGAGAGAGAGAGAGAGAGAGAGAGAGAGAGAGAGAGAGAGAGAGAGAGAGAGAGAGTGCTTGTGTGAATTAGGCTACCTCTGTGCGTCTCTAAACAGCGCTGTTATTACCTCGCTAGTGAAAAAATGTCACGTGTAGCCTTTAAGTTGCTCCACTATATAGGCTAACTGATCAAATGGTCAGGGCAGCGCTGACACCTTGTTGTGCAAACTGTAGTGCGTGTGCGAGCATGTGTTTCAGTAATGAGACAGAAAAGCTTGCCTTTGATGTCCGCTTCCGTTTGCTGGTTTTCATCTGGACTGTCTAATACTGCTGCCGCCCAGTTGTTGAACGTTTTATATTCACCGTAAATATTAAGATTTACTTTAGGAAAATCGTCTGTCATGTTGTTGTTTTTTAGTCCTGTAATGTCCGTTATTACAGTTAACTATGCGAAGTGATATGGAACTGTAATGCGGTCAAGAGCTGCCTGGAACTACGTTCGCTGTGTGTCTCCCAGAAAATAATTGCACACCTCAGAACGTTCATCAGCCAATCAGATTCAAGCATTCAACGGCCCCGTAGTATAAAAAATAAATAAACTAAGTAAAAATTAATTTGATAACTTTTCCCCCAAGGTTTCTATAGATATCGCGATATATCGATATCGTGATTTTTTTTTTTGGCCACAATAACCGTGGTGTGAAAAATCTAATATCGTGACAGCCCTACTACACATATTTAAAATATGCTGTCTTTAAGTTGTTTCTTCATTAATTTGGAGAGTAACTGAAATTATTACAATATCAAAACATTAAAAACTCCAATATGTTTTAATTGCAATTAATTATGATTAATTACCGAAAAAAATTTATTAATTCAGTTTTTTTTATCAATTGACAGCACTAATATTTTGTATTTAGAGTGCCGTGTTTGTCCTGAAAAAGTACTGAGTAAATGTGATGTTTGTTACCTCAATAAATTTAAGGTCATTCCTATTTTATGTTTTATGTTCTATTATATTAACATTAAAAGTAGGGCCGGGACTTTAACGCGTTAATTAAGATTAATCAATTACTGGACTTTAACGCGTTAATTAAGATTAATTACGCAAAAAATTCTGCTTGAATGAAATAAATAAACAATATTTTGTTGATTAAGCTTATGTATTCAGTCATTATTCAATGGTATACTAAAAATCCATGTGAAAAAAATTACTTCTCACTGTTCTCAGGTCAAATATTTATATGCGATTAATTTAGATTAATTAATTACAAAGCCTCTAATTAATTAGATAAAAAATTTTAATCGAGTCCCGGCCCTAATTAAAAGCACACTCTTTTTACGACTAAAATAAAAGTTAAAGGTAAAAAAAAACCCTGAATTCCCAAAAATTAAAACGAAAAAAAGGAATTTGCAAAAATTATAACGGAAAAAACGGAATTTGGGAAAAAATAAAACAGATTTTATAGGGCCCTAAGCATTGTTATTTTCCTACTATATGCTCTCAGATCAGATCTGTGGTCTGACTTTGGGTCACGACTCTCCAGTTGACAACCACTGGTTTAACTTTCTTTAATAAAGTCACTCAAAGAACACTTTGTGTTTGACAGTGATTTGCTGGAACATGGTCTTACGCACTATAAGAATGCACTTCATACCCAGCATGACCTGTTTCTGCAAACCCTGATTAGGTCAAAACAATATGCCAAAAACTGATTATGCAGTCCACATTCTTTCTTGAGAAAATGCCTCAGGGCTCCCAAAGCAATTTTTCTCTTTCCTCTGGAACAGCAATACTATGCAATATCAATATTATGGGAAATTCAAACCTGTCCACACTGATTGCACAGAGGTTGAATATAGACGCTGTACAGAGCATTACATCCATGGTCATTAGTCCGTCGCATAGAGCCACATCCAATGACCAAACACCACCTTGAAACTGGAAAGACAGATTTAAGTGTCAAAAAGAGCATTTAGCACAAAACAAACACACTTCCTTACATCTTCATCACTACATTTCATTTCAAACGGTGAGCGACTTTATTGAGACAAATGAGATTCAGATTGCCCTTGATTCTCTTAATGAGTCAAACTAATCTAATGAGCCTAATGAAGCTACAACATGACCGATTTAGCGTGGCGGAAACTTTAGGATAACAAGATAAGTGGCCTAAAAGAGAAAAATATTCAAAGAGGGAGTTCTCCAGAAGCCTTTTCATATATATATTGGGTCTAGCGCTGTGCGATATTGAAGAAAAATGCGATATGCAATACCTTGTTAAATGATGTGGTATTTGATATGCGATACGGTATTGTTTTAAGTGTATAAAAGTCTATTTAAATTATATATTTTTTAAATTATTTAAAAACTGAGAATGATACTATTTATGTGTTTCACATTATTTCTGGGAAAAGAAAGCATCGCTACAACTTCTGAAAGTGTGACCAGGTGTTTTAGCAAAAATTAATATCACACATCTGACAATATAATTTTAACATCAACAAAAAATGTAATGCCAATATTTAAATACCAAAAACTCTTTGCTTGACTTGGTAATATATAGTTATATCAACCTAAAACTTAACATTAAGAACATCCAGGTAAACAAAGACACCTGAACTAGGGGTGGACGATTATTTTTGTTCTTTTAATTTATCTTTGTTATTAAAAATAAGAACTAAAAGCAGTAGTCTTCAATTAAGTATACATCATAAAGCTACAAAGCAGCCATTTTGACATAACTGTGTGTGTATTTGTCAGTTCGACTGTGTAACAAGGCACGAAACAGAACTGAAGGGATCACACCCTTTCAGAGAGGCGGCTTGTGCGCACGTTTCGGTGTGTGTGTCAGACAGCGCGAGACTGCAAGGAGTTGTTTTTCGCAAGTTATTGCGTTTAATAACTCTTTTTAACGTCAAGCAAGTCACATAAGTAACAGTCGTGTGATCAGTCTATTCTCTGCTATATGTGTCGACCTAAAATGAATTCACAATGTTGAAGCAGCCTATTAAAATAAATTCAGATATTGCGCGCCGTTGCGATATGCATATTGCGATATGTACATTTACGATATTTCGATAATTCCGATATATTGTGCCGCCCTAATTGGGTGTAATGTAGGGATGCTCCAATCGATCGGCCGGAGATCGGTATCGGCCGATAATCATATTTTATGACTCGATCGGTACTCACTAAACTTGGCCGATCTCACGAACCGATCGCAATTTGATGCGTGGGGTAGTAGCAAATATTCAAACGAGAGCTTTGAAGGCTGAAGTGGAGAAGGGTTTCATGTGAACAGCAGTTTAACATGGGTCAGTCGGTCCAAAGGGATGGCCGAACGAAATTGGTATTATCTAATTGTGTAGGTCACCCCCGGCTAGAGTTGTTCTGATTCTGATACTAGTATCGGAAATATCACCGATACCACAACCAATTCTGGCATCGGTATCGGTGAGTACTTGAACCCATGTACCAATCCGATACCATTTTCTTACACAAAATCTAGTTATTATGACCGCTAGCTTTGCCTAACTGCTGCACGGTTCTTCTTCACTGCTCGGAATGCATTGCAAACCAAGCAAGCACCCCCTGTTTAGAGCAGCGAAGAAGAAATGAAAAAGCGTTAGCAGTATGTCCGCTGTTTAGCAGTATGTCGTCTGTGTGTGGATGGCGGGCGCCAGCGCCCACACACGCGCGTGACACTTGCTCGCTGTCTTTGTCCTCCCCCAGTTTCTCTACCTCGACGTGCGTTTTTACAGTCTATGGTCACTATATGAGGACACGAACGCATAAACTGCCTGAGAATTTGCTGTGTCATATAATGAACACAGACACTCAAAAGTCAGTCCCTCCAGAAAAACGCGATTATGCGATCGCGTGATTTAACGCATAATCAGCCAATGTCTGCATATTTATGCGGGGGCCGCATTTTTTCAAATACGCCGCACTTTCGCCGCATAAATTGCCTATTTCCGCGTGCAAAATATGCGGGGCTAGCATGATTTCATAATCCCCGCATTTTCGTTGCAAAAAAGTCATATATATATTAGCAGAAAGTTGAAAAATGTTTGTTTACTTCACACAAGAGCCGCCATTTCCCCCTGTTGCCATGGGAACGCTTTGAAGTGACGTAATTACCCGACGCGAACGTCATCGAAAAGCTGCAAACCCCCGTGGAGAAACCATAGATATCAGTGAAACCATGATGAAGCGCAAACTCCCATTTGCCAACAAAAATAACAGAAAAGACGCGCAAAGCAGTTTCCCGCTGTGATGACCGCTCTCAAAACACAGCATCATGAAGCTTCGAAGCGTTATGAATCAGTGAGTCGATTCAGCGGTTGGAAGCGTTATGAATCAGTGAGTCGATTCAGCGGTTCAGAGCGTTATGAATCAGTGAATCGATTCAGCGGTTTGAAGCGTTATGAATCAGTGAGTCGATTCAGCGGTTTGAAGCGTTATGAATCAGTGAGTCGATTCAGCGGTTTGAAGCGTTATGAATCAGTGAGTCGATTCAGCGGTTTGAAGCGTTATGAATCAGTGAGTCGATTCAGCTGTTGGAAGCGTTATGAATCAGTGAGTCGATTCCAACCGCTGAATCGACTCACTGATTCATAACGCTTCGAAGCTTCATGATGCTGTGTTTTGAAATCGGTCATCACTATATAAGTCATTATTTAGGTTTTTTTGCGCACAATAACTATTATCGTCGCTTCATAAAGTTATTGTAGAACCACTGTAGTGAGATGGATTTTGCATCGACGTCTTTAGTACCTATTATGGGTCTTTTTGCAAGTTCCCGCAATTTCATCGCATAAAATTGCATAAATATCCCGAATTTTTCATCGCATTTTTTAAGAAACCTGCCGCATAATCAAGGATTTTTGCCCGCAACAATCACACAAAAAAGCCGCATTTTTCTGGAAGGACTGAAAAGTGTTCACGGCTACCCGCCAAAATAAAAGTTCGGTTTAACGTGAAGAATTTTTCAGAATATTTTAAGCTACTGTTGTAGCCTACACTAGATTTATTTAAGTTTCTATGTAATAATAATAATACGTCTCTACTACTACTAATAATAATTATGCCTAGATGGTTATAAAGAGATTATTTTCTGATTAATATATCATTTTTTATATTTCTACATTTATTTGTTGCACTGTATGTTATATTGTAAAACTAAAATATCTTTCAGTTTGCGGTGTTAGATTTGTGGCTGCATTTGAAGAAAAGAAAAATAAATAATATTACTGTCTAATGCATGTCAGATAATAAAAATACTGTGATAAATACAGTAGTTGCCAAGTCCGCGTATAACTTTGGGCTTCTTTTTTTGGCAAGTCGCGTTAAAACATCACGAGTCGCGGGTTACGGTTTTTTGGGCTTATTTAAAAAAATGTGGTTGCTTGTTAGGAAAATATAATAAGCAACTTTGTTTATTTACATTTATGGTCGCTGTTTTGTCCAATACATTGACTGACACTGTCTTCTCACAGCTAATAACCATTCAGTGCAACGATACAAGTGCTGTAGTAATCCGTCCTTTTATATCCCGCCTCCTTCTCCCCCTCACTGAAGAAAAATCGCGTTCAACGTGTAGGTATGTGACGTTATAAATGCACGTAATGATAGTTAGTAGACTTAAATAGACGTATACATTTTTACAAACAATGCCACCAGCAGAGATGTACAGAGATGGAGAGGAAACAGGGAGGAGAGGCACCTAATTTAATTTAAAAATTATTTTTGTAATGTATTTAAAATTACAGGCTATTATAAAAAAAAAACAAGTCTACTAATAATAACAGTAGGTATGGTTCGAATTTATTTTATTATAAATATGTGGCTATATTGCAGCGTTCCCTTAGTGCTTGCCTGTTTCCCAATGTGCATACTATAGTATGTGACATTAGTGATTTTCAATAATATTTAGGGCAGATAGTGTGCACATTGAGATGTAGGGCTTATCTTTTTCAAGGTTTGCAGTGTGTGTGTTCACTACTCACTGCCCCTAATATGTGTGCACTAACTCCGACTATGGGTTACCATAATTGGCCTTCACGTCACTTTTTCTCTTTTTCCATCTCCAAACCTGTTTTGTTCACAGCTGATCGGAGCTGATCGGATATTGCAGGTCCTTTATTGCAATTTGATGATTTTTGTAAAATCACATCTGTTTTTGCTTTTCAAACTTTTTTCAAACTTTTTGAAACTTTTTTGCTTTTTCAGTTTAATATGTTGCAGGCTCATTTATTGATAATTTTTTTTTTATTATAAATAATATTGATGATAATAAATAATATAATAATATTGGGCTTGTTTTTGAAGCTGCGGTTGCTTATTTGTCTCGCGAGAGTTGGCAACACTGACAGATACACACCCAGGTATCGGATCAGTACTCGGTATCGGAAACGGTATCGGGAAGGGAAAAAGGGTATCGGAACATCTCTACCCCCGGCCAATCGAAAGGGAGTCAGGCTTCTCCATTTTAGAGAATTAAATGCTTATTTTGTCCTCAACATTTTACTATTGGACAATGTTTAAATAAACCTTGAGGGTTGTATCAGACTGCTCCATTTTGTTTAAGTATCCTGATATGCTGAGTGTAATGCAGAAACATATTAAAGGCATATTAAAATGTATAATTCATATTTTTGTGATTATTTAGTACCCTGTTAAAACAATAGTTACATTACATTACATAATAAAAATGTAGCCTAATAAAGGCGACATCCATAGTATTTTCATAGCATCCCTAGTGTAATTCATTACTAAGTAATTACAGTAATTCCCCATTAAAAGAGTAAAGTAAGGGATTGCTCTTAATTTTACTGTAATTGAAATTACTTCTGATGTAATTGCATTAAATACTATAGGCAGAACAATTCTAAAAGTGGATTAACGATCACAAAATATAACATCTAATGTTAAAATGTATGTTTTTAATGTAACCCTCACCCTTGAAATACCGGTACATTGGCCAGTTCAAGAATAATTTATGCAATATAATAAATACTTAAAAAGCGTAGTTTCGTGTCTGTCCTTGTTGTTCAACTGGTCATGGTTAATATGTGATTTAAAGTGATTAGTAATAAGTAATAGTACAGTAATCTAATTACACATTTGAAGATGTAGTAGCTAGAAATTAATTACTTTAGAGTAACTTACCCAACACAGTGTGTGCGTATATACACACACAGTCAACCCAAAAATGATTCAGACACCAGATATAATGTTTTACTAGTGTGTGCAGGACATCATGCATGTAAGTGAGGATATCAAAAAAAGGAAAATGTGACATATTATACCAAAAAATTTGGGACCAAAATGATTCAGACATTTTGCGCTGGCCGTGTTTTGCTTCAGTGTTTTTTCTTTAATTGCTAATGTGACATTTGACACCACAGACTAAATAAAATAAAGCATTGCTTGGTCATTGGTTGACCTAAATTGGTATTATCTAATTGTGTAGTTAAATTTAACAGCCGATTGGTTGATTGTAATCTATTACATCCCTTTCTATTAAAGTTATCTGACATTATCAAGATGAAGTTCTTGTCATAGTTTATTACCATTTTCTAAACTATAGCAAATAAACTGTGATAATGTGAGAAAATGTTGAAGATGTCTGAATAAAATTTGGCTTATATATATATATATATGGGTCAAAGACGAAAAGGGGGTTTAAAGCATAAAAAAAATAAAAGTGTAAAAGAGCTTTAAATTTAGTCTTTTTCACATACATTAGAATATGTCCTGTTTAACTTTATATTTTTCTGAGCAAAAAATATGTACTACCATACATTTTTACTGTGATTTTACAGAAGACACCCACTAAAATGTCATTCATCTTATGCAAAAAAATATTATCATGTTATATAATATGACATGTTACAGGACTCAATTTAAAGATCACAGTGCAGACCCCAAATACTAATAATTTGTAATTTTAAAGCATTATACTTCGCCAATATCCTTTAAACCATTAGGTTTTACCCATTTGTCAGCAAGAATGTTTCATTTTTACATAAACATGTTACACCGAATGACCATGGTTTGTTACGCTGAATGACATTTTTTACAAAAATGGAGAAAACTGTCATTGTTTCCGTTATTGCAATGTTTTGAATATTATTCTGTATCATTTAATTCCTAAACAAGTCACAGAAGCAGATGCTGAAATGAATAATCATATATATATATATATATATATATATATATATATATATATATATATATATATATATATATATATATATATATATATATATATATGCTATATATATTTTGTCATAAGCTGACAAAAATGCCACTGATAAACGGTTGGACTAAAATATGAGCCTATACCAATGAACTATTACCATGTTTCTGCACTTTTTTGTTCTTGGACCTCCACAAAACGTATTATAAAATGAACTTCTCGTCATATAAACCATCACTTACCTCAGCAAAGACAAACAGGGGTAAAACCAACACTGCCAGCAGCAGATCTGCCACTGCCAAACTCACAATGAAGTAGTTTGTCGTTGTCTTCAGGGCTTTTTCCTTGTAAACACTAAGGCACACGAGCGCATTTCCACAAATGATCACAATAATAAGCGCAACCCCGAATATAAGAGCGGGGACATTGCGAGTAGAGAGTGCCGGCTGAAGCGTGCCGTTCAAGATCGAGACATTCACAGACATTGTTCTTGGTCCGAGCGAGAACGGCGTCTTCTGGGAAACTTTTCATGGATGTCTCATGTTGTCCGATCCGCTTTGGTCCATCTCTGTTCATCTTGTGTTAGTCAGAAGACGAGCCATATAATCAGCAGCACCGCGTCACACAAGAGCAGGTCGGTCAATCTGCTGTTTGTCCTGAAATAACACAGTCAGATAATCTGGGAAAAGTCGAGCTGCATTTCAGTTGATGGGAGCTGCTGTCAAAATGAACGTTTTTGCCGTTGAAATTAAAAAGACGTTGCTCCAACCGCCTAATCCCTTTTCACAGTCTGTGATGACGCGTTTTAACCGTTTTAACGGTCATCAACATAGTAAATCCTGCAAAGGTTTTTTACATATATATATATATTTTAAATGGATGTACATTTATAACACTATACTTTGTAGCCTATTATTACCTTCGCATCAAATATAAAAAAGAATTTAAAAAAGACGGTGTTTCTAAAACGGCTGTGTGTTATGGTCGGTAGGCTAAAATTGACGTCTTTGTCTCTTTTGGCTGCCGTTATTAATCTCTCTCTTGGCTATTTGACTATATTGTGAAAACACTATTGTGTAGTTTTTCTTTTGCTATTTGAGTATATCTTTCTTTTGCTATTTGCTATTTGAGTATAAAAAATATTTAAAGGATTAGTTCACTTCAAAATGTCTTTCTTTCTTCAGTCGAAAAGAACATTATATATAATGGACTTCAATGGCAACTGAAACCCCTTATGACGACAAGAAAAACGAGGACCGTTACGTCGCCCGGTACGGCGCAGCCGGGGCCGCACCCTGGAGCCAGGCCTGGGGTTGGGGCTCGTATGCGAGCGCCTGGTGGCCGGGCCTTCCCCCAGGGGCCGGTGCAAAGAAAATCGGGCCGCAGTCGAAGGCGGGGGCCTAGACAACCCGATCCCTGAACACGAAAAACTGGCTCTTGGGACATGGAATGTCACCTCGCTGGCGGGGAAGGAGCCTGAGATTGTCCGTGAGGTTGAGCGATAGTCGGAATCACCTCTACGCACGGCTTGGGCTCTGGAACCACACTCCTCGAGAGAGGATGGACTCTTCACCACTCTGGAGTTGCCCATGGTGAGAGGCGGCGGGCTGGTGTGGGTTTGCTTATAGCCCCCCAGCTCTGCCGCCATGTGTTGGAGTTTACCCCGGTGAATGAAATGGTTGTTTCCCTGCGCCTTCGGCTCGGGGTTAGGTCTCTCACTGTTGTGTGTGCATACGGGCCGAACAGCAGTGCAGAGTACCCGGCCTTCTTGGTGTCCCTGGGAGGGGTGCTGGAAAGTGCTCCGACTGGGGACTCCGTCGTTCTATTGGGGGACTTCAGCTATTGGACTTCTGTGCTAGTTACGGTTTGTCCATAACGAACACCATGTTCAGGCATAAGAGTGTCCATCAGTGCACATGACACCAGGACACCCTAGGTCGTAGGTCAGTGATCGACTTCGTGGTCGTTTCATCTGACCTGCGGCCGTATGTCTTGGACACTCAGGTGAAGAGAGGGGCGGAGCTGTCAACTGATCACCACCTGGTGGTGAGTTGGATCCGATGGCGGGGGAGGAAGCTGGATAGACTCGGTAGACCCAAGCATACTGTAAGGGTCTGCTGGGAACGTTTAGCCGAGTCTCCTGTCAGAGAGATCTTCAACTCCTACCTCCGGCAGAACTTCGACTGGATCCCGAGGGAGACTGGAGATATTGAGTCCGAGTGGACCATGTTCTCCATCTCCATTGTCAAAGCGGCCGCTCGGAGCTGTAGACGCAAGGTCTCCGGTGCACGTCGAGGCGGCAATCCACGAACCCGGTGGTGGACACCAGAAGTTAGGGATGCCGTCAAGCTGAAGAAGGAGTCCTATCGGGCCTGGTTGGCTTGTGGGACTCCTGAGGCAGCTGACAGGTACCGGCAGGCTAAGCGGACTGCAGCCCGGGTGGTTGTGGAGGCAAAAACTCTGGCCTGGGAGGAGTTCGGTGAGGCCATGGAAAAGGACTATCGGCTGGCCTCGAAGAGATTCTGGCAAACTGTTCGACGCCTCAGGAGGGGGAAGCAGTGCCCTACCAACGCTGTTTACAGTGGCGATGGGCGGCTGTTTACCTCAACTGGGGATGTCGTTGGACGGTGGAAGGAATACTTTGAGGATCTCCTCAATCCCGCCGTCACATCTTCCATTGAGGAAGCAGAGGCTGGGGACTCAGAAGAGGACTCGTCCATCACCCAAGCTGAAGTCACCAAGGTGGTCAAGAAACTCCTCGGTGGCAAGGCACCGGGGGTGGATGAGATCCGCCCTGAGTACCTCAAGTCTCTGGATGTTGTGGGGCTGTCTTGGCTGACACGCCTCTGCAGCATCACGTGGCGGTCGGGGACAGTGCCTCTGGGATGGCAGACCGGGGTGGTGGTCCCTCTTTTTAAGAAGGGGGACCGGAGGGTGTGTTCCAACTACAGGGGGATCACACTTCTCAGCCTCCCCGGGAAAGTCTATGCCAGGGTACTGGAGAGGAGAATACGGCCGATAGTAGAACCTCGGATTCAGGAGGAACTGTCTGGTTTTCGTCCGGGCCGTGGCACACTGGACCAACTCTATACCCTCTACAGGGTGCTGGAGGGTTCATGGGAGTTTGCCCAACAAGTCCACATGTGTTTTGTGGATTTGGAGAAGGCATTTGACTGTGTCCCTCCCGGCGTCCTGTGGAGGGTGCTCAGGGAGTATGGCGTCCGGGGTCCTTTGCTAAGGGCTGTCCGGTCCTTGTATGACCGAAGCAGGAGTTTGGTCCGCATTGCCGGCAGTAAGTCAGACTTGTTCCCGGTGCATGTTGGACTCCGGCAGGGCTGCCCTTTGTCGCCGGTTCTGTTCTTATTTTTATGGACAGAGGGTGTCAGGTTTGGGGACCACGTCGTTTCGACCCCACGATTTCATCTCTGCTCTTTGCGGATGACGTTGTTGTGTTGGCCCCTTCTAACCAGGAACTTCAGCATGCACTGGGACGGTTTGCAGCCGAGTGTGAAGCGGCTGGGATGAGGATCAGCACCTCCAAATCCGAGGCCATGGTCCTCAGTCGGAAAAGGGTGGTTTGCCCACTTCAGGTTGGTGGAGAGTTCCTGCCTCAAGTGGAGGAGTTCAAGTATCTTGGGGTCTTGTTCACGAGTGAGGGGAGGATGGAACGGGAGATTGACAGACGGATCGGTGCAGCTTCTGCAGTATTGCAGTCGATGTACCGGTCTGTCGTGGGGAAGAAAGAGCTAAGCCGTAAGGCGAAGCTCTCGATTTACCGGTCAATCTACAGGGAGTGCAGAATTATTAGGCAAATGAGTATTTTGACCACATCATCCTCGTTATGCATGTTGTCTTACTCCAAGCTGTATAGGCTGGAAAGCCTACTACCAATTAAGCATATTAGGTGATGTGCATCTCTGTAATGAGAAGGGGTGTGGTCTAATGACATCAACACCCTATATCAGGTGTGCATAATTATTAGGCAACTTCCTTTCCTTTGGCAAAATGGGTCAAAAGAAGGACTTGATAGGCTCAGAAAAGTCAAAAATAGTGAGATATATTGCAGAGGGATGCAGCAGTCTTAAAATAGCCAAGCTTCTGAAGCGTGATCATCGAACAATCAAGCGTTTCATTCAAAATAGTCAACAGGGTCGCAAGAAGCGTGTGGAAAAACCAAGGCGCAAAATAACTGCCCGTGAACTGAGAAAAGTCAAGCGTGCAGCTGCCAAGATGCCACTTGCCACCAGTTTGGCCATATTTCAGAGCTGCAACATCACTGGAGTGCCCAAAAGCACAAGGTGTGCAATACTCAGAGACATGGCCAAGGTAAGAAAGGCAGAAAGTCGACCACCACTGAACAAGACACACAAGCTGAAACGTCAAGACTGGGCCAAGAAATATCTCAAGACTGATATTTCTAAGGTTTTATGGACTGATGAAATGAGAGTGAGTCTTGATGAGCCAGATGGATGGGCCCGTGGCTGGATTGGTAAAGGGCAGAGAGCTCCAGTCCGACTCAGACGCCAGCAAGGTGGAGGTGGAGTACTGGTTTGGGCTGGTATCATCAAAGATGAGCTTGTGGGGCCTTTTCGGGTTGAGGATGGAGTCAAGCTCAACTCCCAGTCCTACTGCCAGTTTCTGGAAGACACCTTCTTCAAGCAGTGGTACAGGAAGAAGTCTGCATCCTTCAAGAAAAACATGATTTTCATGCAGGACAATGCTCCATCACACGCGTCCAAGTACTCCACAGCGTGGCTGGCAAGAAAGGGTATAAAAGAAGAAAATCTAATGATATGGCCTCCTTGTTCACCTGATCTGAACCCCATTGAGAACCTGTGGTCCATCATCAAATGTGCGATTTACAAGGAGGGAAAACAGTACACCTCTCTGAACAGTGTCTGGGAGGCTGTGGTTGCTGCTGCACGCAATGTTGATGGTGAACAGATCAAAACACTGACAGAATCCATGGATGGCAGGCTTTTGAGTGTCCTTGCAAAGAAAGGTGGCTATATTGGTCACTGATTTGTTTTTGTTTGGTTTTTGAATGTCAGAAATGTATATTTGTGAATGTTGAGATGTTATATTGGTTTCACTGGTAAAAATAAATAATTGAAATGGGTATAAATTTGTTTTTTGTTAAGTTGCCTAATAATTATGCACAGTAATAGTCACCTGCACACACAGATATCCCCCTAAAATAGCTAAAACTAAAAACCACTTCCAAAAATATTCAGCTTTGATATTAATGAGTTTTTTGTGTTCATTGACAACATGGTTGTTGTTTAATTATTAATGTTGTAAAATTAATCCTCAAAAATACAACTTGCCTAATAATTCTGCACTCCCTGTACGTTCCTACTCTCACCTATGGTCATGAGCTTTGGGTCATGACCGAAAGGACAAGATCCCAGATACAGGCGGCCGAAATGAGCTTTCTCTGCAGGGTGGCTGGGCGCTCCCTTAGAGATAGGGTGAGAAGCTCAGTCACTCAGGAGGAACTCGGAGTAGAGCCGCTGCTCCTCCACATCGAGAGGGGTCAGCTGAGGTGGCTCGGGCATCTGTTCCGGATGCCTCCTGAACGCCTTCCCGGGAAGGTGTTTCGGGCATGCCCATGGGAGGAGGCCCCGGGGAAGACCAAGGACATGCTGGAGGGACTATGTCTCCCGGCTGGCCTGGGAACGCCTCGGTGTCCCCCCGGAAGAGCTAGAGGAAGTGTCTAGGGAGAGGGAAGTCTGGGCATCTCTGCTTAGACTGCTGCCCCCACGACCCGGCCCTGGATAAAGCGGAAGAAGATGGATGGATGGCAACTGAAGGTCCAAATCAATGCAGTTTCAAAGGAAGGGCTTCATAGGCTCTGCCTGATCCCAGACGAGGAATAAGGTCTTATCTAGCGAAACCACCCATACAAAAATTAACCATGGCTTTACTACAAATAAAACCAAAAAAACATGGATATTATAGTTAAACCATGGTAACCACAAATTAACCATGGCTTTGCTACTCTAGCCATAGTTTAACCATGGTATTTGTGGTAAAACTTTGGTTATATAAATGGTAATCAGCTCTGCAACGAGCCACGGCCATGCTAGACGTAGGCAGAAGTACCGCCCCAATTACCGCCTGTCTAATACAAACGCCCTTTACCAAAAAAAACCTTCAACTTCAAAATCGTCCGACATTGCTGTTTTACCTTTTTTTTGTTGCTAAAGGATGTTTGTATTAGTCTTCACACGTGCGCTTTGTAAACACGGGGGCGGTACTTCTGCCTACGTCTAGCATGACCTTTTCCGACATGATTACGTAATCTGTGGCGCGTCGCAGAGCACCGCAAGATGAGCAATTTAGGTTAAACTGTATATACTTTTTATTAATTGTTTTTAAATGACCTATCGTTTTTCTAGGTAATACTTTTGGATGAGATGGGGGTGAGTAAAATATCAGGAAATTTTCCACTCTAAAAAATGCTGGGTTGTTTTAACCCAGTGAATGGGTCGTTTTAACCCAGCGGTTAGGTTAAATGTAGTTTTTAAAACAACCTAATTGCTGGGTTAAAACAACCCAATTGCTGGGCCATTTTCAAACCAACTTGGGGTTGGGGATCATTTTGAAGTGAAACAATCCTTTAAAGTCCCCATGAAATCAAAATTGAAGTTTTTTTTTGGCTTCTAGTAATATGTTAGCCTTACACTCTAAAAAATGCTGGCTTAAAAACAACCCAAGTTGGGTTGAAAATGGACTAACCCAGCAATTGGGTTGTTTTAACCCAGTGAATGGGTCATTTTAACCCAGCAGTTGGGTTAAATGTTTGCTTAAAACAACCCAATCGCTGGGTTAAAACAACCCAATTGCTGGGCTAGTCCATTTTCAACCCATCTTGGGTTGTTTTTAACCCAGCATTTTTTAGAGTGGATGATTTTGAAGTGAACTAAATCCTTTAAAGTCCTCATGAAATCAAAATTGAAGGTTTTTTTTGGCTTCTAGAAATATGTTAGCCTTACACTCTAAAAAATGCTGGGTTAAAAACAACCCAAGTTGGGTTGAAAATGGACTAACCCAGCAATTGGGTTGTTTTAACCCAGTGAATGGGTCATTTTAACCCAGCAGTTGGGTTAAATGTTTGCTTAAAACAACCCAATCGCTGGGTTAAAACAACCCAATTGCTGGGCTAGTCCATTTTCAACCCATCTTGGGTTGTTTTTAACCCAGCATTTTTTAGAGTGGATGATTTTGAAGTGAACTAAATCCTTTAAATTCCCTATGAAATCAATTTTTTTTTTTTTGCTTTTAGTAATATGTTAGCCTTACACTCTAAAAAATGCTGGGTTAAAAACAACCCAAGTTGGGTTGAAAATGGACAAACCAGCAAACCTAGTGAATGGGTTGTTTTAAGCAAACATTTAACCCAACCGCTGGGTTAAAACGACCCATTCACTGGGTTAAAACAACCCAATTGCTGGGTTTGTCCATTTTAACCCAACATGTTTTTAAACCAGCATTTTTTGGAGTGAACTGTTGTCTATAATCTAGTGCAGGGGTTTTCAAACTGGGGTCCGGGGACCCCCAGGGGTCCTCCAGAAGGTTCTAAGGGGTCCCCAGAAAATTTCAGAGGATAAAAAGACAAAGCAAAAATGGATAAAGTCTACTTAACATTCTAACTGTTTCATTTCTAAATGTTTCTCTCCATATACATACTTTCCTGTTTGCTTTGTCTCTTTCTAGTGAATTTTCCCCACTATAGTCCCCTTTATCTTAGCTCACTGGGGTTGTATAAGGCAGTATTCTTAACGCAGTTCGTAAGTTGCTTACATACATTTAAAGGTCCCGTTCTTCGTGTTTTTTTTAAGCTTTGATTGTGTTTACAGTGTGCAATATAACATGTGTTCATGTTTCGTGTGTAAAAAAAAACAGTATTTTTAACACTATTGACTCATCTGTACACCGCTGTTTACACTGTCCTAAAAACGGCTGATGAGTTCCTTTATTCTATGAAGTCCCTCCTTCAGAAATGCGTAACGAGTTCTGATTGTGCCAGCGGTTCCCGTGTTGTGATTTGACCGCAGCTTAGCGCACGTGGAAAGGTCACGCCTCTTAACGGGAGATGTATGCGCTCAATGATCTCTACAGCGTCCCTGGGAAAGCCAAACAAAGGTGATTTGACTCCGGGATGAAAATAACAGCGTCTCGACGACATGGCGACAAACACACTCAAACGCAGCACTTCCTTTTCTCCACGCGACACTTCCTCTTCTCCACGTGGGACAGCAACAAGACCACGCCCCTTTTTTCGCGTATTCTTGTGGGCGGAGGTTAGTCTGTTCTACTGACGTCATTTATGAAGGAAGTACCAGGATGTAGTCCAAGCCGGCCGTTCGCTGTAGGCTTTGAAAGGGAACTTCTGTTAAATAAAATATCTCGCTTGGCATTGAACTTTGAGCTTTATAATTTTACAGGTATTATTTAGGCTCTAACAGCAACATTACACACTAACTAAAGTTTGAACAATGGGATCATGAAGAACGGGACCTTTAATGTGAAAGTTGCTTTTACAAATATTTTTTAGTTGAAAATGTTCTTCTTCAGGTTTATACATCCAATATTAAGTATATGCAATTTTAAAATATATAGATGGATTTTAGGAAGGGGGTCCCTCATAAAAGGTTCATCATATTTGGGGGTCCTTGGCATCATCAAGTTTGAAATCCCCTGATCTAGTGTGCTCCAAAACAACAACAATATTCACATTTGGAATATATAAGCATTCGAAACGTCCAATGGAAATTATGTCAACACATTGAATAATGCTGCGTGTTTCAAGGCTCTCATACTGTATACTAGGGCTGTAAATCTCATAGTCCTAATAGTAAAAATGTGCTAAAAGTTTTTGAGGGAGATTCACATGTAATACTTAGCTATTTCAAATGCAAAGATGAAATGTATACTTGATTTTAATAAATAGAATAGTTAGTGTAAAAATACAAACTTGAACAAAATTGTATTTGGTTTCTCTTTTTTATGCAATGTTTATTTAACCTGGAAAATGACTGTCAGACTGTCAGAAATCTGGACATATAGATAGAGAGCTGGATTAGTTTAGTCTGAGGAAGTGCTGGGATGATGGTGTTGAAAGCCGAAGTGAAGTCCACAAACAGGATCCCAGGTTTGTCCAGATGTTTTCAGTCCCATGTTGATTGCGTCACCCACTGAACTGTTTACGCTGTAAGCAAACTACAGGAGGTCGAGCAAGGGTCTAGGTGGGCCAGCACCAGTCACTCAAATGACTTCATGACCACAGACGTCAGAGCAACAGGTCTGTAGTCATTTAGTCCCGTGAGTTGGGGTTTTTGGGGGTATGGCGGAGCATTTGAATCAGGATCGAACATCGCACAGCTCCAGTGATATGCTGAAGATCTCTGAAAAGATGGGGGCCAGATGGTCAGACAGGCTGGCGAAACACCAATAGAAGACAATAGATTATAAAACATACATTAAGATTAATTCTAGTCAGTCAAAAAGCCTTTTTAATATGGTATGGATAGTATGTTTGGCTCATGAATGCTTTGGAATACAGACCTAAGCTTTTTAAAGAAGACACTCAGCAGATTATTGCAGAACTGAAAGCAAAAAAGCTTGTTTAATGTTAAAAAAAAGTTTCTATATTTCAACAAATAATTGTCTTTAATAAATTATATAAATCTTTAAAATTACTATAAAATGAAAGCAATATATTTAGCCAAGTTGTGTTCCAAATTTTAAGTTGATATCACAAAAATTGAAGTTTCCTATGCGAGTTTGTTTAGGCGTAATACCAAAAATAGCCACCGGGCGACACATATTCCACTGAAAAGAAAAGTATGCATTCTCCTGTCTCAAATTAATAAAATAATCACTTCCATCACAAAACAGTCACCAAATATGGAACCTTAAGGTTTTTTTTATTATTATAAAATAGTTAAAATACATTTTGTAATATGAAACATGAGTAAGTTATAGAACTGAAAACGTCCTTGTTAGTCCAGCTTTTATTGTAACCAAGCCCAGAGAACGACTCGTTGTGGAATGAGCCTATGAGGTGAAAGACCGTCTCTGCAGAAGAAAATCAACTCCTACTTCAATATCGCAACTTTAGCCCCGCCCACTGGAGTGTTAGTGAGATGACGAGGAGAGACAAACGGACTAAAAATAACATCACCTTCCAAAGGATCCTAATGCTAGGAATGTGCTTATTTATGTTCAACAATGTGAATGTCTCAGTTGAGCATTATTTATTTGTATTCGTTACATTTCACTGTGGATTCTTTGGAAAATCAGTCGTAATCAAACTTTTACGATATGGACTTCATTCTAACGCCTGATCTGAGACCAGTGATTTCTGATATGATTCATGTACAGTCAGATGTTCTGTGTCTATGTGTCAGTAAATCAATCACTGAAGTCTCACAGTGGCCAATCACAGCAGTGGGCGTTTACACTGAAGTCTCACAGTGGCCAATCACAGCAGTGGGCGTTTACACTGAAGTCTCACAGCGGCCATTCACAGCAGTGGGCGTTTACACTGAAGTCTCACAGCGGCCAATCACAGCAGTGGGCAAGTCTCACAGCGGCCAATTACAGCAGTGGGCGTTTACACTGAAGTCGCACAGCGGTCAATCACAGCAGTGAGCATTTACACTGAAGTCGCACAGCGGTCAATCACAGCAGTGGGCGTTTACACTGAAGTCTCACAGCGGCCAATCACAGCAGTGAGCGTTTACACTGAAGTCTCACAGCGGCCAATCACAGCAGTGGGCGTTTACATTGAAGTCTCAAAGCGGTCAATCACAGCAGTGGGCGTTTACATTGAAGTCTCACAGCGGCCAATCACAGCAGTGGGCGTTTACACTAAAATCGCACAGTGGCCAATCATAGCAGTGGGCGTTTACACTGAAGTCTCACAGCGGCCAATCACAGCAGTGGGCGTTTACACTGAAGTCTCACAGCGGCCAATCACAGCAGTGGGCGTTTACACTGAAGTCTCACAGCGGCCAATCACAGCAGTGGGCGTTTACACTCAAGTCTCACAGTGGCCAATCATAGCAGTGGGCGTTTACACTGAAGTCTCACAGCGGCCAATCACAGCAGTGGGCGTTTACATTGAAGTCTCAAAGCGGTCAATCACAGCAGTGGGCGTTTACATTGAAGTCTCACAGCGGCCAATCACAGCAGTGGGCGTTTACACTAAAATCGCACAGTGGCCAATCATAGCAGTGGGCGTTTACACTGAAGTCTCACAGTGGCCAATCATAGCAGTGGGCGTTTACACTGAAGTCTCACAGCGGCCAATCACAGCAGTGGGCGTTTACACTCAAGTCTCACAGCGGCCAATCAAACAGGGTCAAACCTTTAACAGGGTTTTTGGTTGAACATCTGTGCAATTATTCATGAACATTTAAGGTTCTTCTGGAGTTACTTCAGTATGCAGCGCATGTTTCCTCTGATCATACTGCCTGCACGATCATATATAAGACATTGATTAGAGTTGACATCAGATGGTTTTAGCTGAAAACATAAGTCTTTTGAACCACAGGTATAGCCTCCACTCTTTGTCTGAATACTGGGACTGTAAAAAGTAAATCTTGTTCTCATATGTTCACCTCCATACACTCGACAGAGGGTGAAAGTGTAAGGTGAGAATAGCAATCTGACAGATTGTGGGGGAAGATAAAGAAGAGGACAATTATAGCACATAGTTCATTCAGAAGGGAAATAAAGTCTCATATAACTCGTGGGTAACCTGAAGATGAAACCCTGTCTTCCTCGAGGTTCTGATAAATCTAATTCTCACTTTGTAATATGTAGAAAGTTCAACAGATGATGGTTTAAAAAAAGTCAAACTAAAAGTACATAGTTTAGCCACCATACACTGTTTAGGCTCTGAGAGGAGAAAACAAGGCCTTTTTAACGGCTCAATGTATTTAAATCAATAGTTAACCCATAAAAATGTAATTTCTGTCATCATTTAACTAAGTCTTATGTGGCGTTCACACCGGACGCGATTTGCGCGAATAATTCGCGCTGATCGCACGAAGGTGGACGCTTGAACATTTTGAGTTTACTTGCTTCATTCCCGTGTGAAATTAGCGCGAATCGCGCATGAAATTCGCGTGTGACAACTACACAACAGACGCGAATTCGCGTCATGGGAGGGGCTTCTATATGAGCCTAGATGAGCCAGCTCGTCTCGGTCACTTGACGTCTTTTTTGTAAAAAATACTACTATTAATGTGTGACAAAACGTAGTTTAAAGACTTTTTCAGGCGATAATATAGTTGTTTAAAGTTCAAATCTGTGGTTAATTTATAAAAAGAGTGCCTATTTGAGCATTTTATCTGGCGTTTTCGGAGTTGTGAGATCCAGGCGATCAGTGGCATTCCGCGCTCGTTTACCCGGCGAGACCCGCCTTTCCTCGGCTAGTCCTTCTCACATTTGCCGCTGGCTCTGGATCTTTTTTTATGGTCCTGTCTCGTTGTGAAATGGCTCACTTGGCTCACAATAACTCACTTTCTTCCAAGCAAGATCCTTTTTATTCCTTTATTCCTGTTCCTGTAGTGATAGGATGATGTATCATACAGCTCCGGGTATCCACATACGGCCACGATTATCTTGTCCTCCATTTTTGTTGGGATTTCTGCCTCCGCTTGTAAATGCGTCACTACTAGAGCAAGCTCGTGATTGGTTAACGCGGCGCAAAATATCCGCCAAAGTTCAGATTTTTCAACTTGAGCGATTCGCGTGAATCGCGCGTTCAAAACGCTCAATTCGCGTCATTTGCGCCGCCTCAATTGCGCGAATCGCACCGCAGAATGCCATTTCGCGTCTCTGCATTGACTTAACATGTAAATCACTCGCGCGAATCGCGTCCGGTGTGAACGCACCATTACAGGTTTGAAATGACTAAATAATAACAGATTTGTCATTTTTGGGTGAATTAAAGCCACAATACGTAATTTTTCGCCATCTAGTGCTGAAGACCGAAACTACGCTCTAAAAAATGCTGAGTTAAAAATAACCCAAGTTGGGTTGAAAATGGACTAACCCAGCAATTGGGTTGTTTTAACCCAGCGGTTGGGTTAAATGTTTGGTAACACTTTAGAATAATGGTCATTAGTTAACTACATTAGTTAACATTAACAAAGATTAATAAACGCTTTATAAGTGCAGTTCATTATTAGTTAATGTTAATTTCAACATTTACTAATGCCTTATTAAAATCTTGTTAACATTTAATGCACTGTGAACTAACATGAACAAACCATGAACAGCTGGATTTATATTAACTAACGTTAACAAAGATGAACAAATACAGTAAGAAATGCACTGCTCATGGTTAGTTCATGTTAGTTAATACATTAACTAATGTTAACTAATGACCATTATTCTAAAGTGTTACCAAATGTTTGTTTAAAACAACCCAATCGCTGGGTTAAAAAAAAACAATCGCTGGGTTAAAACAAACCAATTGCTGGGTTAGTCCATTTTCAACCCAACTTGGGTTATTTTTAACTCAGCATTTTTTTAGAGTGAAACCTTCCCAAGAGAATAGAGATATTCATCGTCACAAGACGTTGGTGAGCATTGAGCACTGACATTATTCCCCAGAGTTTTGCTTTATGACCCGGTGTGAAGTTTAAAAGACATTTTGTAGAATCACAAGTTCATATGCCTTCATGTGTTCTCGTTTACCACATAATTATATAATGGTACACTCTAAAAACTGCTGGGTTAAACCCAGTGAATGGGTCGTTTTAAAACATGTCTGTTCATATTGTTAAAGCAAACATAGGTAGGCTAATCCTTCACAAAATTGATGTTATGTCCTTTAAGTTGCTTTGGAACAAAATATCTAAATTCAACCAGTAACCATGTCTGACAAAAATATGATAAACTAAAAATGCCTTCATCTCTAAATCTGCACTTCATTTCAACATTACTAGCAACTAAAGTGCCCTTCCCTGCTGAACTGAGATAAATAATAACAGTCAATGAACGCAAACCCCCCTGGATCAGAAAATCAGAAATCTCATAACACATTTTATGTTCATTCACATGTAAAGTCTTAAGTAAATGTCTCTAATATTGAACACTGCTCTCTTCTGTGCTTCAATTGCACTGGTAAAATATCATTAGCAATATCATTCAGAAACACAAACAGGCAAAAATAAAGTGCCACCAGTGTTGGAAAAATTTAAAAGTGCAAGAAACATTTTATTTAATGTTCCCACTTTTGACAACCGCAACAGAATCAGAGCACATGAGACACACAGGCCTCGTACAGGAGGCAGGAAGAATAAATGTGATTTTTTTTTCACCCATTCATCTCGAAAAACTCGGTTTTCAGCGTCAACTTTCCTAATTTTTGAAAATGCCATTGTTTTCGCGGGCTGCTTTCTGCTCTGATGGTGCGTTCACACCGGACGCGAATGAAGCGTTTCTCGCAAGTGATTTAAGTCAATGCAAAGACGAGAATAGACATTCTGCGGTGCGAATTAAGTGGCGTGGGATAATGTAAGGACACAAGTCAACAAAACATAAAACACTGTTCTAGTGGTTTTTGGATATTTTAATCCAAAAATCTTACATATTGTGCCTTTAAGTTAGTGAGTTAATTCAATTGAACTCAACTGAACAAAAATGAATCTTGGGAATTATTAATTTTCACATGCTATGATAAAAAACATATGCTAAGGGAACAATATGTCAGATTTTTGGATTAAAATATGCAAAAACCACTAGAACAATGTTATATATTTTGTTGACTTGTGTTCTTACATTATCACAAATATTTCCAAGAATGTTTAAATCCAGAGAAATAAGCGTTTTTAACCAGGACCACCTATCAGTGACATCATACCAGTGATTCCTCAGATCAGGCCACCTTCTTCCATTGCTCCGTGGTCCAGTTCTGATGCTCCCGTGCCACTGTTGGTGCTTTGGGCGGTGGACAGGGGTCAGCATGGGCACCCTGACTGGTCAGCGGCTGTGCCGCCCCATACACAACAAACTGAGATGCTCTGTGTATTCTGACACCTTTCTATCAGAACCAGCATTAACTTCTGGAGCAGTTTGAGCTCCAGTAGCTCGTCTGTTTGATCGGACCACACGGGCCAGCCTTCGCTCCCCACGTGCATCAATGAGCCTCGGCCGCCCATGACCCTGTGGCCGGTTCTCCACTGGTCCTTCCTTGGAGCACTTTTGATAGAGACTGACCACTGCAGACCGGGAACACCCCACAAGAGCTGCAGTTCTGGAGATGCTCTGACCCAGTCGTCTAGCCGTCACAATCTGGCCCTTGTCAAACTCGCTCAAATCCTTACGCTTGCCCATTTTTCCTGCTTCTAACACATCAACTCTGAGGACAAAATGTTCACTTGCTGCCTAATATATCCCACCCACTAACAGGAGATGAAGAGATCATCAGTTTTATTCACTTCACCTTCATACATATATATTAAAGCTTTATATAAACTGTGTGTTCATAATTTTGAGTCTCTGAAAAGTTGTTATAATAACTTTGAAGTTATTGAGTTATTCTATATATCATCCCTTGTTATTGTTTTCTGTCCCTCTCATGATATTATTGGCTTAGAATTTATTAAATCATTGTTGTGTTAATTTTTCAAGGCTTAAAGGAGAACTCCGGTGAATTTTTATCCAGTTTATCTTGATCGTTATGCCTTTGTGAGTACTGTCTATAGAAAAAAAACGAACCGGATTGGTGCTTGCAACACGGAGCTGTAACAGTAAATGCCCAGAGCTCCCACTCAGCTAACACGAGAGTTATGGGGGCATATACATAAAGAGTGTCTTTGTGCCTCTTAACAGACACCAAAAGCATTTAAAATCCAACATGAACAGGGCCCTTACATGACAACGAGATGCGTTTAGCCACTTAGCCATTGTTTAAACTCACCGAAATAGTGTTTTAGACGGCAAGCTGTAGTCTCGCGCTGAGAACTCAGTTGTAGCCGGTAAAATGTAAATAGTCCAGGGGGGAGGAGCGTTGTGTGTGTGAAGAGTGATGATCGGAGCCGTTTACCTCCAGTCTTTGTGCTAAGCTAGGCTAGCTGGAGCCGTTTACCTCCAGTCTTTGTGCTAAGCTAGGTTAGTTGGAGCCGTTTACCTCCAGTCTTTGTGCTAAGCTAGGCTAGTTGGAGCCGTTTACCTCCAGTCTTTGTGCTAAGCTAGGCTAGCTGAAGCTGTTTACCTCCAGTCTTTGTGCTAAGCTAGGCTAGTTGGAGACATTTACCTCCAGTCTTTGTGCTAAGCTAGGCTAGCTGGAGCCGTTTACCTCCAGTCTTTGTGCTAAGCTAGGCTAGCTGGAGCCGTTTACCTCCAGTCTTTGTGCTAAGCTAGGCTAGTTGGAGCCGTTTACCTCCAGTCTTTGTGCTAAACTAGGCTAATCTTCAGTCTTTGTGCTAAGCTAGGCTAGCTGGAGCCGTTTACCTCCAGTCTTTGTGCTAAGCTAGGCTAGTTGGAGCCGTTTACCTCCAGTCTTTGTGCTAAGCTAGGCTAGTTGGAGCCGTTTACCTCCAGTCTTTGTGCTAAGCTAGGCTAGTTGGAGCCGTTTACCTCCAGTCTTTGTGCTAAGCTAGGCTAGCTGAAGCCGTTTACCTCCAGTCTTTGTGCTAAGCTAGGCTAGTTGGAGCCGTTTACCTCCAGTCTTTGTGCTAAACTAGGCTAATCTCCAGTCTTTGTGCTAAGCTAGGCTAGCTGGAGCCGTTTACCTCCAGTCTTTGTGCTAAGCTAGGCTAGTTGGAGCCGTTTACCTCCAGTCTTTGTGCTAAGCTAGGCTAGTTGGAGCCGTTTACCTCCAGTCTTTGTGCTAAGCTAGGCTAGCTGGAGCCGTTTATCTCCAGTCTTTGTGCTAAGCTAGGCTAGCTGGAGCTGTTTACCTCCAGTCTTTGTGCTAAACTAGGCTAATCTCCAGTCTTTGTGCTAAGCTAGGCTAGCTGGAGCCGTTTACCTCCAGTCTTTGTGCTAAGCTAGGCTAGTTGGAGCGGTTTACCTCCAGTCTTTGTGCTAAGCTAGGCTAGTTGGAGCCGTTTATCTCCAGTCTTTGTGCTAAGCTAGGCTAGCTGGAGCCGTTTATCTCCAGTCTTTGTGCTAAGCTAGGCTAGCTGGAGCTGTTTACCTCCAGTCTTTGTGCTAAGCTAGGCTAATCTCCAGTCTTTGTGCTAAGCTAGGCTAGCTGGAGCCATTTACCTCCAGTCTTTGTGCTAAGCTAGGCTAGTTGGAGCCGTTTACCTCCAGTCTTTGTGCTAAGCTAGGCTAGTTGGAGCCGTTTATCTCCAGTCTTTGTGCTAAGCTAGGCTAGCTGGAGCCGTTTATCTCCAGTCTTTGTGCTAAGCTAGGCTAGCTGGAGCTGTTTACCTCCAGTCTTTGTGCTAAACTAGGCTAATCTCCAGTCTTTGTGCTAAGCTAGGCTAGCTGGAGCTGTTTACCTCCAGTCTTTGTGCTAAGCTAGGCTAGTTGGAGCCGTTTACCTCCAGTCTTTGTGCTAAGCTAGGCTAGTTGGAGCCGTTTATCTCCAGTCTTTGTGCTAAGCTAGGCTAGCTGGAGCCGTTTATCTCCAGTCTTTGTGCTAAGCTAGGCTAGCTGGAGCTGTTTACCTCCAGTCTTTGTGCTAAGCTAGGCTAATCTCCAGTCTTTGTGCTAAGCTAGGCTAGCTGGAGCTGTTTACCTCCAGTCTTTGTGCTAAGCTAGGCTAGTTGGAGCAGTTTACCTCCAGTCTTTGTGCTAAGCTAGGCTAGCGGTGTGTGTGTCAGGCAGAGTTATGGCACGGAGATGAGAATGGTGTGTATGGACTGATCTAACTCTGGGGGATATGGGGAATAAGATAAAGTCACTAAAAGTCGGCGGGTTCCTTTAAATGCAATTAACAACTCATCTAATACCATTAAATTTGACGTGTCTTTATAATATCTGCTATTTTATTAAATTGTAGGGCTTTGTGGGTTCACAGATCGCCCCCTAGTGGTGAACCATTAAACCATTTCGAAACGATGATGTAACAAAGATTAGTATACTGACATCAAGTGACTTCGTACAGGCTATTTAAGACAATATTGTCTACTCGATGACAAATACTACTCTTCTCCACCCCTCAAATACATCAAATATTAGCCTTTATTTTGCCAATATGTGTTTCTTGAGTAATGAAAACGCTGTACGTATTTAAAGAAGCAGTTCTTTACCATTGCATTGCAAACAAGCAGAGATGATCCAAACTTTGTGCGCCACTTCTTTCACGATAGAGGTGGGCGGAGTTATGAATATGATGTTTGACAGACAGTTTGAGGAGTTACGAGGTTTAGTCACAAGCACTTTTTAATACTTTCCATCGATTAAATATTTGTATGCAACTAACGGACAGACAAAGGGTAACCAATAGTAATGATTTATGGAGGAAAAAATACGGAGGCTTCTGTACATTTGTTTTGGTTGCATGGGTGGTTTTTATTTAGGTGTCTTTAGACTCCTTGAAGAAGTCTTTGTCTTTGCACACTTTGTATCCTTCTCTTTTTATTTGAAATGAGGAAAGACGAAAAAGTATGCCAGCAGTTCAGCGAGGCAAGACATTCTCTTAACTTGAATTTAAGGTCAAAACTGTGTTCTAAAAATGGCGGGTGACCTAAAATAAGACACTTCTCCAGCAGTACCTCATAAACAGCCTCTGAGCAACACCACAAACCAACCATAAACCACAGCGTTTCTGTTCTGTGTCATTGCAAAACATCCGTGAAAGTCTAGCGTGCACAAAATATCCCAAACCCTTTCTGACCTCTCCCCTGTTTTGCAGGGTGACTTGTGGGTCGAACCCCAGTGAACATTAAGCAGGTTTAAATAAGGCTTAGCTGGGAGTATTGCACTAATGTGGAGCTCGCTGTCTAAACAGTGCATGACTATCTGACGTCATGTGAGTTGCTTTTACCTCCCCACGGTTCTCCAAAGCAATTTTCCAAGACAGTCCTTTAGAGCTTGTGATGAGGTATTTCGTATTGGGTAAATGACAACAAATAGGAGTGAATTCAGGTTGATTGGGACACTTTTTCCCAGTCATCTCAATGGCAAATATCCCGATCACCCTGAATTCACCCCTATTGTACGTTGTTGAGATAATGGGGAGATTTATGTCGTTTATCTCCAACGTCCTGAAATGTATATGTAAGATAGACTCTAGAAAACTCATTCTTACTTACGATCTCTTATGAAACTCTAGACTCGAAGCTGGAAACTGAAGCTAAGCTCTCCATTTCATCTCAGTGAAGTTTAGGAGAATACACAGGCATATTAAAGAAATATTGTCGTTCTGAAACCATTTTTCACCCCTACACAACAAGAAAAGGTAATTGTTATGCCCTTGAACAAGATGTTTCACACCGTTAGTTCCTGGGAGACTGTCTCATGCTTTTGCTGAAGAACGTCTGCTATGTATCCAAGTAGGAGCTCTCGGAAAATTCCCATCTTACAAGCTGTAATTACGAGCTCAACGAGGATGTGCATGGTGAAATCTCGTACAACATGATTATATGAGCATGCATGTTTATTTACGTCTCATGCTGACCTTTCCTTTAGGCTATGTGAAAAAAAAGCAGAAACGGCCATTAAACTCATGGTTGCTCTGGTGGCACTATAGCAGTGGCTTTCTCATTGCTTCATTGATTGCACACACCTGATCCTTGTTGTTCACTATATTGTCCTCAGTTCAGTTTGCTCATGGTCTGGTGTTGGCTGTGTATCGTGCACACTGTTTGGTTTATTTTTTGTGTTGGATCTTTTGTTTTAAGGTAAGACACCCCAGGTGAATATAGGGTAAAAAAATTTTTTTTAACAGATATCACCATGCTTCCCCAGTTGATTGATAGCATTAAGAATTTCAAATATTTTTTGTAATTTTCTGAAATGTAGTTTAAATATTAAAATGAGGTATTGTCTAATTAAATATGCACAAATTTGCATACATTTCTAGGGCAAAAATCTGAACATTGGATAAAACCTGGTTCAAAATTCTTCATTTTTGGACATGTTTTGTTTAAATATGCAAATGATGCATTATCTTATTAAATATTCACTAATTTGCATACATTTCTAGAACAAAAATATGAATGTTGGATAAAGCCAGGTTCAAAATTATAAAATGTTTGGGCATGTTTTATTTAAACATGCAAATGAGGCATCATCGAATTAAATATGCACAAATTTGCATACATTTCTAGAACAAAAATATGAATGTTGGATAAAGCCAGGTTCAAATTCTATTTTTTTTGACACATGTTATGTTTAAATATGCAAATGAGGCTTTATCTAATTAAATATGCACACATTTGCATACATTTCTAGAAAAAAAATATGAATGTTGGATAAAGCCAGGTTCAAATTCTTATTTTTTTTAACACGTTATGTTTAAATATGCAAATGAGGCTTTATCTAATTAAATATGCACTAATTTGCATACGTTTCTAGAGGAAAAATCTGAACATTAGATAAAGCCAGGTTCAAAATTCTTCATTTTTGGACATGTTTTGTTTAAATATGCAAATTAGGCATTATCTAATTAAATATGCACAAATTTGCATACATGAACATTGGATAAAGCCAGGTTCAAAATTCTTCATTTTTTGGGCATGTTTTATTTAAACATGCAAATGAGGCATCATCTAATTAAATATGCAGACATTTGCATATTTCAAAATGTACTAATTTGCATACACTAGCATGGCATATGCAATGTTTACTTATGCAAATGATGCATTATCTAATTAAATATGCAATAATTTGCACATATTTCTAGAACAAAATCTGAACTTTGGATAAAGCTAGGTTCAAAATTCTTATTTTTTTGACGTTATGTTTAAATATGCAAACATTGCATATGCCATGCTAGTGTATGCAAATGATCTAATTAAATATTCGCTAATTTTTTGGACATGTTTTGTTTAAACATGCAAATGAGGCATTATCTAATTAAATATGCTCTAATTTGCATACATTTCTAGAAGAAAAATCTGAACATTGGATAAAGCCAGGTTCAAATTCTTAATTTTTTTGACACATGTTTTGTTTAAATATGCAAATGAGGCATTATCTAATTAAATATTCACTAATTTGCATACATTTCTAGAGGAAAAATCTGAACATTAGATAAAGCCAGGTTTAAAATTCAATTTTTTTTTACATATGTTATGCTTAAATATGCAAATGAGGCATTATCTAATTAAATATGCAGTAATCTGCATACATTTCTAAAGGAAAAATCTGAACATCAGATAAAGCCAGGTTTAAAATTATTATTATTTTTTTTTACATATGTCATGTTTAAATAAATTATTTAAATATGTAAATGAGGATTTATCTAATTAAATATGCAGTAATCTGCATACATTTCTAAAGGAAAAATCTGAACATCAGATAAAGCCAGGTTTAAAATTAAAAAAAAAAAATTTTTACACGTCATGTTTAAAAATATTATTTAATTTACAATTTAAATATGCAAATGAGGCATTATCTAATTAAATATTCACTAATTTGCATACATTTCTAGAACAAAAATATGAATTTTGGATAAAGCCAGGTTCAAAATTATAAAATTTTTGGGCATGTTTTATTTAAACATGCAAATAAGGCATCATCTAATTAAATATGCACAAATTTGCATACATTTCTAGAAGAAAAATCTGAACATTGGATAAAGCCTGGTTCAAAATTCTTCATTTTTTGGGCATGTTTTATTTAAACATGCAAATGAGGCATCGTCTAATTAAATATGCAGAAATTTCCACACATTTTTTTTTTCAAAATGTACTAATTTGCATATACTAGCAATGCATATGCAATGTTTACTTCATCTAATTAAATATGCACTAATTTGCACATATTTCTAGAACAAAAATCTGAACTTTGGATAAAGCCAGGTTCAAAATTCTTATTTTTTTGACGTTATGTTTAAATATGCAAACATTGCATATGCCATGCTAGTGTGTGCAAATGATCTAATTAAATATTCACTAATTTTTTGGACATGTTTTGTTTAAACATGCAAATGAGGCATTATCTAAGTAAATATGCTCTAATTTGCATACATTTCTAGAATAAAAATCTAAACATTGGATAAAGCCAGGTTCAAATTCTTAATTTTTTTGACACATGTTTTGTTTAAATATGCAAATGAGGCATTATCTAATTAAATATTCACTAATTTGCATACATTTCTAGAGGAAAAATCTGAACATTAGATAAAGCCAGGTTTAAAATTCAATTTTTTTTTACATATGTTATGCTTAAATATGCAAATGAGGCATTATCTAATTAAATATGCAGTAATCTGCATACATTTCTAAAGGAAAAATCTGAACATCAGATAAAGCCAGGTTTAAAATTATTATTATTTTTTTTTACATGTCATGTTTAAATATATTATTTAAATATGTAAATGAGGATTTATCTAATTAAATATGCAGTAATCTGCATACATTTCTAAAGGAAAAATCTGAACATCAGATAAAGCCAGGTTTAAAATTTAAAAAAAAAAATTTTTACACGTCATGTTTAAATATATTATTTAATTTACAATTTAAATATGCAAATGAGGCATTATCTAATTAAATATTCACTAATTTGCATACATTTCTAGAACAAAAATATGAATTTTGGATAAAGCCAGGTTCAAAATTATAAAATTTTTGGGCATGTTTTATTTAAACATGCAAATAAGGCATCATCTAATTAAATATGCACAAATTTGCATACATTTCTAGAAGAAAAATCTGAACATTGGATAAAGGAATGCGGAATGGCGCCGAGGATGGCTGCTACGTTGCGAGCTCCGCTGGAACATTGTAGTTTTTTGTTTGTTCTGTTTATAGTTCTTATGTTTTTCGTCTTGGATGTTGTCTGCCTTACTAAGTACGACAGACAGACACTTTTGGACATTGGTTCGGCAATCGCACACCGAAAACCGGACTTTTAATTCTTCAGTGACGACACGCTGCTTACAAACACAGCAGCGGATCCCTTTGTCTGGACGGCCCGACCACGCAAACGCGGCCGGAGAAGAGGGAAGAGAGCCGGCGTACTTATCAGAGTTAGACGCCGCGCAAACCGACCCCCGCTTCCCAGTATTTTACTGGCTAATGTTCAGTCTCTGGACAATAAACTCTGCGAGCTGAGAGCGCGGATCTCTTTCCAGCGAGACACGAGGGACTGCTGCATTATCTGCCTTACAGAAACTTGGATGTCCGCTGAGATTCCAGATTCGGCCATCGAAACCACGGGGTTCTCCGTGCATCGAATGGACAGAGAAAAAGATCTCTCAGGGAAAAGCAAAGGCGGGGGTGTATGTTTTATGATCAACCGATCCTGGTGTGATCAGAGGAACGTACATTCTATCAAGTCTTTCTGTTCCCCTGATCTGGAACTTCTCATGGTTCTGTGCCGACCATTCTGGCTACCGAGGGAATTCACCGCGGTCATCATCACAGCTGTGTATATTCCCCCACAAGCCGACACAGACCGGGCACTAAAGGAACTGTATAGGACAGTGAGTGAGCAGGAAACCGCGCATCCTGACGCTGCGTTTATTGTGACCGGAGACTTTAACAAAGCCAACTTCAAGCGCATCGCACCCAAATACCACCAACATGTTAGCTTCAACACGCGAGGGAACCGTGTTTTAGACCACTGTTACTCCCCCTTCAAGGATGGATACAAATCACTCCCACGCCCACCATTCGGCAAATCAGATCACGCGTCAATCCTCCTTTTGCCCGCTTATAGGCAAAGACTCAAACAGGAAGCACCCGCCCTCAGAACCATCCAGTGCTGGTCGGACCAATCAGATTCTATGCTACAGGACTGTTTTGATCACGCGGACTGGGAGATGTTCCGGTCGGCCTCTGATGACGACATCGAGGTCTACGCTGATAGCGTAACGTGTTTCATCAGGAAGTGCGTAGATGACGTTGTTCCGACCAAAACAATTCGGCTGTACCCTAACCAGAAGCCGTGGCTAAACGGGGATGTTCGCGCGGCACTCAATGCGCGAACCTTCACCTTTAACTCCGGTAATGCGGAGGAGCATAAACAAGCAAGTTATGCCCTCCGGAAAACCATCAGAGCAGCAAAACGGCAGTACAGGGACAAGATTGAAGGACAGTTCAACACCACCGACTCCAGAAGCATGTGGAGGGGAATTAACACCATCACGGACTATAAAGGGAACACAAACTCCACCGTGAACACCGCTGCCTCTCTCCCGGACGAGCTCAACACCTTCTATGCTCGCTTTGAGGGAACTAACACCGCCCTCGCGGAGAGAGAGCTCGCGGCTGAAGATACAGAGGTTGGTGCACTCTCCGTATCTTTAGCGGATGTAACCCGATCCTTCCGGCGGGTGAATGTCCGTAAAGCAGCGGGTCCAGACGGCATTCCCGGCCGTGTGATCAGAGCGTGCGCGCACCAACTGGCTGGAGTTTTCACGGACATTTTTAACCTGTCCCTCTCCCTATCTGTGGTCCCCACATGCTTCAAAACGTCCACCATTGTGCCTGTACCTAAGCAGTCAAAAACCACCTGCTTAAACGACTGGCGTCCTGTTGCTCTGACCCCCATCATCAGCAAATGCTTTGAAAGAATAGTCAGAAACCACATCTGCTCTGTTCTCCCTCCCTCACTGGACCCACTGCAGTTTGCATACCGCACAAACCGCTCCACTGACGATGCCATTTCATCTACAATACACACTGCTCTCTCCCACCTGGAAAAGAGGAACACGTATGTGAGAATGCTGTTTGTGGACTACAGCTCAGCATTCAACACCATTGTGCCCTCCATACTTGACATTAAACTCCGGGCTCTAGGCTTAAACAGCCTGTTATGCAGCTGGATCCTGGACTTCCTGTCAAACAGACGCCAGGTGGTCAGAATGGGCAGTAACATCTCCTCATCACTGACTCTCAACACTGGAGCCCCTCAGGGTTGTGTTCTCAGCCCACTCCTGTACTCCCTGTACACACATGACTGTGTGGCTACCCACAGCTCCAACACCATCATCAAGTTTGCTGACGATACGACGGTGGTAGGTCTTATCACCGACAATGATGAAACGGCCTACAGAGAGGAGGTGCACACTCTGACACGGTGGTGTCAGGAGCACAACCTCTCCCTCAACGTCAGCAAGACCAAGGAGCTGGTGGTCGACTTCAGGAGGAATGAGAGAGAACACCGCCCCATCACCATCGATGGAGCACCGGTGGAGAGAGTCAGCAGCTTCAAGTTCCTCGGTGTCCACATCACAGAGGAACTCTCATGGTCCGTCCACTCCGAGGCCGTTGTGAAGAAGGCTCATCAGCGCCTTTTCTTCCTGCGACGGCTGAGGAGGTTTGGAATGAACCGCCACATCCTCACACGCTTCTACAGCAGCACCATCGAGAGCCTGCTGACTGGCTGCATCACCACCTGGTACGGCAACAGTACCGCCCGCAGCCGCAAAGCCCTGCAAAGGGTAGTGCGCACGGCCAGCTGCATCATCGGAGGTGAGCTTCCCTCCCTCCAGGACATTTACGCCAGGCGGTGTGTGAAGAGAGCTCAGAGGATCATCAGAGACTCTAGCCACCCGAACCATGGGCTGCTCTCACTGCTGCCATCAGGCAGACGGTACCGCAGCATTAGAACACGCACCAGCCGACTTCAGAACAGCTTCTTCCCACAAGCAATCAGACTACTTAACTCCTGATCCATCAGGATCATAACACACACTGGACAGAATATCACTCCGCACAACCCACTGTAGATACACACACATTATATACACATTTATGTATCATTTATTATTTATCATATAGCACCTATTGTACATAATTGGATCTCTACTGTGAATAATAATGTATACTGTACATTGTATATTATTATTATTATTATAGCTTAATGTATACTGTTTAATGTATGTTTAGTGTATATTGTTTAAAGTATATGTATATTGTAAGTATGTGTATATTGGCTAAAGCTGTGAGAACTACACTCACATTGTGTAAATTATTTATTGTTTATTGTAGAGTTTTACTGTGCTGTGAGTAATTGTGGGCGCATCAGATGTGTAATCTGTTGTTGCTTAAATGTTGTACATGTCATGTCGTGACTGCTATGTTGCTCGGAACTGCACCAAGAATTTCACCTGCTGTTGCACTTGTGTATATAGCTGTGTGACAATAAAGTGAATTGATTGATTGATTGAAAGCCTGGTTCAAAATTCTTCATTTTTTGGGCATGTTTTGTTTAAATATGCAAATGAGGCATTATCTAATTAAATATGCACAAATTTGCATACATGAACATTGGATAAAGCCAGGTTCAAAATTCTTCATTTTTTGGGCATGTTTTATTTAAACATGCAAATGAGGCATCGTCTAATTAAATATGCAGACATTTGCATATTTCAAAATGTACTAATTTGCATACACTAACATGGCATATGCAATGTTTACTTATGCAAATGATGCATTATCTAATTAAATATGCACTAATTTGCACATATTTCTAGAACAAAATCTGAACTTTGGATAAAGCCAGGTTCAAAATTCTTATTTTTTTGACGTTATGTTTAAATATGCAAACATTGCATATGCCATGCTAGTGTATGCAAATGATCTAATTAAATATTCACTAATTTTTTGGACATGTTTTGTTTAAACATGCAAATGAGGCATTATCTAAGTAAATATGCTCTAATTTGCATGCATTTCTAGAACAAAAATCTGAACATTGGATAAAGCCAGGTTCAAATTCTTAATTTTTTTTGACATATGTTATGTTTAAATATGTAAATTAGGCTTTATCTAATTAAATATGCACTAATTTGCACACATTTCTAGGGCAAAAATCTGAACATTGGATAAAACCTGGTTCAAAATTCTTCATTTTTGGACATGTTTTGTTTAAATATGCAAATGATGCATTATCTTATTAAATATTCACTAATTTGCATACATTTCTAGAACAAAAATATGAATGTTGGATAAAGCCAGGTTCAAAATTATAAAATGTTTGGGCATGTTTTATTTAAACATGCAAATGAGGCATCATCGAATTAAATATGCACAAATTTGCATACATTTCTAGAACAAAAATATGAATGTTGGATAAAGCCAGGTTCAAATTCTATTTTTTTTTACACATGTTATGTTTAAATATGCAAATGAGGCTTTATCTAATTAAATATGCACACATTTGCATACATTTCTAGAACAAAAATATGAATGTTGGATAAAGCCAGGTTCAAATTCTTATTTTTTTTTAACACGTTATGTTTAAATATGCAAATGAGGCTTTATCTAATTAAATATGCACTAATTTGCATACGTTTCTAGAGGAAAAATCTGAACATTAGATAAAGCCAGGTTCAAAATTCTTCATTTTTGGACATGTTTTGTTTAAATATGCAAATGAGGCATTATCTAATTAAATATGCACAAATTTGCATACATGAACATTGGATAAAGCCAGGTTCAAAATTCTTCATTTTTTGGGCATGTTTTATTTAAACATGCAAATGAGGCATCGTCTAATTAAATATGCAGACATTTGCATATTTCAAAATGTACTAATTTGCATACACTAGCATGGCATATGCAATGTTTACTTATGCAAATGATGCATTATCTAATTAAATATGCAATCATTTGCACATATTTCTAGAACAAAATCTGAACTTTGGATAAAGCCAGGTTCAAAATTCTTATTTTTTTGACGTTATGTTTAAATATGCAAACATTGCATATGCCATGCTAGTGTATGCAAATGATCTAATTAAATATTCGCTAATTTTTTGGACATGTTTTGTTTAAACATGCAAATGAGGCATTATCTAAGTAAATATGCTCTAATTTGCATACATTTCTAGAAGAAAAATCTGAACATTGGATAAAGCCAGGTTCAAATTCTTAATTTTTTTGACACATGTTTTGTTTAAATATGCAAATGAGGCATTATCTAATTAAATATTCACTAATTTGCATACATTTCTAGAGGAAAAATCTGAACATTAGATAAAGCCAGGTTTAAAATTCAATTTTTTTTTACATATGTTATGCTTAAATATGCAAATGAGGCATTATCTAATTAAATATGCAGTAATCTGCATACATTTCTAAAGGAAAAATCTGAACATCAGATAAAGCCAGGTTTAAAATTATTATTATTTTTTTTTACATATGTCATGTTTAAATAAATTATTTAAATATGTAAATGAGGATTTATCTAATTAAATATGCAGTAATCTGCATACATTTCTAAAGGAAAAATCTGAACATCAGATAAAGCCAGGTTTAAAATAAAAAATAAAAAATTTTTACACGTCATGTTTAAATATATTATTTAATTTACAATTTAAATATGCAAATGAGGCATTATCTAATTAAATATTCACTAATTTGCATACATTTCTAGAACAAAAATATGAATTTTGGATAAAGCCAGGTTCAAAATTATAAAATTTTTGGGCATGTTTTATTTAAACATGCAAATAAGGCATCATCTAATTAAATATGCACAAATTTGCATACATTTCTAGAAGAAAAATCTGAACATTGGATAAAGCCAGGTTCAAAATTCTTCATTTTTTGGGCATGTTTTATTTAAACATGCAAATGAGGCATCGTCTAATTAAATATGCAGAAATTTCCACACATTTTTTTTTTCAAAATGTACTAATTTGCATATACTAGCAATGCATATGCAATGTTTACTTCATCTAATTAAATATGCACTAATTTGCACATATTTCTAGAACAAAAATCTGAACTTTGGATAAAGCCAGGTTCAAAATTCTTATTTTTTTGACGTTATGTTTAAATATGCAAACATTGCATATGCCATGCTAGTGTGTGCAAATGATCTAATTAAATATTCACTAATTTTTTGGACATGTTTTGTTTAAACATGCAAATGAGGCATTATCTAAGTAAATATGCTCTAATTTGCATACATTTCTAGAAGAAAAATCTGAACATTGGATAAAGCCAGGTTCAAATTCTTAATTTTTTTGACACATGTTTTGTTTAAATATGCAAATGAGGCATTATTTAATTAAATATTCACTAATTTGCATACATTTCTAGAGGAAAAATCTGAACATTAGATAAAGCCAGGTTTAAAATTCAATTTTTTTTTTACATATGTTATGCTTAAATATGCAAATGAGGCATTATCTAATTAAATATGCAGTAATCTGCATACATTTCTAAAGGAAAAATCTGAACATCAGATAAAGCCAGGTTTAAAATTATTATTATTTTTTTTTACATATGTCATGTTTAAATATATTATTTAAATATGTAAATGAGGATTTATCTAATTAAATATGCAGTAATCTGCATACATTTCTAAAGGAAAAATCTGAACATCAGATAAAGCCAGGTTTAAAATTAAAAAAAAAAAATTTTTTACACGTCATGTTTAAATATATTATTTAATTTACAATTTAAATATGCAAATGAGGCATTATCTAATTAAATATTCACTAATTTGCATACATTTCTAGAACAAAAATATGAATTTTGGATAAAGCCAGGTTCAAAATTATAAAATTTTTGGGCATGTTTTATTTAAACATGCAAATAAGGCATCATCTAATTAAATATGCACAAATTTGCATACATTTCTAGAAGAAAAATCTGAACATTGGATAAAGCCTGGTTCAAAATTATTCATTTTTTGGGCATGTTTTGTTTAAATATGCAAATGAGGCATTATCTAATTAAATATGCACAAATTTGCATACATGAACATTGGATAAAGCCAGGTTCAAAATTCTTCATTTTTTGGGCATGTTTTATTTAAACATGCAAATGAGGCATCGTCTAATTAAATATGCAGACATTTGCATATTTCAAAATGTACTAATTTGCATACACTAACATGGCATATGCAATGTTTACTTATGCAAATGATGCATTATCTAATTAAATATGCACTAATTTGCACATATTTCTAGAACAAAATCTGAACTATTTTTTTGACGTTATGTTTAAATATGCAAACATTGCATATGCCATGCTAGTGTATGCAAATGATCTAATTAAATATTCACTAATTTTTTGGACATGTTTTGTTTAAACATGCAAATGAGGCATTATCTAAGTAAATATGCTCTAATTTGCATGCATTTCTAGAACAAAAATCTGAACATTGGATAAAGCCAGGTTCAAATTCTTATTTTTTTTTGACATATGTTATGTTTAAATATGTAAATGAGGCATTATCTAATTAAATATGCACTAATTTGCACACATTTCTAGAAGAAAAATCTGAACATTGGATAAAGCCTGGTTCAAAATTCTTCATTTTTTGGGCATGTTTTATTTAAACATGCAAATGAGGCATTATCTAATTAAATATGCACAAATTTGCATACATTTCTAGAAGAAAAATCTGAACATTGGATAAAGCCAGGTTCAAAATTCTTCATTTTTTGGGCATGTTTTATTTAAACATGCAAATGAGGCATCGTCTAATTAAATATGCACAAATTTGCACACATTTGTTTTCCAAAATGTACTAATTTGCATACACTAGCATGGCATATGCAATGTTTAATTATGCAAATGAGGCATTATCTAATTAAATATGCACTCATTTGCATACATTTGTCACAGTTCTATGAGAGAGGACTCAAATGCAGGAATGAGTGATCAGGGGTTTATTGACAAACAGCTGACAAGACAAGAAATGGTGAGGAGGTGAACAGTCCAAACAGTAGGCAGGTTAGGAGCTCAATCACAGGCAGGAAGAGCAGCCACAATAACTAGCTCCAGAAGGTGATAGACTGGAGAGCAGTTCTGACAGAGCAGCATGAGACCAGAGGAGACCAGCGATGTCCAGGCAGGAATCCTAGGGTAATGCAGTCAGGTCTTATCAGGAAACTCACCAAGCTTGCAGCTAGGCAAGGAGAGCAAGCTGCCAGGGAAGCTCTACTTGCAGGACAGGAACTAGAGACACAGAAAACAAGACAAGACCGAAAGGCAGCACAAACACTTAGCAAAACTAGCATAACACACAGAGGTACAACGTATAACGAAACCACATGAGGAAAAGAACACACTTTATAAAGGGAGCAGAAAACATGAGGAACAGGTGAACACACTTAGACAAACAAGGAGCAGAAAACATGAGGAAAGGGTGAGCACACTCAAACAAGGAACAGGTGAGCACACAGTCAGTTAATCAAAGAGGACTAGACAAGGGGGCGTGGCAACAGGAAACAAGGAGGCAGGACACAGGGAGCACATGGCAAACACAAACCAAGACAGAGCCATGTGTTCATGCACAACACAAACAAAGACACATTAAACAATGACAAAACATACAGCGCTGTCAGAGGAGAACCCTGACAACATTTCTAGAAGAAAAATCTGAACATTAGATAAAACCAGATTTAAAATTATTTTTTGTTGTTGTTGACATATTCAAAGATTTTACATTTTTTTGGATATCTCTTTTTATTACTCCAAAAATCAGAAAACAGCCTCAACAGCCAGAATAAAATACATTTTCAACATTTTGTGTAGCAATAAAATGTTATAATCAGGCAAAACCCCTTCAGAATAGTGATAAGAATAGTGTAGGGGAGCGCGGGGCACAACCTAACGCGGGGTTAGTTGTAACACGCATGTTTGAACCCTTTCCACACATGCCAGAATGACGAAACCTAGTGTATTTACTAGTTGCCATATCAACATTATTTAGAGAAATAATAGCGCCAAAATTAAAAAATCTCTGGAAGATATTACTGAACATGTATTTAACCATAGCAAAAGTAAATTCTTACTTAAGTTTAGTTTTCATCTCTGTTTTTTGTGTTTATTTAAAATAAGAAAAATCCGATATTATTTCAATCTTATATCTGTTATGTAACAGTTGCGATCGTTCTTTAACGCTGATCTAACAGCGGAAGACACGAGCCGCGGTTTACATCCCAGTTGTGCAGATGGGGTGTGTGTTAACACTGCCTTACAATGAGCCCCTATTAGAAATATGCCATTATATTCTATACTTTTATGAATTCTTTTGAGAAACCATGAGAAAAGGGTGAATAATGACAGAGTTAATGTTCGAAATTATTAATTGTTATGTTTTGAACTCTGCTGTATAGTTGTATAGCGATGTGTTTGTAGTCAAACTCAAAAATTATATTTTTAATGATTAAAAAATGCCATTATTTTATTTTAAAAAGTTAATAATTGTATTTTGTTGACAAAATATTTTAGTTTGTCTTGTACATTTTTTTGATAATAACATTTTAAGCTGTCATTTGGTCATGTTACATTGTGCCCCACCTACGGGGCATGTTGTCACATTTCACTTCCACTCTTTCGGGGTAAATCAAGAAAATACTATAAACTGTATTAATGAAACAAAACCACATAATTGTATTAGACATGTGTGCAATTAATGTGGGAAACAATAAATACCCTGAACCCCAAGTGGATTTACACAAACTGAGAAAGTCAAAAAGCGTTAGGTTGTGCCCCGCTCTCCCCTATGTAAATATTTCTGATCACTCAGTTTGAGAAAACGGCCTTTTGAAGATATACTGTAATTAAAATACAGACGCAAATAGATCAACTGCTATAAAAGATAAACATAAACGTGCATTTTGCACTTTATGAAGAGCCAACAAGCCCAAAACAGTTTTTGCCTGTAGAGTCTCGCCTCTATAAAGTTACGCTGCAAATTAGATCCATTTCGCTTTGCCTCATTTTCTTCAGTGATCATATGCCTCCACTTTTGAGTGCAACGCCCACATCTCAACATCCAGTCATCCAGTCATTGCATTGGTCCACTACACTCGGATGTACGTCACAACACGGAAGAAAAGACCTGCGACTACTTCCGTTTCATTGCAGCTTTAGTCATTTAGAAGATTTTCATTAATTACAGGGGAAATCCTCTTGACGCTGGAGGGTGTTAAGTGGCCCGTTCACCTTATCCAGCCAGATCATGAGGAGTGAACCTGCAGGGTTTGCATTGCCATCCCTGCGCGACAGTGCAATGTTCTGCACAATATCTGTTATTGATTGTGGACTGAACTATTTCAGTCGCTGTGGGCTTGTTTTGAAATGTTGATGTTGCCAAACAATCTTATCTTGATGGCACATTTCATGCACCAAATGACTTTAAAATAGCAAGAATTTGTGACATCAATGCTAAAAAGCTGTTCGGTCAAACCCTGCCCTAGTTGTCAAGCCAAGTTGGCATGGTTTAGGGGGAAATAGGATTTACCTTATCCTTTCCACAGAAGGACTTGTGAAATGGAGCGAGCTGTTTTTAGAAGATTAACACAATGTTGGTATTTTTATTTAAGCCCTTTGCATTCCCATGAACACTTCAGATTCCTGAAAGTTCATAAATCTTACAGATGTGCTGGTGGGGAATGGTTTATGCATGAATATGTTGGACGTTTTTTAGAGTATATGATCATAAAGATGCTCTCTGATGCGAAGCAGCAATGTCGCATGTCCAGTTGCTTTGACGTGAGGTAATTGTATTATCTTGAAATTATATTCTGCAGTGTAATTGTGTAATTGTGACATGATTTTCATTATCATCAGATAATCATCACTTGATGAATTCACAGTTTAAAAAGATAAAGGTAGTGATGGCCGCTTTCGTAACCGTAGCTTTGTAATCTTTGCGAATCCTTTGTGATTCGGAGCATGTATAAAACCCATTGAGTAAACGAGGCTTTAATACGTCATAAAAGTTTTGAAAACTCAGTTTTGACGTTTCAATGGTTGGCCAGTTGGATCTGTGAACCCATGAACCAGTGTCTATATGTTTTTTTTTTTTTTAAAGGGGACCTATACACTGAAAACATTATTTTAACTTTATTTAATTATTTTCAGTCAGCAGCTTGCATATCACCTTGTAGACCAAGACTGGTTTCCCACTGAAGCTAGGCAGGGCTGAGCCTGGTCAGTACCTGAGACTGTCTGGGTAAACTAGGCTTCTGCTGGTAGAGGTGTTAGTGATGCCAGTAGGGGGCGCTCACCCTGTGGTCTGTGTGGGTCCTAATGCCCCAGTGTAGTGATGAGGACATTATACTGTAACAAAGCACCGTCCTTCGGATGAGACGTTAAACTGAGGTCCCTGACTCTCTGTGGTCATTAAAAATCCCAGGATGTCCTTTGATAAAGAGTAGGGGTGTAACCCCGGCATTCTGGCTATATTTGCCCATTGGCCTCTATCCATCATGCCCTCCTAATCATCCCCATATATATACACAATTGGCTTCATCACTCGGTCTCCGATCCACCAATCGGCTGGTGTGTGGTGGGCGTTCTGGCACAATATGGCTGCCGTCCAGGGCCTGAAATTAACACCCGACCACGCGCCAAATGCGGGTGAATTTTGCAATTGGCGGGTAACACTGTCAATCTACCTGCCACATTGGCCAATGAGAATTGAGTGATTCATTGGGCAGTTTGAGAGGATGCGACTACATTCATGCGATCGGAAAGAAGATGAGGTTCTCTGACTACGTTTAGATGTGCGAGTATTAAAGTGTTGGAGAGATGGGACGAGATAATAATGCAACGCTAATGTAGGCTACAGACAGTTGCACAGATGTGTGCATGTTGGGAGTTGGGAAGCAGTGAGAAAATGTCCGGTACGCGGTAACTTTACCAGTAATAATAATATTAATTTAGTTCTGTTTAACCGTTCCTGAACGTGACTAAATCAGCCATCAACACAGCCGCGTGTGATGTGTTCACGTACGAGCTGCGGTAGGTCTATATCTGAGTCAGTATGACTCTCTGTGACATGGGACATCAATGAATAAAAAGATTTTTTAAAAAGTATATTATAAGAGTTATTGTGTCTGATATTGATTTTGTTAATAACTTGACAGCACTTAAATGTGTATTCTTACAAGTTAAAGAACAATGTTTGTGGGACTAGTGGATTTTTGAAGGGGCAAGTGAAAGAATTTTACTAGACAGATTAAAACATCAATAACTGAAATCAACAAAATGCAAGAATGATTCTTCATTAATTTAGTGTAAGTGGCGATCGATAGTGGATAATAATATATAGCCTAATGTAATGTACAATAAACTGACGGTAAGAATGTTGCACTGTTGACGCTCACGCAGCCTCTCGAGGAGAAATCAATTAATTAACATTAAGTCACTTACATTTTAGATGCACTATTGAGTGTTTTTGTTCGATTTCAGCAGCGAAAATAGTTCCAAACAAAGATCACAGCAGAACCATATAGTTCCAAACAAAGATCACAGCAGAACCATAACGCCTCTCACAGCAACAGTGTGTGTTACTGAATGATTCAGTCTTTGAATGAATCGTTTGTATCAAAGATTCAATGACCTATTCGTAAACGAAATTGAATGCTTGAATCATGTCAGGGAGCCATATAAAATGTATTTTGAGACCACGTAATTGAGTATTCATACTTAAATGTATTAATTCCATGATGTTGAAGTTGCATGAACAAATTATGTTAGTTTAACTTAATTGATCATGTGGGACAAATGTACACAATTAAATCATGTAAATACAACACACTTTTTTTTCAGTGTATAATGCCCCTTTTTACAAGATACATCTCTGATGTCCCCAGAGTGTGTATGTGAAGTTTTAGCTCAAAATACCCCACAGATATTTTTTTTAGCATGTTTAAATTCTCACTTTTGTGCCTTTTTTGTGCGTGTCCCTTTAAATGAAAATGAGCTGCTGCTCCCGCCCCCCTTTCAGGAATAGGGCGGAGCTTCAAGAGCTTGTGTTAGCAGCTCTGATTACCTCATGCAGACACAATGAACCCTTTTATGTTCAAACCGGAGTCGGACAATGATGGAGAGACTCAAGAAGAAGTGAACACATGTAGAATGAGACAGGACGTTTCTGAAGGGATAGCTGATGAGTTTATGAGTTAAAGATCTTCAGTCATTGATTAGCATATTCTGTCATGATAATCTATAAACCGCTGGTGTGGGAACTGTTGTGAGATGAGCCAGAGAATATCTGCTGCATGAAGAGAGAACAGGGATAGTTTAGTGTAATTACGGTTATAACTTATGTTGTCATCTTGCTTTATGACATGCTATTGCATTTGTTTTCGTACTGGATCGCAATAAATGTGAAAGACAGCTTGAGCAACTCCCTAATGTGCTCGACTGCACTCTTCCTCTTCTCAACATGGGCTTTGTTGTGTTCTCGGGGGCGGGTTTATGTAAATTTTAGGGTTTGTGATGTCACTAACCCGTGAAGAAGCCGTTGTAGTCACTACCAGCCGTTTGTTGTAGTCCTTAAAAAGCGATTTCTGTAAAAGAAAATATCTCCCTTTGTTTTGAACTTTGAACGTCGTGACTTTGCAGATGTTGTTCATGAAACTAGGCTATACATTTAATTTCTTATTAATTATTATTAATGAATTAATTATTAATTAATTTCTCATAAATCATTTCTATCCTTTTTTTTATTTTATTGAAATATATACATAAGACAGGGAACAACAAACAATGTAAGACATTTCCATTGGGACAAACACAGAGTTAGAATTTACGAAGGGATCAAAAATAAATAAATAATAATACAAAAAATTATAATAATAATATAAAAAAAAACATTTTTAATAAGGAAGCAAGGGTCGAGACAAAAAGGTAGCCAAAATAAACATTTAAAATACTAAAATAATAAATATTTTGACAAAGAGAAACGTAAGGTTTCAAACTTTCGGTTATGTTTCTTGAAACATTTTAACAAACTCACATAGAAATATATTAAATGAGGGCTTACATTTTTTCCATTTACAAGTATGAATATGATATTTACCCATCAATAAAACAAAATGTACAATATCAGAGAAGGATGAATTTAAATCACACTTAAAGAAGAGGATATCTTTTTGGGTTATAGGAGGTATTGTCTCCATTCTTACTGACATCCAGCTATATTTTGAAGTAACATCACAATAAAAGAATAAATGATCAAGTGTTTCAGGAAAAGAAGAGCAAGAGACACAAGCATCCACATCGAAATGAAATCGTTTCTCGCCCGAGAAAAAAGTCACCAACTGGGTAGATCTTAAACATCATTTTGTAATGTGATTTCTATCCTTTCATTATAAGATGTGTGGCAGTTCTTCATCACGTTCTGCTGTCTCTTTCTCCCTCTGTATATGTCCGAAATCTGAAGGTTATGGTTTCTTCTCTTCATCTCATGTCCTTTCACTCCCACATGAGCTGGAACTCATAAAAACACGAAATCCCTTCTGCTCTACTTTCACTATGTTTCTGAGTTAACCTAACTCTGGGAACTCTTTGTGATGTGTGATTAATTGCCATATAAATATTGGGAACATTGAAATGGGCTTGTATAGAAGTTTCTTTGGTCCCTTGAGCAAAGATGGCAGACTTCAAATCACAATCGAGTTCCTGTTTAATCCGAGTCCTCTGCCATGAGATGAATGGGAGGCAAACTCATGTATTACTGTAAAGCTGCACAACACTGGCCTCTGCTGGTGAAAGATGCAGTTCAACTGATCATGTTGAACATCACTTTAACACTAAATAGCTACACTATAGGACTGGTACCAAGCAAATTAAATCAGTATCAACAAAATACATCTGACCTTTTATCAAAATTTATTTACACTGCAATTGCAATTGCATAAATAAATGTTATGAGTGAAATGTTTTAAATATAACCTTATTAATATAGAAATATTGGTCCCACTTTAGATTAGGCTTTCACTATTAACTATGACTTTTGTCTCAATAAACTCCTAATTACTGCTAACAGTTAGTAAGTATTAATAGTAAGCTTATTAATAGTTAGTTAGTTGTTAAGTTTAGGATTAAGGAATGTAGAATAAGGCATTAATATGTGCTTTATAATTAATAATAAACAGCCAATATCCTAGTAATATGCATGATAATAAGCAACTAATATGTGCTTTATAAATACTAATAAACAGCCAATATCCTAGTAATATGCATGATAATAAGCAACTAATATGTGCTTTAAAGTATTAATAAACAGCCAATATTCTAGTAATATGCATGATAATAAGCAACTAATATGTGCTTTATAAGTATTAATAAACAGCCAATATCCTAGTAATATGCATGATAATAAGCAACTAATATGTGCTTTATAATTACTAATAAACAGCCAATATCATAGTAATATGCATGATAATAAGCAACTAATATGTGCTTTATAAGTATTAATAAACAGCCAATATCCTAGTAATATGCATGATAATAAGCAACTAATATGTGCTTTATAATTAATAATAAACAGCCAATATTCTAGTAATATGCATGATAATAAGCAACTAATATGTGCATTAATATGTGCTTTATAATTAATAATAAACAGCCAATATCCTAGTAATATGCATGATAATAAGCAACTAATATGTGCATTAATATGTGCTTTATAAGTACTAATAAACAGCCAATATCCTAGTAATATGCATGATAATAAGCAACTAATATGTGCTTTATAAGTATTAATAAACAGCCAATATCCTAGTAATATGCATGATAATAAGCAACTAATATGAGCATTAATATGTGCTTTATAAGTATTAATAAACAGCCAATATCCTAGTAATATACATGATAAGCAACTAATATGAACATTAATATGTGCTTTATAAGGACTAATAAACAGCCAATATCCTAGTAATATGCATGATAATAAGCAACTAATATGTGCTTTATAAGTACTAATAAACAGCCAATATCCTAGTAATATGCATGATAATAAGCAACTAATATGAGCATTAATATGTGCTTTATAAGTATTAATAAACAGCCAATATCCTAGTAATATACATGATAATAAGCAACTAATATGAACATTAATATGTGCTTTATAAGTATTAATAAACAGCCAATATCCTAGTAATATACATGATAATAAGCAACTAATATGAACATTAATATGTGCTTTATAAGTATTAATAAACAGCCAATATCCTAGTAATATGCATGATAATAAGCAACTAATATGTGCATTAATATGTGCTTTATAAGTACTAATAAACTGGACGCGCGAATGAGGCGGAATCGCGTCCATCGCGCCGCAGGACCTCCAGACGCGCGTCAACGTGCCTTTCCATTGACTTAACATTGAAATCACTCGCGCCAGACGCTATATTCGCATTTGGTGTGAGCGCAGCATGATGACGTGAGGTGCGCTCTCTTAAACGCGATGTGGCTCGTTAAAGACTGCATTCTGGATCAGTTGCAAGGGTTTGATAGAGCATGCGGCCCAGTCTGGAGAGAACAAGAGCTTAGACCAGGAGTTGTGTGGCCTGCTCTGATAGGAAGGGTCTAATCTTCCTAATGTTGTATAACGCAAGTCTGCAGGACCGGGTTGTTGCAGTAATGTAGTCAGAGAATTTTAGCTGATCATCAATCACAACTCCAAGGTTCCTGGCTGTCCTGGACGGAGTTATGGTTGATGAGCCGAGCTGAATGGAGAGATTATGGTGAAGTGCAGGGCTGGCTGAGACCACACAGTTCTGTCTTTGCAAGGTTGAGTAGCAGATGATGTTCCTTCATCCAGGCAGACATGTCTGTCAGGCAGCAAATGAGAAGTAGAGTTGAGTGTCGTCGGCATAGCAGTGATAGAAAAAGCCATGTTTCTGAATGACAGATCTTAGTGATGACATGTAGATGGAGACGAGAAGTGGTCCAAGCACTGAGCCCTGGGGAACACTGGGATTTAGACACTGAAGGACCTACCTGAGAGATAAGACTTGAACCACTGGAGAGCAGTTCCTGAGATGCCCATCTTCATGAGAGTAGACAAGAGGATCTGGTGGTTAACTGTATCAAAAGCAGCAGACAGATCCAGCAAGATGAGTACTGTGGATTTGGAAGCTACTCTTGCCTGTCTTAAGTAACCGAGAACAGGGCAGGCCTCAGTTGAGTGGCCGCTTTTGAAGCCGGATTGGTTGCTGTCCAGGGGCCGGATTCACAAAACATTCTTAAGAATGAAATTATACTTAACTGCCAATTTCTTCTTATTTTCTAACTTAAGAAAAAATATAAGAATATTTTGTATTCCCAAAAACTTTTCTTAAGAATGTTCATTATCTTTTTTCTTATGATTGTTCTTAAGATAAAATTTAAGAAGCATTCATATTCACGAAAAGAATGATCTTTAAAATCATCGTAAATAACTTCTTAAAGTTAGGATAACCTCCAACCGATCTTAAATACCCAAATGTAAGATGTTTAACAAATTTATTGGGTTGTTTCAAATACTAAGCATTACAACATAACAGTAGCTAGCTAAATATAATATTTATAACTAATTGTACCATATGGACGAGTATAAAACCAGCAACCAGCAAGCGTCAATAGCGGACGAGAAACCCCGCCTAATTTAAAAATACTACTGTTAATGTGTCACAAATTGTAGTTTTAAGATATTTTCAGGCGAGAATGTACTTGTTTAAAGATTAATCTGTGGTTTATTTATAAAGAGAGCGCCTGTTTTACAATTTTAACTGCCGTTTTCGGAGTTGTGAGATCCAGGCGATCAGCGGGTGTTCAGCGCTCATTAACCCGCCGAGAGCAGCCTTTCCTCGGCCAGTCCTTCTGACGTCTGCCGCTGGCTCTGATGTCTCTGAGATATGATTCGTCTTGTGTCGATCTAACGGCCGATCTTTGGTACCCGAGCAGCGTTCTTGATAAACGGCTAGGCTCTTATAAAATAACGATTTTACAGACACGGCACATTAAAAACACAACAAAAATAGTTATGATATCTACGGTAATCTGCTAGAAGCGCAAAAAGTCTTCAGTAATACCTTTCAATAAAATAACACCATATAACACCTTTTATTTTCTTCTTAAGTAAAAAATTAAGATGTTCTTAAGAAAATATTTGAGAACTTCTTAAGAATTGTTCAAGAATTGCACTTAGGAACATTTATACGAACTTAAAACATAGAAGAATCTCCAAGGCACTCGGGTAATGTAGAAAGAATTAAAAAGCCTTTAATAATCATGGCAATATTCATTTAAAAAACTGGTGATAAATACACCTACGCGTTACGGCGTCAAGCCTTCATCAGGGTGTGAGTATCAAACACAAGCTCATTAAGAGCAGTAGTTAATTAGTATCATTACAATCACCTGGTGCTGTACAAGGCAATCTGAGGAGAGAGTTAAATTAAACGGTATACAATAATAGTAAATTTAATAGTAAACGGTATAATAATAATAATTTAAAAAAATGTAAAATGAAAAATAAATAAATACATTAAAAGAAAAAAATAAAATAAATAATAATAATACAATTATAATAATAATAATAAAAATATATATATTTTAAAGGTTTAGAATTGTAAGAATCTTAAAATTTTTCTTAACTTCTTTCTTTAGAAGATTTTCGTGAATCCGGCCCCAGGAGGTTGTTCTGTTCAAGGAACGTAGAGAGTCGGTTGAACACAACTCGCTCAAGTGTCTTTGCAATAAAAGGCAGAAGGGATACCCCCCCAACCCCAAATATGGCAATATTTGATATTGTTGATGCTGCTCTGCTGTACTCATTACACACCTCTCTGTTTGTTGTCAAATGTCAAATGTTCCATTTTTAGTTGGTCCACCTCAGCGGTCTAACAGTGCTCGTCACGGTCAGAATGAGTGAGATGGCCAATCAAATCAAAGAAGGTGGGGCTTACTGTTACAGTTATAGCAGTGAAAGAGTGCGTTGTAAGATGTAAGTAGCTAAACATTTAATATTTGACAACTGTTTAACGATAAAAACTACTTGACTTTTTTATGAAACTTCACCATTTTGAATTGAAAATATGACATTATTTATGTAAATCTTAACTGAATTTGGTTTTGCAACATTTTGCATTTTAACATATTAGGCAGACGAAAATAAGAGTGAATGTGTGCATATTTAAAAAAAGAAAAAAAAAGAAAAGTGGTCCCCCCAATGTCTAAGACATGGCCGTGTGTACAACCCCAACAGTGTAAAGAAATGGTGAAATTGTTTTGCTACACAATACAGCCTACAGCTCAGCTGTTCTGCCCGCTGAAGCGAACCCATGAGCGGAGCACACATCTACATGTGTGTACATCTGTGTACATCTACATCTGGCTGCACAATGTGTCTGCTTCATATGACACTGTGTTGCTGTTGTTCCCACACAGAGGAGCAGTGGGGGGTGGAGGGGGCTCTTCTTGTTTGTCTACAAACATGTATTATACCAGTGGATGTCACGGTCGCATATGGCAGAGAGGAGTTCTGATTGGCTGGGAGGGAGGGGGAAATATTTTCAAGGAAATTAATTAAATACTATCAACATAGGCTCAAATAAACAGCACATGGCATAAGGAGAGAGTGTGTTATCTCACTCTCAGACTCAGAACCTTCACACATCATAGAATCTGAATCAAAACCCCCACACTGGAAGACACAATGCAGCTATGATCTATAAAAACAGCTTATCGATTAAACTGCACTGACACTATCGATTGAGAACAGCAGAATTGAGCTGGATAATGTTACTAGCTTTAGCAACATTAGCCATGTTTACAAGAAGGCTAAATAAAGTGACGAGATTGATGTGCACGTTTATATGTCACAAGCTTCAAACCTAATCTTTTAACATGCGCTCACTGCACACATACACGACTCCCCGCTGTTGTCGCATACTAACCATCCTCATAATATTTATCTAACACGGAGTATAGTTGCAATACAGAACTAGCAACATAACATGCTAGCGACATGCTAACTCATATTAGCGAAACGTGTTAAATCATGCTAGCGACTGTTTCAATCAGGCTAAATCGTGGTTGTAACATGATAGCAATGTGTTAAATATTGCTAGCAATGTGTTAGATCTTTCTAGCAAAACGTGCTAACAATATGATAAATTATGCTAGCAACATGCTTATCGTGGTGGCATCGTGCTATCAACATGTTAAATCATACTAGCAATGTGCCTAATCATGCTAACAACATGTTAAATCATGCTAGCAACATTTTAGCAATGTGTTAAATCATAACGCACTAGTAATGACTCAAGTATTACTACTTCTTTTAGAAGTAATTACTAATAAGTGAAAAACACGACAACTCTCTAATAATTACTGAAGTCATTGTAAGCTTTTGAGGTTTTTGTAAAGTTTTGGAAAATCCAGCTAAAACCAGCCAAAAATGGTTGGATGGTTTTAGCTGGATTAACCTGGAAGTAGCTGGTCAAACTGGTCTCCCAGCCTGGTTTAGCTGGTATTAGCTGGTCAAACTGGTCTCCCAGCCTGGTTTAGCTGGTATTAGCTGGTCAAACTGGTCTCCCAGCCTGGTTTAGCTGGTATTAGCTGGTCAAACTGGTCTCCCAGCCTGGTTTAGCTGGCCAAGCTGGTCTCCCAGCCTGTCTTAGCTGGTGTTCAGCTGCCTGGTTTTTGCTCGTCTCCCAGCCTGGTTTAGCTGATCAAGCTGGTTTCCCAATCTGGACTGGAAGTTGGTGGTCTGCTTGTTTTAGCTGGCCTCCCAGCCTAGCAAAGCTGGTGAACATCTTACCTAATTACAAATCAATCAGATTCCATGCTAAGACCAACACTGACCAGCTAAGACCACACTGACCAGCTAAGACCAACACCGACCAGCTAAGACCAGCTAAAAAGTGTTCAAAACCCCTCTTAAACCAGCCTGAAAAACCAGCTATGACCAGGCTGGGAGACCAGCTAAAACCAGCCTGACCATGTTAGGCTGGTTTTAGCTGGATTTTTCAGCAGGGAATGACTTTGGTTTGGTAACACTTGAGTAATTACTAGTGGGTTACCATGATCTTCACTTTAGATTGAATTGTATATTATGAATTATTCACAGTTATTATGAATGAGTACTATTACTTACTAATTAGTTGCTTGTTAGTTAATAATAGTTACTAGAAGGTTAATAGTGCATTACTCATTTGTTCATGTGTAGTTATTCTAAAGTGAAAAACACAATAACTCTTTAATAATGACTCATTGTAAGTTTTTTAAAGGTTTTTGTAAAGTTTTGGATAGTAATGGCTTCTGACGGATTTGGTAACACTTGAGTAATTACTAGTGGGTTACCATGATCTTCACTTTATAAAACTGATCCAAATAATTAGTAATTACTTCTAAAGGATGTAGTAACACTTGAGTAATTACTAGTGGGTTACTATGACCTTCACTTTAGAAATAATGATATGTTATGAATTATTCACATTTATTATGAATCTATAGTTTTTAGTAGTCTACTATGATAATAGTAGTTATTGATTAGCTATTTGGTAACAAATGAGTAATTACTAGTGGGTTACTATGACCTTCAATTTAGAATGAATTATATATTATGAATTATTCACAGTTATTATGAAACTATAGTTCTTTGTAGTCCTCTGGGAGGTGCGAAATAAATGGAAGTTATTGATTAACTGATAGTGAACGAACAAATTCAACTGAGTACTATTACTTACTAATTAGCTTCTTGTTAGTTAATAGTAGTTACTAGAATAATAGTGCATTACTCAGTTGTTCCTGTGTAGTTATTCTAAAGTGAAAAACACAATAACTCATGATCTTCACTTTATAAAACTGATCCAAATAATTTAGTAGGTCCTTTAGAAGGATGTAGTAACACTTGAGTAATTACTAGTGGGTTACAATGATCTTCACTTTATAAAACTGATCCAAATAATTTAGTAGGTCCTTTAGAAGGATGTAGTAACACTTGAGTAATTACTAGTGAGTTACAATGATCTTCACTTTATAAAACTGATCCAAATAATTTAGTAGTTCCTTTAGAAGGATGTAGTAACACTTGAGTAATTACTAGTGGGTTACTATGATCTTCACTTTATAAAACTGATCCAAATAATTTAGTAGGTCCTTTAGAAGGATGTAGTAACACTTGAGTAATTACTAGTGGGTTACAATGATCTTCACTTTATAAAACTGATCCAAATAATTTAGTAGGTCCTTTAGAAGGATGTAGTAACACTTGAGTAATTACTAGTGGGTTACAATGATCTTCACTTTATAAAACTGATCCAAATAATTTAGTAGGTCCTTTAGAAGGATGTAGTAACACTTGAGTAATTACTAGTGGGTTACAATGATCTTCACTTTATAAAACTGATCCAAATAATTTAGTAGTTCCTTTAGAAGGATGTAGTAACACTTGAGTAATTACTAGTGGGTTACTATGATCTTCACTTTATAAAACTGATCCAAATAATTTAGTAGTTCCTTTAGAAGGATGTAGTAACACTTGAGTAATTACTAGTGGGCTACAATGATCTTCACTTTATAAAACTGATCCAAATAATTTAGTAGGTCCTTTAGAAGGATGTAGTAACACTTGAGTAATTACTAGTGAGTTACAATGATCTTCCCTTTATAAAACTGATTCAAATAATTTAGTAGTTCCTTTAGAAGGATGTAGTAACACTTGAGTAATTACTAGTGGGTTACAATGATCTTCACTTTATAAAACTGATTCAAATAATTTTGTAGTTCCTTTAGAAGGATGTAGTAACACTTGAGTAATTACTAGTGAGTTACAATGATCTTCACTTTATAAAACTGATTCAAATAATTTAGTAGTTCCTTTAGAAGGATGTAGTAACACTTGAGTAATTACTAGTGGGTTACAATGATCTTCACTTTATAAAACTGATCCAAATAATTTAGTAGTTCCTTTAGAAGGATGTAGTAACACTTGAGTAATTACTAGTGGGTTACCATGATCTTCACTTTATAAAACTGATCCAAATAATTTAGTAGTTCCTTTAGAAGGATGTAGTAACACTTGAGTAATTACTAGTGGGTTACAATGATCTTCACTTAATAAAACTGATTCAAATAATTTAGTAGTTCCTTTAGAAGGATGTAGTAACACTTGAGTAATTACTAGTGGGTTACAATGATCTTCACTTTATAAAACTGATCCAAATAATTTAGTAGTTCCTTTACAAGGATGTAGTAACACTTGAGTAATTACTAGTGGGTTACAATGATCTTCACTTTATAAAACTGATCCAAATAAGTTAGTAGTTCCTTTAGAAGGATGAAGTAACACTTGAGTAATTACTAGTGGGTTACAATGATCTTCACTTAATAAAACTGATTCAAATAATTTAGTAGTTCCTTTAGAAGGATGAAGTAACACTTGAGTAATTACTAGTGGGTTACAATGATCTTCACTTTATAAAACTGATCCAAATCATTTAGTAGTTCCTTTAGAAGGATGTAGTAACATTTGAGTAATTACTAGTGGGTTACAATGATCTTCACTTTATAAAACTGATCCAAATAATTTAGTAGTTCCTTTACAAGGATGTAGTAACACTTGAGTAATTACTAGTGGGTTACAATGATCTTCACTTTATAAAACTGATTCAAATAATTTACTAGTTCCTTTAGAAGGATGTAGTAACACTTGAGTAATTACTAATGGGTTACCATGATCTTCACTTTATAAAACTGATCCAAATAATTTTGTTGTTCCTTTAGAAGGATGTAGTAACACTTGAGTAATTACTAGTGGGTTACCATGATCTTCACTTTATAAAACTGATCTAAATAATTTAGTAGTTCCTTTAGAAGGATGTAGTAACACTTGAGTAATTACTAGTGGGTTACCATGATCTTCACTTTATAAAACTGATCCAAATAATTTTGTTGTTCCTTTAGAAGGATGTAGTAACACTTGAGTAATTACTAGTGGGTTACAATGATCTTCAATTTATAAAACTGATCTAAATAATTTAGTAGTTCCTTTAGAAGGATGTAGTAACACTTGAGTAATTACTAGTGGGTTACAATGATCTTCACTTTATAAAACTGATTCAAATAATTTAGTAGTTCCTTTAGAAGGATGTAGTAACACTTGAGTAATTACTAGTGGGTTACAATGATCTTCACTTTATAAAACTGATTCAAATAATTTAGTAGTTCCTTTAGAAGGATGTAGTAACACTTGAGTAATTACTAGTGAGTTACAATGATCTTCACTTTATAAAACTGATCCAAATAATTTAGTAGTTCCTTTACAAGGATGTAGTAACACTTGAGTAATTACTAGTGGGTTACTATGATCTTCACTTTATAAAACTGATCCAAATAATTTAGTAGTTCCTTTACAAGGATGTAGTAACACTTGAGTAATTACTAGTGGGTTACAATGATCTTCACTTTATAAAACTGATCCAAATCATTTAGTAGTTCCTTTAGAAGGATGTAGTAACACTTGAGTAATTACTAGTGGGTTACAATGATCTTCACTTTATAAAACTGATCCAAATCATTTAGTAGTTCCTTTAGAAGGATGTAGTAACACTTGAGTAATTACTAGTGGGTTACAATGATCTTCACTTTATAAAACTGATCCAAATCATTTAGTAGTTCCTTTAGAAGGATGTAGTAACACTTGAGTAATTACTAGTGGGTTACAATGATCTTCACTTTATAAAACTGATCCAAATAATTTAGTAGTTCCTTTAGAAGGATGTTGTAACACTTGAGTAATTACTAGTGGGTTACAATGATCTTCACTTAATAAAACTGATCCAAATAATTTAGTAGTTCCTTTAGAAGGATGTAGTAACACTTGAGTAATTACTAGTGGGTTACAATGATCTTCACTTTATAGAACTGATCCAAATCATTTAGTAGTTCCTTTAGAAGGATGTAGTAACACTTGAGTAATTACTAGTGGGTTACTATGATCTTCACTTTATAAAACTGATCCAAATAATTTAGTAGTTCCTTTAGAAGGATGTAGTAACACTTGAGTAAATACTAGTGGGTTACAATGATCTTCACTTTATAAAACTGATCCAAATAATTTAGTAGTTCCTTTAGAAGGATGTAGTAACACTTGAGTAATTACTAGTGGGTTACAATGATCTTCACTTTATAAAACTGATTCAAATAATTTTGTAGTTCCTTTAGAAGGATGTAGTAACACTTGAGTAAATACTAGTGGGTTACAATGATCTTCACTTTATAAAACTGATCCAAATAATTTAGTAGTTCCTTTAGAAGGACGTAGTAACACTTGAGTAATTACTAGTGGGTTACAATGATCTTCACTTTATAAAACTGATCCAAATAATTTAGTAGTTCCTTTAGAAGGATGTAGTAACACTTGAGTAATTACTAGTGGGTTACAATGATCTTCACTTTATAAAACTGATCCAAATCATTTAGTAGTTCCTTTAGAAGGATGTAGTAACACTTGAGTAATTACTAGTGGGTTACAATGATCTTCACTTTATAAAACTGATCCAAATAATTTAGTAGTTCCTTTAGAAGGATGTTGTAACACTTGAGTAATTACTAGTGGGTTACAATGATCTTCACTTAATAAAACTGATCCAAATAATTTAGTAGTTCCTTTAGAAGGATGTAGTAACACTTGAGTAATTACTAGTGGGTTACAATGATCTTCACTTTATAAAACTGATCCAAATCATTTAGTAGTTCCTTTAGAAGGATGTAGTAACACTTGAGTAATTACTAGTGGGTTACTATGATCTTCACTTTATAAAACTGATCCAAATAATTTAGTAGTTCCTTTAGAAGGATGTAGTAACACTTGAGTAATTACTAGTGGGTTACAATGATCTTCACTTTATAAAACTGATCCAAATAATTTAGTAGTTCCTTTAGAAGGATGTAGTAACACTTGAGTAATTACTAGTGGGTTACAATGATCTTCACTTTATAAAACTGATTCAAATAATTTTGTAGTTCCTTTAGAAGGATGTAGTAACACTTGAGTAAATACTAGTGGGTTACAATGATCTTCACTTTATAAAACTGATCCAAATAATTTAGTAGTTCCTTTAGAAGGACGTAGTAACACTTGAGTAATTACTAGTGGGTTACAATGATCTTCACTTTATAAAACTGATCCAAATAATTTAGTAGTTCCTTTAGAAGGATGTAGTAACACTTGAGTAATTACTAGTGGGTTACAATGATCTTCACTTTATAAAACTGATCCAAATAATTTAGTAGTTCCTTTAGAAGGATGTAGTAACACTTGAGTAATTACTAGTGGGTTACAATGATCTTCACTTTATAAAACTGATCCAAATAATTTAGTAGTTCCTTTAGAAGGACGTAGTAACACTTGAGTAATTACTAGTGGGTTACAATGATCTTCACTTTATAAAACTGATCCAAATAATTTAGTAGTTCCTTTACAAGGATGTAGTAACACTTGAGTAATTACTATCCAAAACTTTACTAAAACCTTAAAAGCTTACAATGACTTCAGTAATTATTAGAGAGTTATCATGTTTTTTACTTCTAAAGGATGTAGTAACACTTGAGTCATTACTAGTGGGTTACTATGACCTTCACTTTAGAATTAATTATATACTATGAATTATGAATCTATATATAGTAGTTCTTAGTAGTCTCTGAGAGGTGTGAAATAAATAGTAGTTATTGATTAACTAATAGTGAACCACCACATTCAACTGAGCACTGTTACTTAGTACTAATTAGTGCTTGTTAGTTAATAGTAGTCACTAGAATGTTAATAGTGCATTACTCATTTGTAGTTATTCATTAATGACGGAACAGTATTTTAAAGTGTTGCTCAATTTAATTTTATTTCTCATTTATTCTGTAAAGACAGCGTTGATTTGTATGCATCCAGTCCTGCATTGAGTAATGTTGGCATGTTTCATATGATCAGATTTCACACAGCCTCCCGTCCTGCAGTGGAATACTGGGACTAATACAAAATGACCCCTGAAAAACAGATGCAAGTATTTGGGTGGGAGGGAGCAGTCGACTGCTGGCAAGCTCTTTAGGCAATATATGACCGTAAGATGAAGTCACAAACATTGCGACTGGAGTCGACTCCCACTCATCGGGCAGCACAGTCAATGCTTTATGTGAAGAAGTACCAGCTGGTGCCACGGTCTCATAGTCCTCCATACTTATTTGTGTGCATCAGAATCTAGGAAATGGACATGCAGTTTAAGCGTAAATCCACGACTACCCTCTTCGGCTGTGTGTTTGCATTATTCCTTC